>CM031242.1:514828307-514919501 GCA_018340775.1 Taxus wallichiana var. yunnanensis | reverse complement strand
AACTTATCTTTAATGATCAATGAGATATAGAATGAAGGGGGCTTTAGATTTTTACATTGATCACCTCCTTGACTCCGATGGTCCTTTGAAGCAACAGCTGACATTGGTAAGTACCTTGTCTTGTTGGATTGGGTGGCTGACGTGGATATTGGACAATTTTCCCCATTTTCAGTAGTTCCTTTTTGTCCTGCAGGATAGCCAATGACTCCAACATCGAGATGTTTACATTTCTGTTTTCATTTGCTCAATGATGTTGAATGGAGATGAGGTATATCTCTTCTACCCTTTGACTTACATGATCTTCTCTTATACTGAAGGGCTTTTATAACCAACACTTTAGTTAGTCTTACAAGGTGGCTTGACAGGCTGACCTTGCACATCGAGAGTTGCACTTTGATTGTTAACACCTTGTGGGAGTATTAAGAGGCTGGCCGTAATGTTTGAATTGGATGAATTTCCTTCTAAAATATTTCAATTTTTCGACCACGTATGTATTAGCTGCTACACTTTGAGAAGGGCTTGATGTATACCACATAAATCTTCAAACTACTAACTGACAAGTGTGGTCTCATTTTGGAGTGCCTCCTATTAATTTAATTCTATTTGCTGATTTCCTTCTTCGCATGTCTCTCATTCCACATCGTTTTTGTCACAATAAGGGCTTGATTCAAAGCACTCTTGGAAACACATTGGTTATGGGGTTAATTGCATCGACGTAACACTAGTCATATTCCCTTTGAGCTATGTTATTTTACACTAGTACCAAGGATCTAGATGTTGATTGAACATTAGGATCAGATGACCGGAATGGTGCACAAGCAAGCGGCCTTACTTAAGTTCTTATTTGTAGCTTGAATGGGTGGCTTATTAGGATGATATAGAGGCTCTATTTGATTAATTTTGCCGCCGCTGATATGCTCTCAGTAATTTTCAGCTTGCTAC
The DNA here is from genome assembly GCA_018340775.1 of Taxus wallichiana var. yunnanensis. NCBI lineage: Eukaryota > Viridiplantae > Streptophyta > Pinopsida > Cupressales > Taxaceae > Taxus > Taxus wallichiana. The sequence continues at coordinate 514,918,559 of CM031242.1, read as the reverse complement.
CTCTTAATTGTCAAAACCACTCATTACCTAAGTTTTTAGTTACTTCATAACCTCTTGTAACACTTTTTTGAGGTGCTTGAAGAAGTAGAAGCCTCATTATCACTTTGAATCTAGGGGCTAGAATGGGCTTCAATTCGTGCATTTGACTAGTTTTAGGAGCTCCTATGTCTCTATATAGAGGCATAAGTGGCATAGGTGTGAGTTTACCAAAGATGGATCCAACAATTTCAGTTCTAATAGCAATGTTATAGGACGCAGGCAAGGTTATACCTCGTGCGGGGATTAAATCATCATAGCAATATCAAAATTTAAAGCTTTAAGGAAGTATAAAAAATCACCTTTAACTATTGTTCTCACGACTAATGAAATATTATCCCATGTCCGCTGGAATCTAAAGTTGAAGTCGCTAACCTACTCATTAGATCCCTCTGATTGTTGTCATTGTTCCAATAAAGATATATTATCCCCCCTTTCTCCAAATTGATTGTGAGAGTTGTGCATAAATGGTCCTAATTCTCCTGGGATGGATCCCGTGGTTTGGATTTTGAACCATTGAAATGCTTTTCCATTGAATGAAGATGCCAATAATCCATATAATCAATGTCTATTTCAAGTAATTTTGTGGATTACACGTAAATTTGCAATGTTTTGGATGTGGTCAATAAGATTTGTCCGGTTCTCTCCAAGTGAAGTATTGGATATTCTTCAATGTTGCAACTGGAACTCGGTTTTCTACAGAGAGCCAAAGGGTTACTTCCATTAAAGTTGACGTAGTGGGGTTAGGATGTTCCATCCTAATTGGTCAAGAAATCTAGTCAATTGTGTAGAAGGTCTACCAGGTGGAGGTGTTGACAATGTCCCGTTTAGTGGAGATGGAGACCTTTGAGCTCTTCTTCCCTTCTTTCTATCTCGGGATAAATGTAGATAGAGCAATTATCCCCTCTTCTCCAAATCTTGACCTTTTTTGTATTATTCTCATGAACTTGATAAACTTGGGCTACTCACAAACCACCGTATTTGAGTGATGGAGTCATCAAATATGTTGCTCAAAAGCCTCCAAAGGCTTGAAGTTTACCAAGACACACACCCAATCTTGATAACACTCTAAAATATTGACCTCTTTTCCCACCAAGTGTGTAAAAACTATTGATGTAGAATCACAACACCTCTAAATGTCTACAACTCGATGGGATGAGACTCTCAAAGCAGATTGCATAACATGGATCTTCTCCCAAAAGTGTGGGACTTCATGAATCGGGAAAGCTCTACAGATGAAGCGGGTTCCTATTCCTCTGTTTAGGTGTGCAAGTTCATATTACAAAGGATATACTCTAAAATCTACTCTAACTTACCAAGGAGATAGGGTTAAGAAGATGTAACAAAATAAACCTAAGCTAACAAGGGTGATGCACCAAAGGAATGTTGAACATTTGTTTTACCATTAAACATAAACCATCAAAACTATAACATAACCATCATGGCACAAATGACTAAGATTGGAATGAGAGATCAAGAAGTTACAATGAACATATGAAAGGGTTGAAATCATCCACAAACTTGTACTATTTCTCCAAAGATTTGATATAGACCATTCTGATGCCAAGGAGGTAGGATTGCATTTATAGTTTGAATGGGAGGTTCTAGCTTCACAAATCCACTTGAGAAAGAGAAGAAGGAAGGTTATAAAGTAAAAATGTCCCCTTTAGAAAATTACCCCTCCTTACAATATATAGGAAGGATGAGAGAGGAAAGGAGAGAATAATTTGAATCCTTGTTCGATCACCCCAAGATTGCATTGAATTCACCTACTCCAACTACCCCAAAAGAGCCTTTAATTCACTCACCTTAATGATGGGTTCTACTACAAACCCCATGTCTCCGTTAATATTCCTCAAGGGAAAAAAAGGAGGACCATGCAAAGCCATTAATGGTGGTAGGTGAGAAGCGTGACAACCTCAATATCACATACTTGAAACATTATGGTGGTGGGTGAGAATCCTCCGTTGAGAACTTTCAAAAAGTCCTCTCCGCTCAATTTCGAGCTTCCAGGTTGAAAGATATAGTGGTTTGAAGGTCAGGGTTAGGTGTTTAATGTGAGATCACAATATTTAAGATATTCTATCCATGCAAGATTATCGTGGCAGCCTGAGGCATCTTAATATTTCACCCTCCTCCTTTTCACTCTTAAATTTTGCATCGATTGAACACTTGACATCGTTTGTGGGCCTACTTCTATTTTCTTGTGTTTTAACTAAGTACCTCCTATTTTGGAAGAGTAACTACATCAGACCCAAGACACGTGGATTATTTACACTCATTTGGAGTCCTCCCTTGATTCTACCCCTTAAGTTATCTTGGCCGAGATGAGACATGGAACCTTCTACGGCTTTGTATCGCAGTTGCTTCGAGCCACTCGCCTCGGGCTCAATTTTCTTCAACATTTCCATGGCCATTCATCTTCTGACCCTCCATTGCCATTTCAAGCCTACTTGTAACTTTGATTGTTATATTTTAAATGTGGACTCGCATGACCGAACCAACCCTTCAATTTTCTCTCTGCAAGGTTGTTTTTGATCAATTTTTCCCGTGGGGCAAAATTAGATAACAAGTATACAATGGGTGTATTCCTTATTTCATGTCAGGTTGAAAGAAACCTAATTCGGTGATCATGAATCCAGGATAAGTAGTGTGGGAAATTAGAAAGTGGTGTTGGGAAACTACTACTAGAAAGGCTTGATATGCCTCGGGCATAATCTTTGAATAAAATGCAATTGTGGATGCGTCACAACTATTTTGGACGATTTAAATTCGCAGAGAACTAAGTTCCACATTTTCAACCGATTCATTCCTCTATGCATGGTTCATCTCTCGCTATCTTTCATAATTGTCGTACTTTAGTTTTTTTGTTTGAAACAAATTATAGTTTTAAAAGTTGGGGATTATCATAGATTTAATTGTTTTACACTAACTTGTTGCGAAAACAATAAAGTGTCGTATCGTAACTCACATAATAAAAATAACCATTTACAGTAAACCATGACCTTCAACCCTCATTTTGAGGTGATTTAGAAAATTTCTTGACCAAACTAGATCACTACAATATTTTTATATTGACAAGTTGAAGTTGACTTCCCGAAGAATTATGTTGACCATCTCTTGGTTTAATTAGATAAATTGTAATTTATGGGGCCTCACAAATTAAACTTCTTAACTTTGGAAAGGAGGATTAAGTTTGCTTCACGCGTACCTTGTTATGTGAGGTGTCATTTAAATCCTTAGATTGACCTCGAATGAACATTAGTGATGTTTTGACACCCTTATAGTAGCACTATTACCTATTTTTATGGTGGTAGGAAGCCGAATTAAATCTAGAAATTTGGCTTTGTTTTGAACCACCTTTTGAAACTTGGATAGAGAAATTATTATCCTGCTCTTCACAAACCTCTAGTGGTTTTACTAGAAAATTACATAGAGCTTTAAGTTTAGGGAAAAGAAAATTTTGAATAGTTTCCGCAAGGTCACTTTTTAGGCCTCTAGATGTAATTTGACTAGGTTAAAGTGGACCAATTAGGATCGGTGGGTTCGAAATCATGTTGTCATTTGAAAACCATGTTCTAGTTTTCAATCCCGACGACTACTAAATGAATTCCCCATATATTGTGGAACTCATAGGAAATTTATCATGGCATGTTCATGCATTTAACATTATTTTTGGACGTGGTTTTCTGATCCTCGAGCTTACTTTTGATTATTTACAACCAGGCCAATTAGGACGCCAATGGTCTCGAAAACTAGCCAATTGTAAACCGTTCACCATCTCTAAAAATTTTCAATTTCTTTGAACTCTTGGTATATAATTGGACATGTAGAAATTTTAACCGTGGTATGTTTTCTCATCGAAAGACAAGGTTTGGAAGTAGTTTCCTAGCCTTGAACTTGATTTGAACATTTTTGTAGCTAGCAGTAGGAAAATGTAGAAAGAAGAAACTTGTAGAACCTGTCTGAGTTGCAAACCACCGTGGAAACTTTTGAAACATGTAAATAAATGTTTGAAAACTCCATAGTGTAACTTGTTATGTGAAATAGAACTATTGATTAAATGGTGTTTCTCTCCTCCTTTATCTCTCTCTCTCTCTCCTTGATTATGAAATGAAGTGAAATGAATTCATGTTTCTAAACCTTTACTTTCAAATGTAAATTATAATTATTATTATATGTAAATGGGGAATCGTAAAACATTAGTTATGATATATTAGGGTGGATTCCATGCCAACAATTTATCTTTGATTTCATTCTCACATGGTTTTGCGAGGATGCAAGATAGATGGTGAAAAGAAATGTGTAATTCATTATTTATTATTTTAATTTATATAGTTCATTGTAGAATGAATATATCTATAATGTAGTCTTTTTTATAGAAAATTTGTATTTGAATTTTTTTAATATGTATGAGATGTTATTTTAGGGATATCATAGGAAATGTGCATTAATTACGAGTTCAAATTGATATATAGTTGCGTATGGTAAAAGGGTTTGATATATATATATATATATATATATATATATATATATAGTAAATGAATTTGAAGTTAATATATTGTAATGCATTTTTAGTGTTCAATGAATGATTAATTAATTACTGGGTTGTATTATTACCTTGCAGATGTAATAAATAGATTCAATCGAAACACTCAACCCTAGTATAAGATCTATGCGTAACATGTCTTCATGTGTGATCCTTTTTACCATAGAAGAAATTGAAGAACGTAGAATGAACTTAAACTTTAGACTCGATGGAACCTTCTAGTTTAGGTAAAAAGAGCTCGAGCATGGGGTTATCATCTTGTCAAGATGTTTAGTGATATCATCATAAACCTCGAAAGATAGGAGAGACATAGTCAAAATGTATCCGGAGTGAGTAGAATTAAATATTCCTTCGTATCGGTGGTATTGGTGCTCATTTGTCTCACCCCATTTTCCATTATTTTCCTTTGATCTGCATTTTGTGAAACATGTTATCTCTGATGTTGATGTCCTAAATATTTTACCTCCATTTGAAATGCCTTGAATTGTCTATAGAATCCATTGTCATGTCCCTCTATGAAAGAATTATCTGAGTTTGTCCTATTTTTTCCCTAATTTCTTCAAAATATATGGGCTCTGATTTTTTCATATTTTTCCTTGACCATGGAAGCTCAAGAAAGGTTAATTTATATTTGTATTCCTTTGAAAATCCAAATCTGTGGTTGAAAGGATGCTTGGAACCATGATTCACTTGTTTTTGTTTCAAAAAAATTTCATCCTTAATGATAAAACGGGTTTTGGGCGTGAATGGTGATTTTATGTATTTTGATGGTCTGACAGGTGTCTTTTTCCTATCAAATTTATTGCTTAGCGATCAATGGTCACATGGCTTCTTTTGGTTTGTTAGGGGACAACAGGAAAATGCTTTAACTTATCACTTTTTGCTTTTTTGGCAAAAGGGCAAATTCTGGTCCCATACCTCTACTCAAATTTGATTGTTCCTTGGTGCTTACATGGCTTCTTCTAATTGGATGGGGCATAGATTTTTTTTTAAAAAAATTTGGATACTTGACAAAAAAATTGACCCTCTCCGCAGACTTCCCCCGCTAGGTTTTGATTCAAGTAAATTTTAAGGCAGGGGAAAAGTCTTACTCGAACCCCGCAGGAGGACACGTGGAAAAGATAATGGCAGAGATAAGGACCTTTGAGGTAAGTTGGATGTTTTATTCTTTTGGAAAAATGGATTAAAATTCTAAAATGGAAGCGTGCCCCTACTAAATCATTCTAGAATCCTTAAGGTTCTTGGAATTGTGCCATGAAGACACGTGGAGGCTTCGTTGGGGCTTCCCATACTTAGTCTTTTTCCAAAGTTTTGAGAGGCTCGGGACATGTGGAGGGACCGCTCATGTTTGAGGACCTGGGCCCTTGAATTTCATTTTAAATAACTACCTGAGGACATGTGGTTGCTGAGGCCTCCACTCACTTTGCATTTTTCTTGGACTTTTCAATGGCCAAAGGAGATTACCTTAGATCCCGATGCATGGCACCTGCACCGAGCTTTAAGTCTTCAAACAATTTTTTCTAGGCTAAGACACGTGGCAAGCCCGCACTCATTCAAGGTCTCAACTTTTTTGGGACCATCTCAAGGTGCACCATTGTGACATGTGGTAGTTTGAAAAGTCAAAGGGAGGGGAAGCGGACCATGGGGCAACTTGGATTTTTTGTCTCTTAAGGATTAAAGTATCAAAATGGCCCGTAAGCCCAATAAAAGGGAGGTCAAGGTTGGATTTAAATATTCATGGGGACGGGAGGCGGACCATTGGAGGTAACTTGGACTTTTTCCTCTTGTTACTAAAAGGATTAAAATCATCAAAATGGCCAAGCCCGATTTGATGAGAATAGTCAAAAATTTTCCGCCGATCAAGCGAGAGGTGAGACTTTAGGAGAAATTTGGAAATTTTTCCTTTTGTTGGGAAGGGAGTTAAAAGTGAAAAGGAAGCATGGTTCTGCTAGGACACACATCAAAGACTAGAAGTGGAAGGGCGGAGTCGTGGGGAAACTTGGAAAATTTTCATTTTCGAAAAAGAGTGAAATAGCAGAATTTCATTGCGTTTCCTTTGGGACCCACCTTAGGACACTTGTCGAGGTCATTTTCGAGGGCGGAGGTGCGGAGAAAAATATGAAAATTTGAAATTTTTAAAAAAGTTGTAAAAGGAAAAAAGGGAACCCTCGATCCCACTCTAAAATGGTTCCCCCGTGGACGGTCCAAATTCAAAATAGAAATCAATGGAAGTTGATGCATCTATATCTGATTTTCTACCATTTTCACTCTAGAGCTCCTAGGGATGCATATTCGATGATTTTTATCATTTCTTGGAGTCTCCTACATGCCAAATGAAGAATAACATTAATTTGTATATTGGTTTGGTGGGAAAGGGCAAACGTCTCTCACCATTAATATGTAATTTGACTATCAATTGGCTGGTTTTCTCTCCTTGTGCATGTAAAATATGTGTTGATATCGGGTTGGGGTGAGGAAAATCTAGGGATTTATTTTACCATTTAAGATGAGATATGACATTTGGGCTTGATTTGAACTTCCATTTCCTCTTCCAGAGCACATGAAGAAATAGATTTGATAGATTAGGGGTGGAATTGGTTCATGAGTAAAGGAAAAGTGATTTACCATATAAAGGTGTTGAATGCAGGAGATGTTTGAAGAAATTTACCCTCCAGAACATGTGACAACTTTTTATATATTTGAGTTGGGAATCGTGAAACGAGATCATGGCGAGCACTAGTACAATCAATGTCTCTAGTTTTGTTTGAGGAAAAGGCTTTGTTGTAAAATTTTAACAATAGGCATGATTTTTCCATGAAAAGGGTTGGGCATTTGTGAACGTAGGATCGTTAGGAGTAAGAAAATTAAATCCTAAGAAAAATATTGATAAAGCCCGTATTTTTAGAAACTATCTGAAGAATCATGTTTATCTCCTTTGTGTTACATTTGATCATGTCAAGTTGGTTATGAGTGTACAGCCATTGACAAGCTCTTAGATTGTTCGATAAAATTTCCCCTACTGATAATTTTAACCAAACTTGAGTTAATTTGTGCTATTCTTGGGAAAAATTTGTGTTTTCTTCATTTTGAATGTCTACAAGTAATTTTTTCTTGTTCCTGTTGCATTCTTACATTGAAATCTATGTGAATCACACAAGATCTTATCCTTGTGATAGTTTAGTGGCATTTACAATTTCATTTATCAGAAGAGCCTTCATTTGATAGTGAAATAAAAAAATTAAAATCACTGTGACTCCTAGCATGACTATAAGATTGTTTGTTAGCCTTTGAGGGTATCTTAGGTGTGATGAAACAGAGATTGATAATGTTCAATTAAGTTTTCCAATTTGAGCCTTCATTTTGGATCCTTGAAGTTTGTGTGAAAAGTGTTGATCTGGGCCTCCATTGAAGCACATATTCTAGTTAAAGGAACATCCTCTCTACTCGAAAGCATTATATTGTTAAATCTTTCAATTTTTGTAAAATTTCTCAAGGATTTTGTATAATCAACTTTATCTTGCTTCACCTCCCACAAAAATTAGTTAAAAATAATTAATCATACCCATACTACCCCTATTTGTCATATATGTACACAAATGCATAATTTTATTACCAAAATGTGTAAAAACAATCGGGTTTTCATTTTCTTTAGTGGGTTGAACCTTGCCTAGAAAATATCTCCATTATCTAGAGTGAAAACTCATGAGAGTTATATTTGCTGTATTGATCATATTTTATTCAAGGTCTTCTTAATACTTCACAAGAAAGGACATCTCCATCTCTTCCATAAACAAGTAAAAGGCTACAAAAAGGGTCCTCTCACCTTGGTTGAAAGGCACAACCATAAAGTAGTTAGGATAGGTCAAATCCTCTTGTGGGTGCTACCCATTTTCCACATCCGAGTGACAAAGAGGAAGCTACATGACATCCCGGCTACAAAACAACACACTACATGTTTTTCTTACCTCTAATCTTTCTACACGACCTCGATGTTCGCTCGAAGTACCTGTTTAGTGCCTCTACAAGGGACAATTAATTTGGGTACTTAATAAGTGGATTACCTTGTCTTCAAGATAGATCCAAATTAAATTTCTTCATGAAATGAATTTTTGTGGAATCCAGATGACATCATGGAGCTAGTGAAATAGTTGTACTATCACTCAAAATATTGTTAATGATTTCTTTATATCCTCTCAGCTAAATGTCTTATCTTTGGCTAGTGACAATATAGTGCCTTGATCTTTTACGGAGGGTTTATAGGGTAAATATGGTTTTGAACCTTAATATAATATATAATAGGACATACATCTTGGGTGAGAATTGAAATCAAACTAAACCTTAGGAGGTTAACTTCTAGGTAGAAAATTATAAGTAACTCTTTGCTAACAAAATTGGTTTAAAAAGATGTTGACTTTAAAAAACTAGAAACCGAAATCTTGTCCGTAGTCCCTTGTTATGCCCTTTAATGACAATAATAATAAAATAAATTTCACGTGTCAAATATTAAAAGGAAGAACCACAGGATCTTATTGTGAACATAAGACACTAACGGTTCATGTGTAGTTTATAATACTTCTAATCATGTACTTCTTCAAGATGTTAGGAAAGTACTTTCGTAATGTTTTTGTTATAAAGTGATGGTAATAGTGAGACCATAATGCGATGTAAAAGTAAATCATATAAGAGTAGAAAAACAAGATTTGAAGTTAGGAATAATGCCACTCTTGGATTCCTTATAACTCGATCAAACATTTTCATGGGTCACAAAGAATATGAGTTTCCATTGGTGAGATCAAACTTCGAGAAAAAAGAAGATATATATATATATATATATATATAGTCTAAATACAATTTCTGCTGTGGGAGTGTTGAATCGGGAAATAAAGATACCAAGATCATAGAATGTTTATGGGAAAAATTTATCTTCAATCTAAACCACTGTCCTTAAATCCTAATATTGCTTTATGGACATCAAGTCAGATTCACTTGAGTTGGAAGGCTAAAAGGTAGACATTGAATACGCATTTGAGAAGCATGTTTTTAACATAAGAACAAGAGAGTTAAGTAATTTATATGCAATTTGAATTATGCCTAATAATTATGTAAGTTATGGAAATTTATGTAAAGGATAAAATCCAACTTAAAATGCTCGAAGCTGTATATTAAATGTGAAACGAAGTTAAGAATATATAGGTAGAAAAGGGAGAAAATTATACTTACATAATAATGTTATTGGAATGTTAATCATAACCTAGATGTAATCATGGTAATGATGTTTTGTAAGTTTGTAAATCCTTAAGTCCCTTTTCTTGTGGCTAGGTTATTTCTATTATTTGATTCATCGGAGAAAGTGTTTCATCGACTTGTATATGGTGTTGTCATGTGTCTATGTGACTTGATGACTTATGTAAGTGTCTTGTGTTTTGTTGAGTTTCTCCTCTTGGATCCCTTTTGGTGTTGTGTAGTGATCAATGTAAGTAAAAAAAAATTATCTTGGTATTTTACTTATTGCATTTTGTGTGTAAAATGTGGGTGTTACAAGATCAACATGGAGCAAATTACAACTTTACACTCAAAAAAATAATGATTATATAATGTAGTTGTTAACAATTTTTACCTTGCAAAAATGGGAAACTTGAAACTTCGTTATGATGGATGGCATTGATGAATTGCACCTAATTAGGGAATTCATTGTAGTGTTATTATGTTTTTAGTTGTAGTAATTGATTAGCTACATGTGTGTTGTTACAAAATGTCATGACTTGCATAGATTTCCATTCCATGTTCATCTTCAACAAGTAAAAAAAAAAATCCCCAAAGGACTAATAAATTGCCTTGATGAAGGTGGGAATCACAATTAGGTGAAATGCTAAATTTGGGAACATCAAATAGAGTTGCAGCTTCTACAAGAAAGAGAGTTCATTATTACGATTATGTGTATTTAAAAACTCATTATATTTCAGATGTAAATATATTTAATTATGTGATCGAGTTGTTTATTTCATTATACAATAAATATATATGTCATGAGGATGAGAGTAGAAAGAAATATACAACCCAAGTACATAAATTAAATGTTATTTATTCATGAATAAGTATAATATTTCCCACACAAGATGTGGGATGTAATTCATAACTTTCGAAGAAAGACGCATACATATGCATGAAGTTAAAATTAAAAGAGTATAGAAGAAACACATCATTGAATTGGATTCTCTTCTAGTCTTCTTCACTTCAGCTTCATCTCCATCTTTTACCCATCTCTCCTAGAAGTCAAAATGTACAAGAAAATAAAAAAAAAGGAAATACATCAAATTTGAGCTCGGGATTTGATCTATACCCATTACTTATCTAACTAAATGTAGATGAATTTATAAAAACGAAGCATAAGGTACATCATATACAGATACACAATTGATAAAGAGAAGTATTCTACATCAGAAAATATGATTCCCAAAATCATTTCAAAAAAATAAAGAGAAAAGAAAAACTATGGAACATAAGAGAGGTCAAAATGCCCAAATATTTTCTAAGCTGTTTTTTTAATTTTACAGTACAAGTAGCGAGATAAAGAAGGAAAAACAATCTTTTGCATAAATAATTACTATAATAAATAAAATACTTACTAAGGAAATTAGATGCTAGAAGTTCATGAGTTGTTTCCAAGATAAGGAAAATGCAAGAAAAGATCAAAGCTTTTTATCAAGTAATATCATGATTATAGTCAAGAATAAAGTACAATGAGTAGGAGTATCTATAGTAAAACACTCGAGATAAAGTATGTAAAATTTGAGATAAAAGCTTAGAAGATAATCATAACATATTAGCAAGTGAAAATAACAATGTTTTACATCAGCTCGATTCAGTTTAAAGCAATCTACAAGTAGTCACATAGGGTATCAACTAAGAACATATTATATGTTTCAACATCATACTATGTATTTCAATTAAGTTGTAAGTTAAAACAATAGATCCACTATACAAGCTAGTCACATTTGGAGGAAAATGTTACAAAAAAATGATCAAGTCACCAATACGAGGGGTTCATATCTAGAAGTTTTCATGATTAACAAATCTCAAGTGAAGCGAGGAAAGTACATTCTTCAAAATGTTACAAGTGTAAATTCAAAAAAAAAAGTAAATGAGGAAATATGACCTCATCGAAATATTCAAATGTTTTCATATCAAAAAGATTCATGACTTGTAGTTAAACAAAATGATAAATTATCCAAGTGATCATATCACGCTACAAGCCTTCAAGAATTTAACTCAGGCAAGTGCTTCCAATTTCAATACACAAGTGAATGGAGTATCAGAGAAACAAAATGTTTTCACAGAAGTTACAAATTTCCTTAAAGAGTATTTGAGTATCATGACTAAATGGGATAGAAAATCCTCAAGATTACAAAAGAAGATATTTCCTCCCTTACGATTCCGATGATCGGGTTTTAAAATCAACGAGGAAGACATTAATCTCAACAAAAATAATGCTACATCATTAGAGAATATAAAAAGATCAACATAGTACTTGAAAGGTAATAGATGCATCAAGGTTGTAGATTAGAAAGAAAATAACAGTATTAAATTACAATTTTTTTCTCAAATGTGATTAACATAGGACTCTAGCTGAGGGAGGAATCAACTTATATCAAAACAAATATATAATTCATACAATAGAAGATAAATGAGACAATCTTATCAATGGAGATCATTAGAGTCATGAAAATGAAAGACTTTTGCACACTTCCACATCTAGTTTTTGGACTCCTTAATGACATCTACAATAGTCCTGAGAAAAGTTGCAGAATCTAAAGTGTTTGAGCATCATAAGAACTACCAGTTTGTAGAATCAACAAGAAAAATGAACAACAAAGCTTTATAGAGAAGGACCAAGATGAGCCATATTGATCAAAATGCAATTAGAGCCTATATTTCTTCAAAAAGTAAGTTACTCCTCAATATACATAATTCTAAGTTGCAGACACATACTCCACAAATCAAATAGATGATCAAATACAGTTGAATCAAGAAAGGATGCATTGGTTACAAAATATGAGATGATGATACAACTAAGTAGAATTCACCAGATTGCAAATTCTTATAGCAATGGAGGAGCTCAATATCTCATAAGATGGCCAACAAGCATTATTTTGTTATCTAAATCAATCACTTATAATGCATGAATAAAAGGCTACATATCTCCATTCAAGATGTAGTGTTTAAGTTACAAGAAATAAAAAATTTAGAGTTAAATCTAGTCACAGGCCCAATACAAATTGCAAGATGCAAGTCTCTTTGCTTACAAAATGAGGGAAGTCCTACATTTAAGCACATATTTTACTAGAATGTCATAAAAGTAAGACATCATGTTCTAGTTAAAGGAGAGAGACAACATACAATCACCATTATTCATTTTTCAGTTTGTAAAATTCATAAAAGAACCTGACATTCATACATGTTTCAATATAAAAATATTCCATTTTGTTCCTAAAGATACAATAGTGAGTAAAGAGCAGAGGCCAGTAGAGCATGGAGAGGTTACAAGATACTTTCAGAGAATATGCAAAAATGGAGTTTTATTCTGAGAAAGGCTACAGTTGAGCAAAATCACATCATGAAGAATGAACTCAAAGGAATCATTATTTTCAGGTTTATTGGAGTATACTAGTTACAAGAAACATCCTTTTAAAAGTAAATATATGCTTCATAAAGTATGTTTTCATATTATTTCTAGTTTGCAGTCCATGGAAAAAGACAAACAATGGTTGTGAATACAACCTAACTCGAATGCCTTTAAAGGTTATGATCATAGAAACAGTAATGGAGAAACACAATTCTCACTCGTGGTATTAAAACCAAGGGCACAAATGAAGCTCGAGATTCAGGTTTTATCCAAAACCAAATATTAAGCAAAAGGCCATCTCAAGCCCAAAGCATCGGGAGTAATGTTTCACCGTGGTGCTAGATCTTAGAGGCATTTAAAATAAAAAGAGATAAATTTACACCCAAACACCAAGAAAAATGCATGAGAGGCAAGAAAACCCGAGTTTTTCACATTCTCTATGATGATGCGGTTATGCCATAGATCAACTTGGGTAAAGGCTAAATTTTGCGAGAGAAACTCATTTTCAGAAAAAACCACATCAAAAATGTATATATTTGAAGAGATGACAAAAAATACGTAGAGTAAAGAAGAAGAAATTATAAAGTTTAAAGTACATAGCCAAATGAGAACAATAATCGTGAATACAAATAAGAAAAGTAATGAAAAATATGGATACCCACAAATGCTAATGTTTAAATCTACAAAAGAAATAATGTAGAAATAAATGAAGTAAAATACAAAGACCTTACCAGTATAGGAAAGGATAAATAAATTTTCTAATGTGACTAAGAGGAATAATACCCATTTTTGGTTATCCAAAATAAGCATTTTAAATGCACGCACTCGAGAAATAATACTTCTATTGCCACCAATTGTAAAGTATTCAAGAAACAGAAGAGAAGAAACTCACGATTCATAATGATACTTGATTATAAACCGCAAATTACGTAGAATGTAGAGCTAATATGCCACCAACCTGGGAACCCATTCGCGATCGGAATATACACAAACACATTTGAACCATGATATTTTACAGGTTTCCGAGTCTAGATGGATGAAAAATAAATAAATGGAGGTGTACAAAATATTAGAAGTAATTGACACACAGAGTATTACCCCAAAAAGCAGGTGAGCCATGATAAGCTAGAATAAACAAAAAGTAGATAACAATAAGAGAACGAGACCCTGAAAAGTTTATATGGACAACAAAACCCAGATCAAAAGTATCAGAGCCCTCAAAATAACCATGAATCCAAGCTTTATGTACAGATGGTACTCATCAAGAATAGACATCTGATTACTTAGAGTGAGCTCAAAGGCTTTAACAACAATGGTGTCCACAAAGCTCTCATACTAAAAGAGATCTGTAATGATCTAATATACCTCACGGTGTAATGCAAAGAAATGAAATGCAGAAAGATTTTAGGTGCATTAGTCACAAAAGATAGAAATTTTTTTCCAAGATTCACCTTCCAAAATGGGAATGAAAATTAAACGATAGCATCATTCAGGTTACCAAATAAACATTCTCTTGCCAACCAACCCACCTACCTCGCTTGCCATGGTGAAGAGATCAACATTCCGAATCAATAAGTACCAAGATCGATGATTCATAGAAAATCCACATTTCACCTACCCTTTGCTAGATCTAGTTATCATCAACGGTGGATATTAACTGAGTAAAAAATATCAACTATGCTAAAACCCTCAACTTAACCAAGAGTTCAAAAATTTGACACTTAGAGATCAACATGAAAACACTAACCGTACCAGGTGTTAAAGATGATTCAATAACATGCAAGGGTCGATCCATCGTAGAAGGAGGGGACCATCCCCATTATAATACAAATCATCGCATTTGATCTTACTAATTTCTAAAAGCATATGATGTTAGTTAGTAAAAAGGTGGTGATAATTATCAATCAAAATCTCAAAAACTATATCATTTGCCATGATGTATAATCAAAAGTGGGGGTCAAACCAAGAATATCATATACCACATTGCAAAGGTCCCTAAATGATTACTCAAATCATAAGATATGCCATGATTAAGGTAAAGGAGCCCCATTGGTAATGAATATGCAAGGTCAAAGAAGGGCCAATAATGGGTCAACCACATGTTATTAAATAAGAATCAAAACCTTACCTTAGTTTTTAGAAATATCTTATTCTTGTCAAAAATACCTCGTACTCTCCAAATAGAATTAAGGTGGGGGACCATATTTAAGCATGTGAACAACAAAGCCAAGCCAAAGAGTATAATAGTGAGGTGTCACATCAAAAGGAGTATTATTCTTGCATACAAGAGTTAGCCCCATAGATTACAAGAAGACAAAGTATGCACATGACTACAAGTGGTCCCCACAGGTGGGTGAATTGGAGTTGAATAATATTTTACTAAGGATGAAGCCAAAGGAATTATTTTTTTCTCACATAGGAGGTTATTTTGTTTTCATGTGCATCCGAGGGTATAATTAAAGAGTGTTAAATTTATGTTTGCAAGTGGATCAAGTTGTAGGTGTCACTTCAAAGAAGCAGTTTGCATGTACATGGAAGAAGAATTACATAACAAGAAAGGGCTATTATTAGCTAAATTATTCATCCAACTTTATCAATAATAGATCAACCAATTTGCACTTGATTTGAAACTTGTTTTTTGTAACCATGGCTATTAATGCCTCATTGTATTAGCATGTCTATTTGTATTCCTTTATTTATTCATAATAAAAGGGTAAAATTAGCATGCATGGGTGAGTACTAATTTTATTCTATTTTTAGGACGGGATGGGTGAATAATCTTGCTATATATTGTGTGTAATTATAAGGCAAAAGGAGGAATTTTTCTACACATGAGTGATGAAGAATTTTTTGAGTTTTCCCCTTAAATGAGAATTGATTTCTTCCTTTTCAATTATGTGCGGTGGTGTGTATATCTCATTAATTCTTATGAATGTGAAATTCCTTGATTAATCATCTTACCTTCTTACTGCAAATTTAGAAATTTCTACATAATAATCACATATATTGGAACGTACTCCAAAATCACATATATTGGAATCCAAAATCACATATATTGGAATCAAAAATCACATATATTGGAATCCAAAATCACATATATTTGAATCCAAAACAACATTTATTGGAATAAAAATCTCATATATTGAAAATTTAAAATCAAAATCACATATATTGGAATCCAAAAAAAAAATATTGGAACCCATTATACCTCCTTCGAGTCCAATATATCAGATTACACATTAAATTAATGAATATAGGAAAAATCATTTAATGATTTTAGGAATCCAACATTGATATGAGAAATAATTCCTAATAGTTGCTAGCCCGTATAAAACAAAACATGTTTTGTTTTATATGGGCTAGTGATTGTTAGGATTAATTTTTGCTTTGGAATAAGGTTCTTATCAGTTTTAAGATGTCTTTAAGATTAAACTATGCAGATTTGAATAATTAAAATTCCTTGTGGCCTAGTGGCCACTAGGCTAATGACATTCAAGAGATGTGAGACACTTCTAGGTTCATTTAGTATGATGTGATTGAACCTCAACATAACCAGAGAATTATCAAAGATATTATGAAGAAACTAGTAGAGGGCGATGATCTAGTCTAGGAGAATGTAATTAATTGTAAAACCATTCCAGATATATTTTCATATTTAAATTTAGATATAAAATTAACTGTAAAACCATTGCATATATATTTTCATATTTAAATATGGATATGAAATTAATTAAAATTAACTGTAAAACCATCCCAAATATATTTTGTATTTAAATATAAATATGAAATAAATTAAAATTCCTTTACTAAAGGTAGAATTATAGTAAAACATTTTAATAATTTTTTTGAATTTTATTGTAACACTATTCCTGAAGATGGGATCCCAAATTAACAATAGAAATCATAGTAAATCTCCAAAAAAATAAGCTCCCTATAATTGGGTTTTTGATCTAATAACATCTTGAACATCTTCACATGTCCTTCAATGGTTGCAAATAAAGGCCACAACTCATCTAACAAGTATTTTCTTCTAAATTAGAATCTATGTTAAATGTTTTAGCAATTATGTAGTTCCCCACATCATTGAACTTGTTTTTCTCTAAAGAGTCATCTATAAGAACTATATTTTTACAATGGTACGATGCATTAAACTACCACCAAATGGAGTTAAGATTCTTGAGATATAATTTGGGATTCCCATAACCTTCATAATTGGTGTGTTTGGACTCGACACAATCTTCTTGTGTAAATATGAACTCAAAGCTTCCAACCTCTAAGCCAATGTTTTGAAGGAATGAAGGCATCATGTCATCAACATTTGACTTTCTCACCGATGTCCATAGTGTTATTTTGAAATTTTTTTTAACATTGCAAGAACTCTTTCACATTTGGTTTGAGAAAATTTTTTTTTGTTTTGAGCTCGATGCCAAGATTTTTTAACTTCTTGTGTGATGAATCAACCTTATGGATGGTGTGTGTGAAAAACACCATTTATATCAAATATTATCAAGTTTCATGTTGCATGTGTTCTTATCTACAAATGAAGAAAAAAAAAATCAAATGGTTGAGGGTGGTGAATCAATCCAAAAATAAAAAAACATGTCCTTTTGTTATTGTTATATCAAAAATCAAATGGTTGTAGGTGGTGAAGTAGGTAAAAAATCAAAGGGTGTTCCTCATTTCTTATTGTACTAGGAATTTTTTTTTTGCAAATTTTTTTGAATCGAATGTAATGTTTTAGGGTGACAAATATTTACAAACCGTATTGTAGTTATTTCATTTCATATGAATGTGGTATACATTTTTATTTTGGAAGAAAAAAATAGTATTCAAGCATGCTCATAATTAATTTAGGAATACATATTTGATTAATAAAAACTACTCAAATTTTGTTACAATAAAATTCTGTTAATTCACATACACAACTTATACACTCATACTCTCAACTTATAATCAGTGAAAATATAAATACTCCCAACTTATATTTGTACAATCTCAACATACAAAATAGTTAAATGAGAACCTTCATAATAACATATGAATGTATCTTCTTTACAATGTTAAGAAATACCATCATAATAACATTTTGAAATGATAAGTAGTTATTTAGCATTTTCTTGCTCCAAATATTTGATGCCCTCTATACCACATTCAATCCCTGAGACACTATTAGTGATAAGTCTTTGTACAAATCGGTCATCAACCACATATCTTTTGAACAATATTCTCCTCTACTTTTCATCCCAACCATAAAATTTTCAAGAGGGTTTCCCTTTACACCTAATGTAATACATAATGTGTCTTTAGAACTATAGGAAACATCATTTCTACTCCAAACCTTTTCTAGATCTCTTATGTAATTCCATTGACTATATTACAATGTTCCTTTCCCTAAGTGAGTATTGGATTCAATTAGATTGATAATTTTTTATTGAAGGCCTTTTTCAACTTTTTCAACATCAGCAGAAGTGAGATTGTTGGACTAAAATCCCACTTCAAATTTTTTGATAATGACTTTATAAATTCTTTTAGGCCACCTCATAAGTTGATAGTCTCCTTGTTGAACTTGAATGACATCTCCTTAGAGGTGATTGGTTTTTCTCATATAAAAGCCCTCCAAATCTAAAATAAGTAAATAATTCTTGTGGCTAACTGCAGGGAAGTAAATAATTTTTATTTTAATCGGCCGCATATCAATTCTAACCAATTGAAATAAACAACATTTTAGCTTGTAGCTACCACTTATTGATTAGGCTTGTCGTCTAGGATTACATCTTCTTTACCCTTCACCTAGATCCTTTGATGCAAGATATATTTCAAATAAACATTAATCTATTCATAATATAGCTATTTCTATGGAAAATGAAAGCATAATTGAAAAAACATAGTGGTCTCCATGGTAATATGGTAAGTTCAATATCAACACTTTAGGAGGCTACCACTTATCAAGTGAGATCTTGTGGCTTGGCTTGCATCGCCCTTACCCACTTCTGGTTCTTTTGATGCAAGTATGTATTGCAAAAAAACATTAATCAATTCATAATTGATTTCATGCTATGGAAAATTGAAATATTAATTGAAAAATCATATTTCTACTATCTATGGTAATATGGTAAGTATAATATCAATTGTTCTTTGTCTTGTGAATGAAGTTTAGTGGCCACTAGGGTATGATTATATTTGATTTGAAAAAACCTTTCAATGGATTAATAGTTTAGAGCTATTGATGTGTATTAGACGATCGGCTATGCCATTATTGGATTGGACTAAGCATTAAAACGAAACTAATGTTATTAGTTATGAAATGGTAACTACAAACTGTGGAGCATTAGATGCCACCATGAACATTTGAAATAGGTTATTTGGTTATTCCTCCTTTGAAAATGGTCCCATCTTCTAGAGTTAGCTGGTATCGTTTCCTATAAATTTGTGGGCCTTATAAATGGTTTTTTTAAAAATACACATGGCTATACCAGGTTTTGACTACTTATTCATGTTGGATACCCCCACGCCCTCCATGGTTATTTCTCTTGATTGTTGCAAGTTATACTCATAAACATTAATTATCTTATAAATTTGTGGGGCTTATTAGCCATTTTTGTTTATAAATGCACATGAATAACATACCAAGATTTGATTATGTATTCATTCTAGATGTGCCTGAGTTCTCCTCATCTTTCATTAGAATTGTAAAAATAGAATATTGTTAAATAAATGAAAACCATGGAAATTGAAAATAAATATCATTAAACATATTTATAAAATGATCAAGGTCAATTTTGAACTAGTTCAAGTCGTAAACATCAAGTTGAAAAGGTTATAAATTCATTTACTTCCTTAGTTTTTTGTTTCTGCATAAATAATAAATGTATAAGTATCTTATATCGGTTCAAATCCATTAAAAAAATAACTTGTTCAAGTTTTCTTGGCGATGAACCTTTCTTCATATGAGAATAGTAATTTTTCAAAAACATTTCTTGACTATGTGTCTCAATAATAAAAATAGATAGATTGGAATCAACTAATGCACATAGTGTGACACTTCTACCATAAATCACTATTATTAGAGAATTTTGGGAACAACATTGAGTGAACATCTCACCCAGAACTCATAAGATCATTCACAAGGAAAATGATGGATGTTTCCTTGTAGGCCAATTTCACTTGCAGTTACCAATTTCTATGGAAGTTTCTCCATCCAATCCCTAGTGAATTATTCTATATCATCATCATTATTATCGTATTTGTGCACACCAGTTATTTTGTACATAAGACACAAAATTTTAAATTCCTCATTATTTCCATAAGTCTATAACATCCATCTAGAATTATTCTCCATTATCTTTAACCTTTTCCATGTATCTTTTTACTATTTATCTTAACATTTTTGAATAATAATTTATGAGAACAATAATAATACAATCAACACACTGCTTGGTTCTAATAACTATTAGTAGGGACATTATTACATTAGAAGAAATATCGTTAGACAAATTACAAAAATTAGTGAACACACATCAACATTGAAAATTATTATTGGTCAAAGGAATAGATGATAAAGTTGAAAGAATATTGGAATGGATATGCACATTGACAAGTAAAATCTTCTGTGTCTTCCATCCTTGCTGGTATATTTTCTTCCATTGACATCACATAGTTTTATAATATTGTCTGAGCCTCGATAGGAAGAACTTCTTCCACCATAGGGTTTTTTTTTGTTTTACCAATTTTCCCCTATTGGGAATCAAATTTTAGTTTTTATTTTCTCTTCACCCAAATATATAGAAAACTATCGGTAGTGTGATTCATGTAATTTAATTTTTTCAATTATATTGGATTCACTATAAGATGGAAATACAATATTATTTGGATGTTTATTTTTCAAATAATGTAAAACTTTTTCTCTCATTTTTCTGTCTCCTTTTATTCTCTGGTAGTAAGAATAAAATGTCTTCGCTATTACGCTTACCTCAAAAAGATCCAGTTAACCATACATCCCCTGATTGCACTTTATCAGCTAGTACTAATAGTTCTTCAAATTAGTCATTCCTCTAGTAGCCTTGAATGAATTTGGCTGAATCTTGTAAATGAATTTGGGTGAAAATTTAACCATATTATCGTTAAATTATAGGTGAAAAAAGTAAGGCCACATGATCTAAACAACTAAAATGTTTTTGTCCATTTAGTCCATATATCATTAGGAAACAATAGAAAATTCCATTTGTCGTATAGACTCTCTATTTTTTACACTTGGAAAATTGAAAGGCATTGATTCATTCAAACATATTTTTTATCTTCATATATCATGAAGGTAAATTTTAATAACCAATGCAATAAAATTAAACTACATTACATTCCACTTTTTTTAATTTGTTTTTATCAATTTGGGCCATTGATGACATCCTAGGATTATCGAACTAATCTAGCTTTTCTGAAAACAAATCAATAAAATATTTTCTATCAAGTTTTTTACTTCATTATTTTGTTTGCAAATATTATCAATGGCTTCGGTAGATGCTTTTGTAGATAAAATGCGATCCTTTTGAAACCATAGCCTCGAATGTAAAGAATTGTAAGTCTCTGAGCCCAAAATATTTTTTTGCACACATATTGTATGTTGGCCATCAAGTATATAAAATTTCACATCATCCCTTTCTAGGTCTTTTGGATCTTGGAGTTCCACAACATTATTCGTAGACTATAAGAAGGGAAGAAGAATTGCATCCCTTTGTGTAGGAATAACATTTATCAACATGGAGTGGACAAGAAGGTCAAAATTCTCATCATCTATAGGATGATACTAATATTCTAGAGGTGCTACATGGCACCTTGAAACATAAATTGAAAATACTTCACCATTGAAAAAAAAAATGAAACTTTTAATAGTTGAAGGTTATGTTTTCTCGAATATAGTGGTTACTTTCTTCAACAATGTAGCTAATTTAGTATTCTTTTTCAACCCATGCAACTTTGATTTAGATGGTTGATCTCCGAGTTTAGTAAAATATGCTTTTATAATCAAAGTGAACATCTTGACATGTTTTGGAGGTGAAAGTAAACTTTTCTATTCAAAAAATGACAAATAGAAGAGGTTTTATCATTTCTATATAATTTTATTGAGTATTGTAAACATATCATTATGAATTTATTCTATAGTTGAACAACTGGCTTTGTTAAAATCTATTAAAAACCCAAATTCCAACCATATAATGAACATGAATATGGTTGTTTGTCTATTGAGGCTTGCATTTCCATTTCCTAAATAAAGAAACTTCCAAATCCATATATAGAATAAAAACTTATTATTTTCAATGTCAATGTTCAACAAGTTGAACATGCAATGTCCTCGAATCAATAACTTTTGAGGATATAACCATACTAACTTCCTCATTTTTTCATCTATAAAAAAATAGCCACATATCACGTCGACATGGTTTTAAGGGAATGGATTTCAACAAACCATTCCTCGTCTCTTTTCTTCCAACACTCAACACCTTCGATGAATGGAATTTTTGAGAATGGAGTGCGAATAATGGAAGAAATTTTATCATAATTGGAGTAGAATAAATTAATAATTAGTTCATATATGAAGTATAAATTATTTTTTTCACATTGTCTGATAAGGAATATAAGTATTAGCCTAATAGTCACCAACCTCTAGAGTTCCTTACTTTTTATCATTGGAGAGTAATTAACTTAATGTTTATCGACAATTACTATGCTTCAATTGGACATGATATTTAACATTAAACTACTAACATTAATTCATATTTTGTGGATCAAATCAATAATAACATAAATTATCCAAAAGTGTTTCTAGCAAATTAACATGCAACATATTTTAAAAGGATTATCCTTGAGTTTGAAAACCTATAACATTCCATAGATAGCATGACAAGAACATTAGAAAATATAGATCATGGTAGTTTATAGGATTCTAGTCAACATATAAATGGACAATTTAAAACATTCCTTGTTGTTCATTTACACCTATTGAATGGACTAGCGTAGAGGCCACTAAGATCTAATGTTTCATATTTTGAAGAGAGTGTTTGAGAAACAAATCGTAATAATGAGTTACCGATCACCAAACATTATTTATTATACATAAAACATGTTTAGTTTTTCATTAATTCATATTGTAAGGAATAACTTGACAACGTTAAGACCTAAGGATTCTTATTTGAAATTGGGCCTTGGAATATATTATGCATAACACGTAATTCACATCAGTTCGTATCAAATATAATTCTTAACATCTGCTAAGATCAATTACTTATTGAAATATATGACATAGCGGGTACTAGGCTAAACACTTTATTATTTTGAAAATTGGAATGGAATACCAAATAAATATGTAGATTAGTAGTTGCTAGGATCCTATGATTACCTCTTGTCATTGTAAAAACTATATGTATAGCTTTATATTGCACTACTAATTTTCATTCATTATAACTGTATAATAATTGCTCAACTATCCCTAATGGAGCTAAGTGTTGTACTATATACTCTCAAGATGGAACAAACCTTATGTAGTAATCATAAGATATATTCTTTATAACATATAATTCACATCGATTCATATCAAATAAAATGCTTAGTGACCACTAAGCTCCATTACTTATTGAAAGGAATGACATAACAGCCATTAGGATCAATAGTTTCTTATTTTGAAAATAGTGATAGAATAACAAATCATGGTATAGCTTATCGGCCATAAGGCTCCTATTATTACCTCTTTTCATTGTACACAATAGCTATACAAATTTTGATCACTATTATTTTTCATTGATTAGAATTTTAAGATATTAGCTACGGGATCCCTAACAAAGCCAAGTGATGCACTATATACCTTTGAGAGGGATAAATCCTTATGTAGTTCTCATAAGATATACCACTAAGCTCCATTACTTATTTAAAGAAATGATATAATAACCACAAGGATCAATAATTTCTTACTATGAAAATAGCAATGTCATAATAACTTATCGTCTAAGTTCTTGATCACTAGGATCCTACCATTACCTCTTGTCATTGTAAACACTTTTTGTACAACTTTGGATTGCTAGTGATTTTCATTGATTATAATTGTATCATATTGGCTTGACTATCCCTGGTGGAGCCAATTGTTGCACTACATACCCTTGAGAGGGATCAAGCCTTATGTATTTATCATAAGGTATTTTTTGGTAACACATAATTAACATTAGTTCGTATAAAATAAATTTTAGCGAATGCTAGGTCCATTACTCATTGAAGGTAATGTGATAGAATTCTCTAGGATCAAAAGTGTTTTATTTTGAAAATAGCGAACGAATAAGAAACAATAATTATAGATCCTAGAAAAGTTAGGATTCTCCTCAACTATCTAGTTATTCTAATTGAGTATTACAACTTGTAATGTTTCATAAATTTCGGAATGGAATCCTAGAAAATATAGAGGCTAATGGTCGCTAGGATTCTCTTCGATAAATAAATGGAAAACAAAAAAACATGCATAGTACTTCATTAACACTTAATTACGAGGAACTGTTGTCAAAATTTCACCCCCCAGGGTAAATTTCGATAACATGTATCAGAGTTTTGCAGTTCCAAGCATGTAGATTGATCCAGGAAAAATCGTGAAAATTGGCTAAGTCCTGCTCAAGGTCGCCTTTGGGACAATTGGAACAGAGGGACGCGAAGGGCGCGAATCGGCCGGTTCGCCCGAAACAAAGAATTTTCGCAAAGGAACAATCGGGCCGCGAGGGCGCGAAGGGCGCGAAAAGGCGAAGCGGTGAAGCAAGGGAAGCCCATTTCGGGTGGTTCGGAAGAATTTGTCCCAAGCAGCAAAGGGACATCTGGGACAAATGGACGCGAAAGATGCGAACCGGCCGGTTCGGCCGGAATGGGAAACTTTCGCACTGGGACATCTGGGCCGCAGGGACGCGAGGGACGCGGATAGCCGAAAAAGCCGAGAGCCAATCAGATTATGCCACGTCATCGGCAGATAAGGGACAAGGAAGCCCATTTCAGCGGATCGGAGGTTTCGTCCCAAACAAGCACTTGGACATCTGGGACAAAAAGGCGCGAAGGCGCGAAAGAGCGGCGAGCCCACGAGACCAATCAAATCATGACACGTGTCACAAGGGAAAAGGTCAAAAAGTCAAAGGGCAAGTTTTGAAGGGTCAGCCCGAACCAATGGGATAGTGCCACGTGTCCCGGCTAGGGCCCACAAGGAAATTTCAAAGGAAAGCCCGCGAAAGGTGGAGGAGAGAGAATTATTCAGCAAATCGAGCACGCCACGTGTTGTCAGTGGCGAAGAGTGGGAAAATATTTCAAAATCCGTTTTGGTCTATTCCGTGCCCTAAATCTTCATATCATCATATCTTTTGATCCAGAGCTCGGATTTGCACGTTCTTTATATCAACGGAAAGCTGTTGAAATTCTCTACATGATTCTGGGATCAATCTTCCATTTTGGTGTAGTCTGGAGAGAGAAAGTTAAGAAACGGCTCTGACACATGGTAATGCCAGAAGTGACGCTTCAACAACCAGCTTTAATGCAGCAGACAGCCCGCCGTTTTGCCAGGATCCGCCGCTTCTACCATAATGAGATGATTTAAAATGTGACCTAGAAGTGGTTGTGGTAGTTTCAAATTTCCTCTCTTCCCTCTCTCTTTCTTCCTATATATTGTACAGAGGGGCTTCTTTCAAAAGGGGACATAACAAGTTGTTCATCTTTTCTGCTCTGCCCTCCCTTCTTTTCTTCTCTAGGGTTGAAAATGGAGCTCGAACCTCCTCCCTGCTCTGTAATGGCATTTTTGCCTTTTACTAATGAAATGATGTTCTGTGCAAACTTCTGGAGCAACAAAAAACGTGTTTTGTGATGCATCTGTCCATCCTTGCTCGTTCTTCGCTTGTTTTCCTCTTGCCTCTCTTCATTGCAAGTATTTGTGCATGTTTGAATGCTCATTGCAGGTCCTGAGGCTGTGTTCATGGAGTTTTGGGACATTTTCTATGTGAAATCTATCCTTGGGCTGTGATGCATCTGTCCATCCTTCCCATTGCTCACCTCTCTTTGTCCCATGGTAGTTTTGATAGAGGTTTAACATTCTCCTTCTTTGGTGTATCACCGTTTTAGTGTAGACTTTTGCTTTGTTTTTCCCTTCTCTCTCTCTCTATCTCCTTGGCATGGTTAGATTAGGATTAGATTAGCTTTCCGCACCTGGAATAGCTTGTGGCGGGTAGTTTAGGAGCATGAACCAGCCTTCTCTGGTGATTCCTTTATCATTTACAGTCCCACACTGGAGAAAGGATTCAATGTTGTGCAATCACACTGGATGCCTGAGTGATCAACCTAGAAGCCTGATCTCGCATCCAAGGGTGCTGTGATTTTGCATCAATAGTTTTTCGCATGCTCGGTGGGACATTAGAGGTCTTCCATTTCATCTTTTGCAGGTTGGTGTGTTCCTGTGAAGATTTCAGCCTTTAGAGGCACTTGCAAACACATATGGTGACTCCATCTGATCAGCAACTCATTTCGAAGTTCGAGACTGCTTTTCCATCCTTTTACTTCCATATTTCTTTCCATCTCTTTCATTCTTTTCCATTCCATGAGGTTGTGCAATCATGACTTCATTTCCATCATGGAATTCACATCAACAACAGCAGTATATTCCACCTCCAACATGTTTTACAAATCCTCCAAATCAACATTTTGAGCAGATTCAAGATCAGTATGCATACCCATATGAGCAGCAGTGCCAAAGTCAGTTTGGCTATGGAGCCTTCCAAGAGCAAGAGTATGCATACAATGAAGACCATCAGATCCAAGATGCTGGTCTGTTGGAGAAAATCCAAAAGATGGAGGCAAAGATGGTGCAGTCCAGAGCAACAGCTTAGATGAGAGCTTTCAGAATTGGTTGCAGGACTCCTTGTCCATGGGGAGGCCCTTTCCCAAGACACTTCAGCCCTCAAGAGAAGCTGGACTTCATGATAAAGATGTTGCCCCAACTTGCACAATGGACGAGCAGAAATAGAGGCCTATACATTCGGTGTTGAACAACCTTGTCAATGGGTAAGTTCTACACCATCATCTGGTTTTTCTCTTCCCATTACTCAAGCAACATCATCTCATTTGGACTTGAAAATTTTAAACTCTCCATCTGTTGTCCCAAATGTTGATCCCATGTCTCCACCTCTCAGTCTTCCACCACACCTCAATTCTTCTTTCCTTTTTCCTTCCAAACAGTCATCCTCTCCACAAGAGCTAAAAGAAATCCCCCCTCCTCTAAAGAAACAAGAGATTTCATCTCCTTTACCACCACAAAAAATTGCCAAATCAATTGAGTTGCAACCCACCCCTCCTCTTGCATTCCCAATTCCATGTGGGGAAGAAGAAATTGAAAAAATCAGTCATCAAGGACAGCAAGAGGAAGAGCCAAGAAAAGAAGAAATGATTAAGAGCTTAGTAAGTTTGGCTACCAAGTTTGGTATGACAAAGATCCCCTTGATGGTTAAGCCTACAGAAGAGGCTAAGGTTGGAGAACAAATGGTGGTCAGGACTGATTCTGTTGCAGCAGAAGAAGAAGATCTTGCAGTCCCAACTTGTCCTCTAGAGCAGCAGATTGAAGAGTTTGACTTGACAAACTTCATGCTTTGGAGGAGACTTGAAAAACTTCGTGCTAGAGGAGGAGCTCATTCAAGAGCAAGATTGTCTTCGAACATTGGATGAAGGAGAAGCTGCTCCAGATCCAGCATCAGAGGAGCACATTCTAGCTGTGGAGGAGAAAGTTGCAGATCCAAGAGCTCTGAGCACAAAGCAGGCTACAGGAGAACCTTCAGTTCTTCTTTCTACTTCACCTCTCTCAAGTTCTAGTACTGAAGAGGAGTTTGATCTCTCAAACTCAATGTTGGAGGGTGAAAGAAACCATGGTGGTCAAGTTATAGATCAAGAAGACACCATGGAGGAAGTGGAGCATTTGTAGTAGGACAGCCATGAGGCAGTTTATCTGTCAGATTTGGAGGACTGTTTTGATGGAGAAGAGCTGGTTGAGTTTCCACCATTCTCTCTTTCATCATCCACATTCCAAACACTTGAGTCTGTTGTCATGAAGGAGAACATTCATTTGCAGTAGCCTGCATCTTATAGCAGCTCTTTGGAACCAAGATTGGAAGATTTTAATCTTTCATGTTCTTCATTGGAGGAAGAGAAAGGACAGAGGAATTTCACCATTTCTTCCACACCATCCATTCAGGAGGGTCTACAAGAAGACTCCATTTTTGGAGTTGAAAATCAGAGCTATGGGCATATCAAATGGATCAGACCTTGCCCAATCAGGTATTTGGCTTCATTGGAGCCAAAGGAGAAGTCACAACCAGTCATGCTTGCTTCTGAGCATGAGGGTGAGCTACAAAGTACCAAGGATCAGCTGTCATACCTCTTCAATCCAAATGCAGAGCAACTAAAAGAGGTATTGGATTTTCCTTCAGCTGATACCTTGATGATTTGGGTGGAAGACCAGCTTCTTGTTGATTTTCCATCCATCCAATCAGCCATGTTCAATGCCAAATCAATTGCATGGCTGCCACTTTTGAGAAAGGGAAGCTATTTCTCGCAACTAGTTGCAGGGTTTGTTTAGTCCACTTTTGCTTCCAGTTAGAGTAGAGTAGGTAGGTTTTATTTTAGCAAAAGAAGTGCTTGTGCACACTCTGCATGTTCCATTTGGAGCATGTATGATTTTCAGTTCTGTACATAGTTTTTGTGGTGCTGGTTTTGCTCTTGCACAGTCCATTTCAGTGGCATTTTGGTGAGAACGACTCCATTTCAGTGGGTTTCCAAGTGGCTCAGAGAGGAGGTTTTCAAAGTTCAGATCAGTTTGTAGGTTATAACTCATGACTCCATGCCCAATGGATGCTTTAGGCAATTGGTAACTTCATCTAGTAGGCAGATGACCCCGCTGAGTCACCAAAACTGTTATCCAAAATTCACCCCCCAGGGTAATTTTGATAACATGCATCAGATTATTTCGTCCCGAGCAAGTAGATTGATTCAAGGCCCAAAATCATGTTTTTGGGGTCCTTTGTCTTCTTTCTAACTCTCCCATCCAAGAAGAAAACCCAGTAAGTTTTAAAAATGTGAAAAAATCACAAAAGCCAAGCTTGGGGCCGAAAAAATGAAGAAAATTGGCTAAGTCCTAGTCGAGGCGGTCTGCGGGACAGTTGGGATGTCGGGACGCATGGGATGCAAAAAGCCGAATTGACTGAAAGAGGGAAAAAATTTCCTAAGTCTTGTTTCGCTCGGTTTGGGATAGTTGGGACAAAAGTACGCGCGGGACGCGGATCGGCCGGTTTGGCGCAAGTCAGTCCATTTCGGGCGGTTCAGAGATATTTGTCCCAGGCAGTCCAGGACAGTTGGGACAAAAGTACGTGGAGGACGCGAACCGGCTGATTCGGCCGAAACAAGAGACTTTCGTCCGGGACATTTGGGCCAAAAGTACGCGGAGGACGTGAAAAGCCGAAAGAGCCGAGAGCCAATCAAATCTCGCCACGTGTCTTCACCGCAAAGAGGAACAAGGAAGCCCGAATCGGGCGGTTCGGAGATATTTGTCCCAGGCAGTTTGGGACATCGGGCCAAAAGTATGCGAGGGATGCGTGGGATGCGAAAAGCCGAAAGAGCCACCAACGAATCAAATCTCGCCACGTGTCTTCACCTCATCAACCCGACGGGAAAATTTTGAAAAATTTTCCAAAGGAAAAAAAAAGGGAAATGGTCAGGAAGGGCCCGCGTCCAATGAAATTGTGCCATGTGGCGCTTGAGTTGCGAGATTTGGGGAGAAATGGGAAAATTTTCCCAAAGTAAAAATACCAAATTTTAAAAGGACAAAGTGCGCCCTTCAGTGCCCGAGCCAATAAAATAGTGCCACGTGTCTAAGTGGTGAGAAATTAAGGAAGGGCCGAAATGAATTTTCAAAGAATGAACCCATGAGATGAATTAGAGTGCACGTGTCATCCAAGTGGCGAGAGCACTGGGAAAAATTCAAACTTTTTTCCACCGATCCATTTTGGCTTGTTTTTCCCTAAATCTTGAGATCGCCATAACTTTCGATCCGAGCTCAAATTTTTGCGTTCTTTATATCAATGGAAAGCTGGTGAAATTCTCTACATGATTCCTAGGTCAATCTTGTATTTTGGTTTAGGTTGGAGAGAGAAAATTAAAAAACACCTCTGGTACGTGATAATGGCCAGAACTGACGTTTCAACAACCAACTTAAATGCAAAATACAGCTCGCCGCTTTTTCTAGGGTTCTCGCCTACCACCATAATGAGATGAATTAAAGGCAACCTAGAAGTGGTTGGGGTAGATCTTGATTTCCTCTCTCTTCCCTCTCTCGTTCTTTCTATAAATTGTAAGGAGGGGTTTCTTTTAAAAGGTGGTTCATCTTTTTAGCTCTGCCCTCCCTTCTTTTCTTCTCCAGGGTTGAAAATGGATTTCAAACCTCCTCCCTTGCTCTGTAATGTTGTTTTTGCATTTTACTATTAAAATGATGTTACGTGCAAACTTCGATGCAACAAAAACGTGTTTCATGATGCATCTGTCCATCCTTGCTTGTTCTTTGCTTGTCTTTCTTCTTGCCTCTCTTCATTGCAGGTATTTGTGCACATTTGAATGTTCATTGCAGGGTTGGAGCTATGTTCATGGAGTTTTGGGACATTTTCTGTGTGAAATCTATCCTTGGGTTTGTGATGCATCTGTCCATCCTTCCCATTGCTCACCTCTCCTCGTTCCATGGAAGTTTTGATAGATGTTCGACATTCTCCTTCTCTGGTGTATCACTGTTTTAGTTTAGGATTTTTTTTCTTTTTCTCTTCTCTCTCTCTCCCTGTCTCCTTGGTGGTTAGATTAGGATTAGATTAGCTTGCCTGCACTGGAATAGCTTGTGGCAGGTAGTTTAGGATGAGGAACTAGCCTTCTCTGAAGATTCCTTTCTCATGTTTGCAAGTCCCACACTTGGAGAAAGGATTCCATGTTATGCAATCACACTGGATGCTAGAGTGATCAACCTAGAAATCTGATCAGCATCCGGGGTGCTATGATTCGCACTAACAGTTCCTTTCCTACCAACCCACACATGTTTCTTCCATATTGTCTCTTTCACTCTTCCTCTGCGTGAATACCACTGTTTTCATTCTTATCCTTTGTCAATAGGAGCCCAAAGGATATAGACATAATGGGAAGTTTGAAGGAAACGTTATCTCAGCCAATCTTAAAAAATAGGAGGTTGAGTTTCATGTACAAAATGACATAGCTTACACCGCTTTAGAAATCTCACGCATGGAAAATCTTTGATTTTTAGACTAGAAGTCATGGAAAGAAACCACTTTAGCTAGGCTGTAGTACAACTTACATCTATTTAAGTATGTAGGAATTCCAAGCATTTGATGTAGCAGTAGTAGATGGGGATGATTTTGTATGCGCCTCCCATTACAAGTGACTTCTATGTTATTCCATTGAGAGGAGAAAATTCAGTGTTGGGTATTGTTGATGCAGAATCAAAGCACCCCTGAATGTCTGTAACTTGATGGTTTGAGAATCTCAACGTGATTGCATAACATGGAACTTATCCCAAAGTGTGGGACTCTACGAATCGGGAGAGCTCTCTGGATGAAGGTCGGTTCCTTTTCCTTTGTTCAGGTGTGCACATTCATTTTATAGAGGATATACTCTAAAAGCTACTCTAACTTACCAAATAGATAGGGTTAAGAAGATGCAAGAAAATAAACCTAAGCTAACAAGGGTGATGCATCAAAGGAATGGTGAACACTTGATTTGTCATTAAACACAAACCATCAAAAATGTAATTCAACCATCATGCACAAATGACCAAGATTACAATGAGAGATCTGGAAGATACAATGAACATAAGAGAGGGTTGAAATCATTCACAGAATTGTACTATTTCTCAAAATATTTGATACAGTCTATAAATCCACTTTTAGAAAGAGAATAAGGGAGGTTACAAAACAAAAAATGATACCCTTTAGAAAATTTACCCTCCTTACAACATATAGGAAGAATGAGAGGGAAACGAGAGAAGAATTTGAATCCTTCTTAAACCACCCCAAGATTGTATTGAATTCAGATAATCCAACTGCCCTAAAAGAGCCTTGAATTCACCTTCCTCAATGATGGGTTCTACTGCAAAACCCATGTCTCCATTATTGTTCCTTGTTTGGCAAGAAAGGATGCCCATGCTTCATTAATTTCAGTAGGTGATAAGTGTGACAGCCTCAAAATGAAAAAATTAAACATTATGGTGGTGGGTGAGAAGCCGACGTTGAGAGATTTTCAAAAAGTCCTCTCCCACTCAATTCTGGTCATCCAGTTGAAAGATATAGTTGTTTGAAGGTCAGGATCAAGTGTTTAAAACTAGATCACAATATTTAGGAGATTCTATTCATGTAAGATCCTCATGTCAATCCTGCGTGTCTTAATATTTCATCCCCCTCACTTCACTATTGAAGTTTTGCCTATTGGACACTTAGCATCGTCCATTGGCGTGCTCTATTTTCTTATGTTTTGGATAAGTCCCTCCTGTTTTGTAGAGAAACTACATCAAACCCTAGACACGTGGATGCTTCACACTTATTTAGAGTCCTCCCTTTTGATTCTACCCTTGAAGTTACGCTAAGATGACACATGGCACCTTCTGCGGCTCTACTTCTTTGCTTCGAGCCGAATCGCTATGGGCTCTATTTTCTTCAACATTTCCATGGTCATTCATCTTTCAACCCTCTATTACCATTACATAGCCTACTTGTAACCTTATTGATAGATTTAAAATGTTGTCTCTCATGACTAAACCGACCCTTCAAATTTCTCCTATGCAAGGTCGTGTTTGATCAATTTTTCCTGTGGGGAAAAATTGGATAACAATTTGGCGACTCGCGGGGTCACCTACCTGCTAGGTGGAAATATCAGCTGCCTTGTTGCATCCATTGGGCATGGAGTCATGAACAATAGCTTAGTACTGATCCTGTTCCTAAAACCTCAACCCTCAATGCTTACCACCTATCGGTCCTTAACCTGCTCCACTACTTGCACTCTCAATTTTCATAAGAGAATCTTGAAGGTGAGATTTCTGAGAGTAGAAAATTGTCTTGATGTGGAGTTTTCACCTGTCTTTGAAATGCACTGCATACACACTAAACTGCATAGTGATGCAACCTTGGAGCAATAAAGTTGTGCCAAAGGAATTTAGGGAAATTTAAACCTAAGATATAACAAGACAAATGTGGATACGCACTTAGAGGAATTAAAATCCTAGGCTAATATTTATAAGTGTGAAACCTTCCTTTTAAGTAGAAATGTTTAAAATAGATCTCGTTAACCAGAATTAGAACTCTATATCCATCTAATGCAGACAATTAGAAGGCATTGCTACTTTTGCATCTTGTGACCATGTAAGGGTCACTCCAAATGACATCAAACTTGGAATTCCTTCCTATTTTTTCCCAATCTACATCCCACTTTAGAAAGAAGTCCCCTTCCTAAAAGGTCCTTGCTATTGCTTTCTTGTCAAACCATCTCTTTATTAAAGCTTGATCCTTCTCCATTGTTTAAACTGCATGTTCTTTGATCTCTTCTAGTTTCATCAGCTTTGCATACCTAGCCTCCATTGGTTCAAACTTAGATAATTCCAACTAATTCATGAGCTCCAATGTGGGGACCTCTAATGATATAGGCAACAATGCCTCTTTCCCATAGACTAATTTGTATGGAGAGTTACCTGTTGAACTCTTTGGTGTAATCTTGTCAGCCCACAAGGCTGATTTGAGCTTACTATGCCATGTCCTTTGGTTTTCATCTAGATTCCTTCTGATGATTCTTAGATAAATCTTGTTTATGGACTTTGCCTACCCATTACCCTATGGGTAATAATTAGAAGAGGTGCCCAAGTAGATCCCATTCTTAACAATACATTCTGTGATCTTGGAACTTAAGAACGCCAATGCATTCTGTGCTACAATAGTGGCTGAAACTCCAAACCAAATCACTATCCCGTCGTAAAAGTCTAGTATGCTAGATCGTTTGCTTCTTTGCATGATACTGCCTCGATCGACTCGGTGAAATAGTCTATTATTGTGAGAATCCACTTGTGGCCTTGACTTGAGTTTTGATTGATGACCCTAATGAAGTCTGATCCCCATTTCATGAATGACTGGTCAACCAAAATTGGGTGCAATGGGAGTGATGCTAATCTTTCCTTTCCTGTGAAGAATGCACATTTTTACATTTCTTGATCCAAGTGTAACAGTCACTAAACATTACAGGCCAATAATAACTCGCCTTCATTATCTTGAGGATTTTAACCCATGGGGAAAAATGACCTTCAGCCTCTCCATTGTAGAAGTCCTGTAACACCTTTTCAATATGACATGTTTCAATGCATCTCATAATAATACCATTGATCTCCCTTTTGAACAAAACACCATCAACAAGCACATATGTAATGGCTTGTAAAATGAAGTATCTCCTCTTTTCTTTGCTCATTTCTAGAAGACATAGGCCTATTTGTAGGAAGTGTATCATAGTTTTATTTAAACAAGGGATAGGCACATCATCATTTAATATTTCTTGACCATCTTGTAGTACCAAAACAACCTCATTTTTTCCACACCGCTTCTACTTTTTACTCGATGCCAACTACTCACACAATCTCTTTCCACAGACCATCTTAGTGATCTTAATTTCAATCTCATATTCCATGACACGAGTGATCCATCTTACACGTTTCTTGTCCAGATATCTATTTTAAAGGAAGTCTTTCTCTCCTGCATGGGAGAGCAACAACTAAATTTTGTTATTTGAGACCAGGTGTTTGAACTTATTTAAGCTCCTAATTACTGTAAGGACATGCTTCTCAATTAAGTATTACCTTACTTCATAGTCCTCCAAAATTTGACTAAAGAAGGTAACCGGTTGTTTAGATCCCTCTTTGTTCCATTATACTGGTATTGTAGAAATTGTGTCCCCACCACCAAAGGCATAGAACATGAAGTCTTTAGAGAAGTATGGATTTATAAGAGTTGAGGCTTTGGATATAGCCTATTTTACAGAATCAAAACTTTATTTACCCTCATCTGCCCACATAAATGCCATACTATTCTTCAACATCAGCGTTATTGGCTTCACAAGAGTGGAAAAGTTTGGTACAAATCTATGGACAAAATTGATCCTTCCTAGAAATCTCTTAAGAGCATTCTTATGACTTGGAAATGGTAATTCTTGAATTGTTTCAACTTTCTCTGGGTCAATCGTTAATCCCTCCTTTGACACAAAATGGCCTAGGAGCTTGCCTTCGTGAGCCAAGAATATGCATTTTTTGGAATTTAATGATACCCCAAATCTTCTACATCTTTGAAATACCTATCTCAGATGAAAAAGGTGATCCATTGTGTTTTTGGAGAACATAGTGATATCATCAAGATATATCAGTACTATTTTGTTAATCAAATCCTTGAATTCCATGTCCATTTCCCTTTCGAAAGTGGCTCCAGCATTAGAAAATCCAAACGGCATTTTCCTGTAGGCATAGGTGCCGCATTTAGTAGTGAAATCTATCTTGACTTGGTCATCTTGTTTCACCATTATCTAATTATACCCAAAGTAGCCATCCAGAAGAGAGAATTGGTCTGAACCAGATACCACTTGTAGGATTTGTTCCATTGAAAGGAGTGGTAGTGGTCTTTGAGAGATGCCCTATTCAAGTCTCGAAAGTCTATGCACAACCTTATTTCTCCATTCTTCTTCCTTACTAGGACCAAGTTGGCAACCCATCTCGAGTGCTTGATTCGAAATATAATTCTTGCCTCTATCATCTTGCTTAGCTCTTTCTTCATTAGAGGCTCAATTTGATGGTTGATTGGTCTTTGCTTCTGCTTCATGGGCTTAGCATGAGGATC
This sequence comes from Taxus wallichiana var. yunnanensis, assembly GCA_018340775.1. NCBI lineage: Eukaryota > Viridiplantae > Streptophyta > Pinopsida > Cupressales > Taxaceae > Taxus > Taxus wallichiana. The sequence goes on along the minus strand of CM031242.1, from coordinate 514,882,405 downwards.
AAGTTCTATGGTATGTTGTGCCAACTTTGGATTAAATCCTTGTAGGTCCTCATAGCTTCAAGCGAAGACATCTAAAAACTCTTTTCAAAGTTGTATGAATTCATATCTTTCCTGTTTAGTGGCCACTTTACCAATTTGAAGTGTTTTTCCTTCCTTAACTACAATAGGTTCGAATCCTCTCCTTTGACCTTAATGTTTTCTTTCTCTTTACAAAACTGGTCATTAGGATTGAATATTGAGTCTAATGTCACTAAACCTTTTGGAAGATTTTTTGTCTACATCTGCACCCCTTGGTCCCCATCTTTGTTGCTCTAATTTGTCTTGGTTCCTAGCTGAGAATTCAGCCTCTTCTTGTAAGAAATTGATGATATGTTGATCATTCTCAAACACTTTATAGCTTGTGTTATTTTCTGGAACTACAGGTCTCACAATCACATGATTATGTGGTTGTGTTTTGTCACTTTTGATATTGTTAACCACATCAAATGTTTCCCCAACTACTGCAATCATATCTATAGCTTCATTCTTCTTCCTGGGTATGGACACAATGTTAAAAGATTTAAAGTCTTCAATTAGGTCCCATACCTTATTTTTTTAGCTCTTGAGTAACTCATTTTTTGTAGCATGTTGCCTTCTAACTTGATTGATGATTAACTCACTATCACCAAATACTTGCAATTTTTTAATATTCTTCTAGCTTTCCCAATGCAAGCCATGAATTAAGGCTTCATATTCAGCTATGTTGTTTGAGAAAGAAAATTGGAAATGGGAAGTTGGTTACTATTTCGTACTTTGAGGTGAAAAAAGCATAGATACTCCTCTAACACCTTGTCTACTTCTTAAGCCATCAAATAATAACTATCATACATCATTATTATCCTTATGGTATTGCTTGGTTATGCTAGGGAAAGGATGGTTCTCTTCATGTAAACAATAAAATCCTAACTTAGATTCTTCAATTTCCTTGTATGGGTCAAATGCATGCCTTCTGTTTGTAGATCATTTGAACATTCCTCTTGGTCAAAGGATGAGCAATTAGCATTGATAGGACATGGTACATGAGGCTCAATGTGGAATTTTGTAATTGGTTATGACCTAATGGTTTCCTTTGCTCAGTATCTTGTTCTGAATAGCATGTGTCACCAATCCGCAAATAGATATCCACCAATTTTTGAAGTGAATTCCCTTGACAAGAACAATGCAAAGAGTGGTGGTAATTCTATGAGTGAAATATATTTTAACACGGTCACATTGGGACATGCATGCAATGTGAGGCTCAAATCTTTGATTACTCCAACTGTTGTTATTGATGTTGCATCTAATTGCACCACACCTTTGGAGATGAATTCATATTGAATACCTCGTTGATCAACGATTTGTTTTAGCATGACTAAGCTACTTGCTCCTAAATCAATCATACAATTATGCACTAACTTATCTTTAATGATCAATGAGATATAGAATGAAGGGGGCTTTAGATTTTTACATTGATCACCTCCTTGACCTGATGGTCCTTGCTGAGCTGCATTGGTAAGTACCTTGTCTTGTTGACTGGGTGGCTGATTTTATATTGGCCAATTTTCCATTTTCAGTAGGTTCCTTTGTCCTGGGATAGCCAATGACTCCAACATCGAGATGTTTACATTTGTTTTCTTCATTTGCTCAATGATGTTGAATGGAGATGAGGTATATCTCTTCTACCCTTTGACTTACATGATCTTCTCTTATACAAGGGCTTTTATAACCAACACTTTAGTTAGTCTACAAGGTGGCTTGGGCTGACCTTGCACATTGAGAGTTGCACTTTGATTGTTAACACCTTGTGGAGTATTAAGAGGCTACAGAATGTTTGAATTGGATGAATTTCCTTCTAAAATATTTCAATTTTTCGACCATGTATTAGCTGCTACACTTTGAGAAGGGGCTTGATGTATACCACATAAATCTTCAAACTACTAATTGACAAGTGCGGTCTCATTTGGAGGTGCCTCCTATTAATTTAATTCCTGTTGCTGATTTCCTTCTTGGCATGTCTCTCATTCCACATCAGTTTTTGTCACAATAAGGGCTTGATTCAAAGCACTCTTGAAACACATTGACTGGTTATGGGGTTAATTGCATCGGTAACACTAGTCATATTCCTGAGCTATGTTATTTTACACTAGTACCAAGGATCTAGATGTTGATTGAACATTAGGATTGTATGACTGGAATGGTGCATTAGCAGGCGGCCTTACTTGGTTCTTATTTGTAGCTTGAATGGGTGGCTTATTAGGATGATATAGAGGCCTATTTGATTAATTTTGCCGCTGATATGCTCTGTAATTTTCAGCTTGCTACCTCTTAAGTGTCAACCACTCATTACCTAAGTTTTTTAGTTACTTCATAACCTCTTGTAACACTTTTGAGGTGCTTGAAGAAGTAGAAGCCTCATTATCACTTTGAATCTAGGGGCTAGAATGGGCTTCAATTCAGGCATTTGACTAGTTTTAGGAGCTCCTATGTCTCTATATAGAGGCATAAGTGGCATAGGTGTGAGTTTACCAGCATGGATCCAACAATTTCAGTTCTAATAGCAATGTTATAGGATGCAGGTAAGGTTATACCTCGCAGGGATTAAATCATCATAGCAATATCAAAATTTAAAGCTTTAAGGAAGTATAAAAAATCACCTTTAACTATTGTTCTCACGACTAATGAAATATTATCCCATGTCCGCTGGAATCTAAAGTTGAAGTCAGTTAACTGCTCATTAGGATCCCTCTTGATTGTTGTCAGTTGTTCCAATAAAGATATATTATCCCCCTTTTCTCCAAATTGATTGTGGAGAGTTGTGCATAAATGGTCCTAATTCTGGATGGATCCCGTGGTTTGGATTTTGAACCATTGAAATGCTTTTCCATTGAATGAAGATGCCAATAATCTAATATCAATGTCTATTTCAGTAATTTTGTGGATTACACAGAAATTTGCAATGTTTTGGATGTGGTCAATAAGATTTGTCTGGTTCTCTCCAGTGAAGTATTGGATATTCTTCAATGTTGCAACTGGAACTCGGTTTTCTACATAGAGAGCCAAAGGGTTACTTCCATTAAAGTTGACGTAGGGGTTAGGATGTTCCATCCTAATTGGTTGAAGAAATCTAGTCAATTGTATAGAAGGTCTACCAGGTGGAGGTGTTGACAATGTCCTGCTTAGTGGAGATGGAGACCTTTGAGCTCTTCTTCCCCTTCTTTCTCTATCTGGGGATAAATGTAGATAGATAATTATCCCCTCTTCTCCAAATCTTGACCTTTTTTGTATTATTCTCATGAACTTGATAAACTTGGGCTACTGAAACCACTGTATTTGAGTGATGGAGTCATCAAATATGTTGCTCGAAAGCCTCCAAAGGCTTGAAGTTTACCAAGACACACACCCAATCTTGATAACACTGAAATATTGACCTCTTTTCCCACCAAGTGTGTAAAAACTATTGATGTAGAATCACAACACCCCTGAATGTCTACAACTCGATGGGATGAGACTCTCAGTGTGATTGCATAACATGGATCTTCTCCCAAAGTGTGGGACTTTACGAATCGGGAAAGCTCTACAGATGAAGGCGGGTTCCTATTCCTCTGTTTAGGTGTGCAAGTTCATATTACAAAGGATATACTCTAAAATCTACTCTAACTTACCAAGGAGATAGGGTTAAGAAGATGCAACAAAATAAACCTAAGCTAACAAAGGGTGATGCACCAAAGGAATGTTGAACATTTGTTTTACCATTAGACATAAACCATCAAAACTATAACATAACCATCATGCACAAATGACTAAGATTGGAATGAGAGATCAAGAAGTTACAATGAACATATGAAAGGGTTGAAATCATCCACAAACTTGTACTATTTCTCCAAAGATTTGATATAGACCATTACAATGCCAAGGAGGTAGGATTGCATTTATAGTTTGAATGGGAGGTTCTAGCTTCACAAATCCACTTTGAGAAAGAGAAGAAGGAAGGTTATAAAGTAAAAAATGTCCCCCTTTAGAAAATTACCCCTCCTTACAATATATAGGAAGGATGAGAGGGAAAGGAGAGAATAATTTGAATCCTTGTTCAGTCACCCCAAGATTGCATTGAATTCACCTACTCCAACTACCCCAAAAGAGCCTTTAATTCACTCACCTTAATGATGGGTTCTACTACAAACCCCATGTCTCCGTTACTATTCCTTGAAGGGAAAAAAAGGAGGACCATGCTTCATTAATGGTGGTAGGTGAGAAGCGTGACAACCTCAATATCACATACTGAAACATTATGGTGGTGGGTGAGAATCCTCCGTTGAGAACTTTCCAAAAAGTCCTCTCCCGCTCAATTCTGAGCTTCCAGTTGAAAGATATAGTGGTTTGAAGGTCAGGGTTAGGTGTTTAATGTGAGATCACAATATTTAGGATATTCTATCCATGCAAGATTATCGTGGCAGCCTGAGGCATCTTAATATTTCACCCTCCTCCTTTCACTCTTAAATTTGCATCGATTGAACACTTGACATCGTTTGTGGGCCTACTCTATTTTCTTGTGTTTTAACTAAGTACCTCCTATTTGGAAGAGTAACTACATCAGACCCAAGACACGTGGATTATTTACACTCATTTGGAGTCCTCCCTTTTGATTCTACCCCTTAAGTTATGCTGAGATGAGACATGGAACCTTCTACGGCTTTGCTGCTTTGCTTCGAGCCGACTCGCTCTGGGCTCAATTTTCTTCAACATTTCCATGGCCATTCATCTTCTGACCCTCCATTGCCATTTTCAAGCCTACTTGTAACCTGATTGTTATATTTTAAATGTGGACTCGCATGACTGAACCAACCCTTCAATTTTCTCCTGTGCAAGGTTGTTTTTGATCAATTTTTCCTGTGGGGCAAAATTAGATAACAAGTATACAATGGGTGTATTCCTTATTTCATGTCAGTGAAAGAAACCTAATTCGGTGATCATGAATCCAGGATAAGTAGTGTGGGAAATTATAAAGTGGTGTTGGGAAACTACTACTAGAAAGGCTTCTTGATATGCCTCGGGCATAATCTTTGAATAAAATGCAATGGTGGATGCGTGCAACTATTTGACGAAATTCAGAGAACTAAGTCCCACATTTTCAACCAGATTCATTCCTCTATGCATGGTTCATCTCTCGTTATCTTTCATAATTGTCGTACTTTAGTTTTTTGTTTGAAACAAATTATAGTTTTAAAAGTTGGGGATTATCATAGATTTAATTGTTTTACACTAACTTGTTGCAAAACAATAAAGTGTCGTATCGTAACTCACATAATAAAAATAACCATTTCTAGTAAACCATGAAATTCAACCCTCATTTTGAGGTGATTTAGAAAACTTCTTGACCAAATTAGATCACTACAATATTGTTTTATCGATAAGTTGAAGTTGACTTCCCAGTAATTATGTTGACCATCTCTCAGTTTAATTAGATAAATTGTAATTATGGGGCCTCACAAATTAAACTTCTTAACTTTGGAAAGGAGGATTAAGTTTGCTTCACGTACCTTGTTATGTGAGGTGTCATTTAAATCCTTGGATTGACCTCGAATGAACATTAGTGATGTTTCTGACACCCTTATAGTAGCACTATTACACTGTTTTATGGTGGTAGGAAGCCGTTAAATCTAGAAATTTGGCTTTCATTTTGAACCACCTTTTGAAACTTGGATAGAGAAATTATTATCTGTCTTCACAAACCTCTAGTGGTTTTACTAGAAAATTACATAGAGCTTTAAGTTTAGGGAAAAAGAAAATTTTGAATAGCCTGACAAGGTCACTTTTTAGGCCTCTAGATGTAATTTGACTAGGTTAAAGTGGACCAATTAGGATCGGTGGGTTCAGAAATCATGTTGTCATTTGAAAACCATGTTCTAGTTTTCAATCCCGACGACTCTGATGAATTCCCCATATATTGTGGAACTCATAGGAAATTTATCATGGCATGTTCATGCATTTAACGTTAGTTTTGGACGTGGTTTTCTGATCCCTCGAGCTTACTTTTGATTATTTACAACTAGGCCAATTACAGCCAATGGTCTCGGAAAACTAGTCGCCAATTGTAAACCGTTCACCATCTCTAAAAATTTTCAATTTCTTTGAACTCTTGGTATATAATTGGACATGTAGAAATTTTAACCGTGGTATGTTTTCTCATCGAAAGACAAGGTTTGGAAGTAGTTTCCTAGCCTTCGAACTTGATTTGAACATTTTTGTAGCTAGCAGGAAAATGTAGAAAGAAGAAACTTGTAGAACCTTGTCGAGTTGCCAAACCACCGTGGAAACTTTTGAAACATGTAAATAAATGTCTGAAAACTCCATAGTGTAACTTGTTATGTGAAATAGAACTATTGATTAAATGGTGTTTCTCTCCCTCCTTTATCTCTCTCTCTCTCTCCTTGATTATGAAATGAAGTGAAATGAATTCATGTTTCTAAACCTTTACTTTCAAATGTAAATTATAATTATTATTATATGTAAATGGGGAACTGTAAAACATTAGTTATGATATATTAGGGTGGATTCCATGCCAACAATTTATCTTTGATTTGATTCTCACATGGTTTTGCAGGATGCAAGATAGATGGTGAAATGTGTAATTCATTATTTATTATTTTAATTTATATAGTTCATTGTAGAATGAATATATCTATAATGTAGTCTTTTTTATAGAAAATTTGTATTTGAATTTTTTTAATATGTATGAGATGTTATTTTTAGGGATATCATAGGAAATGTGCATTAATTACAGGTTCAAATTGATATATAGTTGCGTATGGTAAAAGGGTTTGATATATATATATATATATAGTAAATGAATTTGAAGTTAATATATTGTAATGCATTTTCAGTGTTCATTGAATGATTAATTAATTAATTTGTTGTATTATTACGTTGTAGATGTAATAAATAGATTCAATTGAAACACTCAACCCTAGTATAAGATCTATGCGTAACATGTCTTCATGTGTGATCCTTTTACCATAGAAGAAATTGAAGAACGTAGAATGAACTTAAACTTTAGACTCGATGGAACCTTCTAGTTTAGGTAAAAAAGAGCTTGAGCATGGGGTTATCATCTTGGTCAGTATGTTTAGTGATATCATCATAAACCTGAAAGATAGGAGAGACATAGTCAAAATGTATCGGAGTGAGTAGAATTAAATATTCCTTCGTATCTGGTGGTATTGGTGCTCGATTTGTCTCACCCCATTTTCCATTATTTTCCTTTGATCTGCATTTTGTGAAACATGTTATCTCTTGATGTTGATGTCCTAAATATTTTACCTCCATTTGAAATGCCTTGAATTGTCTATAGAATCCATTGTCATGTCCCTCTATGAAAGAATTATCTGAGTTTGTCCTATTTTTCCCTAATTTCTTCAAAATATATGGGCTCGATTTTTTCATATTTTCCTTGACCATGGAAGCTCAAGAAAGGTTAATTTATATTTGTATGCCTTTGAAAATCCAAATCTGTGGTCGAAAAGATGCTTGGAACCATGATTCACTTGTTTTTGTTTCAAAAAAATTTCATCCTTAGCGATAAAACGGGTTTTGGGCGTGAATGGTGATTTTCTGTATTTTGATGAATTCGACGGTGTCTTTTTCCTATCAAATTTATTGCTTAGCGATCAATGGTCACATGGCTTCTTTTGGTTTGTTAGGGGACAACGGAAAATGCTTTAACTTATCACTTTTTGCTTTTTTGGCAAAAGGGCAAATTTGGTCCCATAGCTCTACTCAAATTTGATTGGTTCCTTTGGTGCTTACATGGCTTCTTCTAATTGGATGGGGCATAGAGGGTTTTTTTTTTTTAAAAAAATTTGGATACTTTGACAAAAAAAATTGACCCTCTCCGCAGCCCCGCTAGGTTTTGATTCAAGTAAATTTTAAGTGGCAGGGAAAAAGTCTTACTCTGACCCCGCAGGAGGACACGTGGAAAAGATAATGGCAGAGATACAGACCTTCAGAGGTAAGTTGGATGTTTTATTCTTTTGGAAAAATGGATTAAAATTCTAAAATGGAAGCGTGCCCCTACTAAATCATTCTAGAATCCTTAAGGTTCTTGGAATTGTGCCATGAAGACACGTGGAGGCTTCCGTTGGGGCTTCCCATACTTAGTCTTTTTTTCCAAAGTTTTTGAGAGGCCTGGGACATGTGGAGGGACCGCTCATGTTTGAGGACTGGCCCTTGAATTTCATTTTAAATAACTACAGAGCACGGTTGGAGGCCTCCACTCACTTTGCATTTTTCTTGGACTTTTCAATGGCCAAAGGAGATTACCTTAGATCCCGATGCATGGCACCTTGCGCTGAGCTTTAAGTCTTCAAACAATTTTTTCTAGGCTAAGACACGTGGCAAGCCCGCACTCATTCAAGGTCTCAACTTTTTGGGACCATCTCAAGGTGCACCATTGTGACATGTGGTAGTTTGAAAAGTCAAAGGGAGGGGAAGCGGACCATCGGGGGCAACTTGGATTTTTTGTCTCTTAAGGATTAAAGTATCAAAATGGCCTGTAAGCCCAATAAAAGGGAGGTCAAGGTTGGATTTAAATATTCACAGGGACGGGGAGGCGGACCATTGGAGGTAACTTGGACTTTTTTCCTCTTGTTACTAAAAGGATTAAAATCATCAAAATGGCCTGCAGATTTGACAGAGAATAGTCAAAAATTTTCCGTGGTCAACAACAGAGGTGCAGACTTCTAGGAGAAATTTGGAAATTTTTCCTTTTTGTTGGGAAGGGAGTTAAAAGTGAAAAGGGAAGCATGGTTCTGCTAGGACACACATCAAAGACTAGAAGTGGAAGGGCGGAGTCGTGGGGGAAACTTGGAAAATTTTTCATTTTCGAAAAAAGATGTGAAATAGCAGAATTTGGCTGCTAGTTCCTTTGGGACCCACCTTAGGACACTTGTCAGGGTCATTTCTCAAGGGCGGAGGTGCGGAGAAAAATATGAAAATTTGAAATTTTTCCAAAAGTTGTAAAAGGAAAAAGGGAACCCTCAGTCCCACTCTAAAATGGTTCCCCCACGTGGACGGTCCAAATTCAAAATAGAAATCAATGGAAGTTGTGCATCTATATCTGATTTTTCTACCATTTTCACTCTAGAGCTCCTAGGGATGCATATTCTGATGATTTTTATCATTTCTTGGAGTCTCCTACATGCCAAATGAAGAATAACATTAATTTGGTATATTGGTTTGGTGGGAAAGGTCTGTAAACGTCTCTCACCATTAATATGTAATTTGACTATCGAATTCGGCCTGGTTTTTCTCTCCTTGGCATGTAAAATATGTGTTGATATCAGGGTTGGGTGAGGAAAATCTAGGGATTTATTTTACCATTTAAGATGAGATATGACATTTGGGCTTGATTTGAACTTCCATTTCCTCTTCCCGAGCACATGAAGAAACAGATTTGATAGATTAGGGGTGGAATTGGTTTGCGAGTAAAGGGAAAAGTGATTTACCATATAAAGGTGTTGAATGCAGGAGATGTTTGAAGAAATTTACCCCCTGAACATGTGACAACTTTTTATATATTTGAGTTGGGGAATCGCGACCGAGATCATGGCGAGCACTAGTACAATCAATGTCTCTAGTTTTGTTCGGAAAAGGCTTTGTTGTAAAATTTTAACAATAGGCATGATTTTTCCATGAAAAGGGTTGGGCATTTGTGAACGTAGGATTGTTAGGAGTAAGAAAATTAAATCCTAAGAAAAAATATTGATAAAGCCCGTATTTTTTAGAAACTATCTGAAGAATCCTGTTTATCTCCTTTGTGTTACATTTGATCATGTCAAGGTGGTTGCGAGTGTACAACCATTGACAAGCTCTAAGATTGTTTAAGAAAATTTCCCCTGCTGATAATTTTAACCAAACTCGAGTTAATATGTGCTATTCTTGGGAAAAATTTGTGTTTTCTTCATTCCTGAATGTCTACAAGTATTTTTTCTTGTTCCTGTTGCATTCTTACATTGAAATATATGTGAATCACACAATATCTTATCCTTGTGATAGTTTAGTGGCATTTACAATTTCATTTATCAGAAGAGCCTTCATTTGATAGTGAAATAAAAAAAATTAAAATCACTGTGACTCCTAGCATGACTATAAGATTGTTTGTTAGCCTTTGAGGGTATCTTAGGTGTGATGAAACAGAGATTGATAATGTTCAGTTAAATTTTCTAATTTGAGCCTTCATTTTGGATCCTTGAAGTTTGTGTGAAAAGTGTTGATTTGGGCCTCCATTGAAGCACATATTCTAGTTAAAGGAACATCCTCTCTACTCTGAAAGCATTATATTGTTAAAGCTTTCAATTTTTGTAAAATTTCTCAAGGATTTGGTATAATCAAATTTATCCTACTTCACCTCCCACAAAAATTTAGTTAAAAATAATTAATCATACCCATACTACCCCTATTTGTCATATATGTACACAAATGCATAATTTTTATTACCAAAATGTGTAAAAACAATCAGGTTTTCATTTTCTTTAGTGGGTTGAACCTTGCCTAGAAAATATCTCCATTATCTAGAGTGAAAACTCATGAGAGTTATATTTTGCTGTATTGATCATATTTTATTCAAGGTCTTCTTAATACTTCACAAGAAAGGACATCTCCATCTCTTCCATAAACAACAGGCTACAAAAAGGGTCCTCTCACCTTGGTTGAAAGGCACAACCATAAAGTAGTTAGGATAGGTCAAATCCTCTTGTGGGTGCTACCCATTTTTCCACATCTGAGTGACAAAGAGGAAGCTACATGACATCCCCGGCTACAAAACAACACACTACATGTTTTTCTTACCTCTAATCTTTCTACACGACCTCAGATGTTGCTCAGCCTCTAAGGGACAATTAATTTGGGTACTAATAAGTGGATTACCTTGTCTTCCAAATTAAATTTCTTCATGAAATGAATTTTTTGTGGAATCCAGATGACATCATGGAGCTAGTGAAATAGTTGTACTATCACTTAAAATATTGTTAATGATTTCTTTATATCCTCTCAGCTAAATGTCTTATCTTTGGCTAGTTACAATATAGTACCCGGATCTTTTACGGAGGGTTTATAGGGTAAATATGTTATTGAACCTTAATATAATATATAATAGGACATACATCTTGGGTGAGAATTGAAATCAAACTAAACCTTAGGAGGTTAACTTCTAGGTAGAAAATTATAAGTAACTCTTTGCTAACAAAATTGGTTTGAAAGATGTTGACTTTAAAAAAACTAGGAAACCGAAATCTTGTCCCGTAGTCCCTTGTTATGCCCTTTAATGACAATAATAATAAAATAAATTTCACGTGTCAAATATTAAAAGGAAGAACCCTGGGATCTTATCGTGAACATAAGACACTAACGGTTCATGTGTAGTTTATAATACTTCTAATCAGGTACTTCTTCAAGATGTTGGGAAAGTACTTTCGTAATGTTTTTGTTATAAAGAGATGGTAATAGTGAGACCATAATGCGATGTAAAAGTAAATCATATAAGAGTAGAAAAACAAGATTTGAAGTTAGGAATAATGCCACTCTTGGATTCCTTATAACTCGATCAAACATTTTCATGGGTCACAAAGAATATGAGTTTCCATTGGTGAGATCAAACTTGAGAAAAAAAGATATATATATATATATATATATATAGTCTAAATACAATTTCTGCTTTGTGGGAGTGTTGAATCGGGAAATAAAGATACCAAGATCATAGAATGTTTATGGGAAAAATTTATCTTCAATCTAAACCCTTTGTCCTTAAATCCTAATATTGCTTTATGGACATCAAGTCAGATTCACTTGAGTTGGAAGGCTAAAAGGTAGACATTGAATACGCATTTGAGAAGCATGTTTTTAACATAAGAACAAGAGAGTTAAGTAATTTATATGCAATTTGAATTATGCCTAATAATTATGTAAGTTATGGAAATTTATGTAAAGGATAAAAATCCAACTTAAAATGCTCGAACTGTATATTGAATGTGAAACGAAGTTAAGAATCTATAGGTAGAAAAGGGAGAAAATTATACTTACATAATAATGTTATTGGAATGTTAATCATAACCTAGATGTAATCATGGTAATGATGTTTTGTAAGTTTGTAAATCCTTAAGTCCCTTTTCTTGTGGCTAGGTTATTTCTATTATTTGATTCATCGGAGAAAGTGTTTCATCGACTTGTATATGGTGTTGTCATGTGTCTATGTGACTTGATGACTTATGTAAGTGTCTTGTGTTTTGTTGAGTTTCTCCTCTTGGATCCCTTTTGGTGTTGTGTAGTGATCAATGTAAGTAAAAAAAAATTATCTTGGTATTTTACTGTTGCATTTTTGTGTGTAAAATGTGGGTGTTACAAGATCAACATGGAGCAAATTACAACTTTACACTCAAAAAATAATGATTATATAATGTAGTTGTTAACAATTTTTTACCTTGCAAAAATGGGAAACTTGAAACTTCGTTATGATGGATGGCATTGATGAATTGCACCTAATTAGGGGAATTCATTGTAGTGTTATTATGTTTTTAGTTGTAGTAATTGATTAGCTACATGTGTGTTGTTACAAAATGTCACAACTTGCATAGATTTCCATTCCATGTTCATCTTCAACAAGTAAAAAAAAAATCCCCAAAGGACTAATAAATTGCCTTGATGAAGGTGGGAATCACAATTAGGTGAAATGCTAAATTTGGGAACATCAAATAGAGTTGCAGTCTACAAGAAAGAGAGTTCATTATTACAGTTACAGGTATTTAAAAACTCATTATATTTGCATGTAAATATATTTAATTATGTGATCGATTTGTTTATTTCATTATACAATAAATATATATGTCATAAGGATGAGAGTAGAAAGAAATATACAACCCAAGTACATAAATTAAATGTTATTTATTCATGAATAAGTACAATATTTCCCACACAAGATGTGGGATGTAATTCATAACTACTGAAGAAAGACGTACATATGCATGAAGTTAAAATTAAAAGAGTATAGAAGAAACACATCATTGAATTGGATTCTCTTCTAGTCTTCTTCACTTCAGCTTCATCTCCATCTTTTACCCATCTCTCCTAGAAGTCAAAATGTACAAGAAAAATAAAAAAGAAAAGGAAATACATCAAATTTGAGCTCAGGATTTGATCTGTACCCATTTACTATCTAACTAAATGTAGATGAATTTATAAAAAACAGAAGCATAAGGTACATCATATACAGATACACAATTGATAAGAGAAGTATTCTACATCAGAAAATATGATTCCCAAAATCATTTCAAAAAATAAAGAGAAAAGAAAAACTATGGAACATAAGAGAGGTCAAAATGCCCAAATATTTTCTAACTGTTTTTTTAATTTTACAGGTACAAGTAGCAGATAAAGAAGGAAAAACAATCTTTTGCATAAATAATTACTATAATAAATAAAATACTTACTAAGGGAAATTAGATGCTAGAAGTTCATGAGTTGTTTCCAAGATAAGGAAAATGCAAGAAAAGATCAAAGCTTTTTATCAAGTAATATCATGATTATAGTCAAGAATAAAGTACAATGAGTAGGAGTATCTATAGTAAAACACTCAGATAAAGTATGTAAAATTTGAGATAAAAGCTTAGAAGATAATCATAACATATTAGCAAGTGAAAATAACAATGTTTTACATCAGCTCAGTTCAGGTTTAAAGCAATCTACAAGTAGTCACATAGGGTATCAACTAAGAACATATTATATGTTTCAACATCATACTATGTATTTCAATTAAGTTGTAAGAAACAATAGATCCACTATACAAGCTAGTCACATTTCAGAGGGAAAATGTTACAAAAAAATGATCAAGTCACCAATACAGGGGTTCATATCTAGAAGTTTTCATGATTAACAAATCTCAAGTGAAGCAAGGAAAGTACATTCTTCAAAAGGTTACAAGTGTAAATTCAAAAAAAGTAAATGAGGAAGTATGACCTCATCAGAAATATTCAAATGTTTTCATATCAGAAAGCTTCATGACTTGTAGTTAAACAAAATGATAAATTATCCAAGTGATCATATCACGCTACAAGCCTTCAAGAATTTAACTCAGGTAATTGCTTTCAATTTCAATACACAAGTGAATGGAGTATCAGAGAAACAAAATGTTTTCACAGAAGTTACAAATTTCCTTCAAGAGTATTTGAGTATCATGATTGAATGGGATAGAAAATCCTCAAGATTAAAAAAGAAGATATTTCCTCCCTTACGATTCCAGTATCAGGTTTTAAAATCAACGAGGAAGACATTAATCTCAACAAAAATAATGCTACATCATTATAGAATATAAAAAGATCAACATAGTACTTCGAAAGGTAATAGATGCATCAAGGTTGTAGATTAGAAAGAGAATAACATTATTAAATTATAATTTTTTCTCAAATCTGATTAACATAGGACTCTAGTTGAGGGAGGAATCAACTTATATCAAAGCAAATATATAATTCATACAATAGAAGATAAATGAGACAATCTTATCAATGGCGATCATTAGAGTCATGAAAATGAAAGACTTTTGCACGCTTCCACATCTAGTTTGTAGACTCCTTAATGACATCTACAACAGTTTTGAGAAAATTTGTATAATCTAAAGTGTTTAAGCATCATAAGAACTACCAGTTTGTAGAATCAACATGAAAAAAAGAACAACACAACTTTATAGATAAGGACCAATATGAGTCATATTGATCAAAATGCATTTAGAGATTATATTTCTTCAAAAAAGTAAATTACTTCTCAATATACAGAATTCTAATCTGCACACACATACTCCACAAATCAAATAGATGATCAAATACAGTTGAATCACGAAAGAATGCATTGGTTACAAAATATGATATGATGATACAACTATGTAAAATTCACCATATTGCACATTCCTATAACAATGGAGGATCTTCAATATCTGATAAGATGGCCAACAAGCATTATTTTGTTATCTAAATCAATGAGTTATAATTCATGAATAAAAGGATACATATATCCATTAAAGATGCAGTGTTTAAGTTACAAGAAATAAAATTTTTGGAGTTAAATATAGTCACAGGTCCAATACAAATTACAAGATGCAAGTCTCTTATATTACAAAATGATGGCAGTCCTACATTTAAGCACATCTTTTACTAGAATGTCATAAAATTAAGACATCATTTTCTAGTTAAAGGAGAGAGACAACATACAGTCACCATTATTCATTTTTTAGTTTGTAAAATTCATAAAAGAACCTGAAATTCATACATGTTTCAGTATAAAAAATATTCCATTTTTGTTCCTAGCATACAATAGTGAGTAAAGAGCAGACCGTGGAGCATGGAGAGGTTATAAGATACTTTCACAGAATATGCAAAAATGTAGTTTTATTCTGAGAAAGGCTACAATTGAGCAAAATCAAATCATAAGGAATGAACTCGAAGGAATCATTATTTTAAGGTTTATTGAAGTATACTAGTTACAAGAAACATCCTTTTAAAGTAAATATATGATTTACAAAGTATGTTTTCATATTATTTCGAGTTTGTAGTCCATGGAAAAAGACAAAGAATGGTTGTGAATACAACCTAACCCGAATGCCTTTAAATGTTATGATCATAGAAATAGTAATGGAGAAAAACAATTCGACTCGTGGTATTAAAACCAAGGGCACAAATGAAGCTCAGATTCACGTTTTATCCAAAACCAAATATTAAGGAAAATGCCATCTCAAGCCCAAAGCATCAGGAGTAATGTTTCACCGTGGTGCTAGATCTTAGAGGCATTTAAAATAAAAAGAGATAAATTTACACCCAAACACCAAGAAAAATGCATGAGAGGCAAGAAAACCCAGTTTTCACATTCTCTATGATGACAGTTATGCCATAGATCAACTTGGGTAAAGGTTAAATTTTGCAGAGAAACTCATTTTCAGAAAAAACCACATCAAAAAATGTATATATTTGAAGAGATGACAAAAATACGTAGAGTAAAGAAGAAGAAAGTATAAAGTTTAAAGTACATAGCCAAATGAGAACAATAATCGTGAATACAAATAAGAAAAGTACTGAAAAATATGGATACCCACAAATGCTAATGTTTAAATCTACAACACAGAAATAATGTAGAAATAAATGAAGTAAAATACAGTTAGAGCCCGAGTATAGGAAAGGATAAATAAATTTTCTAATGTGACAGAGGAATAATACCCATTTTTGGTTATCCAAAATAAGCATTTTAAATGCACGCACTCGAGAAATAATACTTCTATTGCCACCACTGTAAAGTATTCAAGAAACAGAGAAGAAACTCACCAGATTCATAATGATACTGATTATAAACTGCAAATTACGTAGAATGTAGAGCTAATATGCCACCAACCAGAACCCATTCGCGATCAGAATATACACAAACACATTTCAGAACCATGATATTTTACAGGTTTCAGTGCTAGATGGATGAAAAATAAATAAATGGAGGTGTACAAAATATTAGAAGTAATTGACACACAGAGTATT
This sequence comes from Taxus wallichiana var. yunnanensis, assembly GCA_018340775.1. Lineage (NCBI taxonomy): Eukaryota > Viridiplantae > Streptophyta > Pinopsida > Cupressales > Taxaceae > Taxus > Taxus wallichiana. The sequence goes on along the minus strand of CM031242.1, from coordinate 514,865,834 downwards.
ACCCCAAAAAACAGTGAGCCACGATAAGCTAGAATAAACAAAAAGTAGATAACAATGAGAACGTAGACCTGAAAAGTTTATATGGACAACAAAAACCAGATCAAAAGTATCAGAGCCCTCAAAATAACCATGAATCCAAGCTTTATGTACAGATGGTACTCATCAAGAACAGATACAGTTACTTAGAGTGAGCTCAAAGGCTTTAACAATGGTGTCCACAAAGCTCTCATACAGAGATCTGTAATGATCTAATATACCTCACGGTGTAATGCAAAGAAATGAAATGCAGAAAGATTTTAGGTGCATTAGTCACAGTATAGAAATTTTTTTCCAAGGATTCACCTTCCAAAATGGGAATGAAAATTAAACGATAGCATTCAGGTTACCAAATAAACATTCTCGCCAACCAACCCACCTACCTCGCTTGCCATGGTGAAGAGATCAACATTCCAGAATCAATAAGTACCAAGATCGATGATTCATAGAAAATCCACATTTCACCTACCCCTTTGCTAGATCTAGTTATCATCAACGGTGGATATTAACAGGTAAAAAATATCAACTGTGCTAAAAACCCTCAACTTAACCAAGAGTTCAAAAATTTGACACTTAGAGATCAACATGAAAACACTAACCGTACCAGTGTTAAAGATGATTCAATAACATGCCAAGGGTCGATCCATCGTAGAAGGAGGGGACCATCCCCATTATAATACAAATCATCGCATTTGATCTTACTAATTTCTAAAAGCATATGATGTTAGTTAGTAAAAAGGTGGTGATAATTATCAATCAAAATCTCAAAAACTATATCATTTGCCATGATGTATAATAAAAAGTGGGGTTCAAACAAAGAATATCATATACCACATTAGAAAGGTCCCTTAATGATTAATCAAATCATAAGATATGCCATGATTAAGGTAAAGAAACCCCATTGGTGATTAATATGCAAGGTCAAATAAGGGCCAATAATGGGTCAACCAAATGTTATTAAATAAGAATCCAAACCTTACCTTAGTTTTTTAGAAATATATTATTCTTGTCAAAAATGCCTAGTACTCTCTAAATAGACTTAAGGTGGGGGACCATTTTGAAGCATGTGAACAACAAAGCCAACCCAAAGATTATAATAGTGAGGTGTCACATCAAAAGGAGTATTATTCTTGCATATACAGAGTTAGCCCCATAGATTACAAGAAGACAAAGTATGCACATGACTACAAGTGGTCCCCACAGTGGGTGAATTGGAGTTGAATAATATTTTACTAAGGATGAAGCCAAAGGAATTATTTTTCTCACATAGGAGGTTATTTTGTTTTCATGTGCATCCAAGGGGGTATAATTAAAGAGTGTTAAATTTATGTTTGCAAGTGGATCAAGTTGTAGGTGTCACTTCAAACAGTTTGCATGTACATGGAAGAAGAATTACATAACAAGAAAGGGCTATTATTAGCTAAATTATTCATCCAACTTTATCAATAATAGATCAACCAACTGCACTTGGACTGAAACTTGTTTTTTGTAACCATGGCTATTAATGCCTCATTGTATTAGCATGTCTATTTGTATTCCTTTATTTATTCATAATAAAAGGGTAAAATTAGCATGCACGGGTGAGTACTAATTTTATCCTATTTTTAGGACGGGATGGGTGAATAATCTTGCTATATATTGTGTGTAATTATAAGGCAAAAAGGAGGAATTTTTCTACACATGAGTGATGAAGAATTTTTTTTGAGTTTTTCCCCTTAAATGAGAATTGATTTCTTCCTTTTCAATTATGTGCAGTGGTGTGTATATCTCATTAATTCTTATGAATGTGAAATTCCTTGATTAATCATCTTACCTTACTGCAAATTTAGAAATTTCTACATAATATTAGTGCGCATGTTTATCTTACTGTATTGTTGTGATTCACTCCCTCAATACACAAAGTGTTTTGCCTTAATATTCTACTGAAAAATTATTCATTTGTGTATCCAAAATTCATTATCAAATTGATTGTGCATGTACTCAGTCAAAGCCCTCAACAAGTTTGGTGTACCAACCTAGTTTCAATTCATTTACAATCATCTTTTTACCCTCAAAACCCCTAAAAATTAGTTTAGGATACATAAAAAAGGAACCAAACTTGATACTGAAGACTCATCTCAACTATAGGTATACCCATAGACCAGAGGTATTTCCATTATATCTATGAAAGTGAAAGATCCAGATAAAGCTTATAATGCATGTAGTCATCTCTCAACAGGGTGCACTTTCGACGTATTATAGTACTAAAACAAAAAAAAGCTTACTCCACTATTCTGAACTTATTCTTGTCCAATCATCTAAAAAATATTAGCAATATTGAAATCTAATATTACTATTTTTGGATCCTAAAATGTTAAATATTAGAATTATCTGTACTCCAAAATCACACATATTGGAATCCAAAATCACATATATTGGAATCCAAAATCACATATATTGGAATCCAAAATCACATATATTTGAATCCAAAACAACATTTATTGGAATAAAAAATCTCATATCTTGAAATTTATTGTACTCAAAAATCACATATATTTGAATCCAAAAAAATATATATTGGAACCCGCAATACCTCCTTCCAGAGTCCAATATATCATATTACACATTAAATTAATGAATATAAGAAAAATCATTTAATGATTTTAGGGAATCCAACATTGATATGAGAAATAATTCCTATTAGTTGCTAGCTCGTATGAAACAAAAGCATGTTTTGTTTTATATGGGCTAGTGATTGTTAAGATTAATTTTTTCTTTGGAATAAAGATCTTATGAGTTTTAAGATCTCTTTAAGATTAAATGATGCATATTGGATAATTAAAATTCCTTGTGGCCTAGTGGCCACTAGGCTACTTAAATTCAAGATATGTGAGAAAATTCTAGGTTCATTTCATATGATGTGATTTAACCTCAACACGACCAGGGAATTATCGAAGACGTTTTGAAGATACTAGCAGGGGGCGATGATTTAGTGTAGGAGAATTTAGTTAATTGTAAAACCATTTCAGATGTAATTTCATATTTAAATTTAGATATAAAATTAAATGTAAAACCATTTCCTATATATTTTCATATTTAAATATGAATATGAAAGTAATTAAAATAAATTTAAAGCCATCCCAAATATATTTTTGTATTTAAATATAGCTATGAAATAAATTAGTATTGATTTACTAAAGGTAGAATTATAGTAAAACATTTAATTTTTTACTTGAATACTATTGTAAGACTATTCGTGACGATGGGCTCCCAAATCAACAATAGAAATCATAGTAAATCTCTAAAAAATAATTTCCCTATAATTGGGTTTTTGATCTAATAATGTATCTTGAATATCTTCAATGCCCTCCAATGGTTGCAAAAAAATCAACAATTTATCTAACAAGTATTTTCCTTCTAACATAAAATCTATGTTAAATGCTTTAGAAATTATGTAGTTCCCCACATCACTGAACTTGTTTTTCTCTAAAAGGTCATCTATAAGAACTATATTTTTAAAATGGTACGATACATTGAACTATCACAAAACGGATTTGAAATTCTTGAGATATTATTTGGGATTCCCATAACCTTCATAATCAGTAAGTTTGGTCTCAAGGAAATCTTTCTTTGGAACTATGAACTCAAAGCTTCCAACCTATAAGCCAATTTTTTTAAGGAATGAAGGCATCATGTCATCAACATTTTTCTTTCTAACTGATGTACATAGTGCTATATTGATTGTTTTTGTAAATGATGTAAGAAATCTTTCACATTTGGTCCAATTTTTGTTTTTTGTTTTTAGATCTATGCCGACAAGGTTTTTTAACTTCTTTTGTGATGAATCAACCTTGTGGATGGTGTGTGTGAAAATACAATTTATATATCGAATATGACAAGTTTCATGTTGCATGTGTTATTATCTACACATGAACAAAAAAATCAAATGGTTGAGGGTGGTGAATCAATCCAAAAATAAAAAATATATATTGTCCATTTTGTTATCATTATATCAAATATTGAATGGTTGTAGGTGGTGAAGTAGGTAAAAAATCAAAGGGCATTCCTCATTTCTTATTGTACTAGGAATATTTTTTATGCATATTTTTGTTGAATTGCATGTAATTTTTCGGGAAACAAATATTTACATACCGTATTGTAGTTATATGATTTCATATAAACATGTTATACATTTTTTGGAAGATAAAAATAGTATTCAATCATGCTCATAATTAATTTAAGAATACATATTTGATTAATAAAAACTTCTCAATTTTTTATTACAATAAAAATTCTCTTAATTCACATACACAACTTATACACTCATACTCTCAACTTATAATCAGTAAAAATATAAATACTCCCAACTTATATTTTTACAATCTCAACATACAAAATAGTTAAGCAGAACCATCATAAAAACATATGAATGTAGTTTCTAAATACAATTGTAACTAATACCATCATAATAACATTTTGAAATGATAAGTAGTTATTTATCATTTTTGCTCCAAATATTTGATGCCCTCTACAACATTCAATCACTAATAAACTATTAGTGATAAGTATTTATACAAATCGGTCATAAAGCACATATCTTTTGAACAATATTCTCCTCTACTTTTCATCCCAGCCATAAAATTTTACAAAGGTTTTCCCTTTACACCTAATATAATACATAATGCATCTTTAGAACTATATGAAACATTGTTTTTACTCCAAACATTTGCTAGATATATTATTGTAATTGCATTGACTATATTACAATGTTCCTTTCCGTAAGTGAGTAATGGATACAATTCAGTTGATAATTTGTTATTGAAAGCCTTTTTCAACTTTTTGACATCAAAAGAAGTGAGATTATTGGACTAAAATCCCACTTCAAATTTGCTTTATAATGACTTTATAAATTCTTTCAGGACACCTCGCAAGTTTATAGTCTCCTTGGTGAACTTGAATGACATCTCCTTAGAGGGCGATTGGTTTTTCTCGTATAACATGCGCTCCAAATCTGAAATAAATAAATAATTCTTGTGGAAAACTGGAGGGAATTAAATATATTTTTATTTTAATTGGCCGCATAAAAATTGTAACCAATTGAAATAAATAACATTTTAGTTTGTAGCTACCACTTACTGATTAGGCTTGGGTCTAGGATTACATCTTCTTTACCCACTGCTAGATCCTTTGATGCAACAAATGTTTCAAATAAAGATTAATGCGTTCATAATATAGCTCTTTCTATTGAAAATTAAAGCATAAATGAAAAAACATATTGGTCTCCCTAGTAATATGGAAACTTCAATATCAACACTTTAGGAGGCTACCACTTATCAAGTGATCTTGCGGCTTGGATTTCATTGCCCTTACCTACTTATGGATCTTTTGATGTATGTATTGTAAAAAAATTAATCAATTCATAATTTATTTCATGCTATGGAAATTGAAATATTAATTAAAAATCATATTTCTCTGCCTAGTAATATGGTAAGTATAATATCCATTTTTCTTTGTCTTGTGAATTAAGTTTAGTGGCCACTAGGGTATGATTATATTTGCTGAAAAAACCTTCTGCGGACAATAGTTTAGAGCAATTGATGTGTATTAGTGACCGATCGGCTATGCCGTTATTCGTTGGACTAAGCATTAAAACGAATTTGTCTGTTAGTTATGAATTGGTAACTACAAAATGTGGATAATTCGATTCCATGATTAACATTTGAAATAGGTTATTTTCTTATTCTTCCTTTGAAATGGTCCCACTTCTAGAGTTAGCTCATATCGTTTCCTATAAATTTGTGAGACTTCTAAATGGATTTTTTTAAAAATACACATGGATAAGATACAAGGTTTTGGCTTCTTATTCGTGTTGGATACCCCCACGCCCTCCATGGTTATTTCCTCCAGTCGCAAGTTATACTCATAAACCATTAATCATCTTACAAATTTTTGGGGCTTATTTGCCATTTTTATTTGTAAATTGACGTGAATAACATACCAAGATTTGATTATGTATTCATTCTACATGTGCCTAAGTTCTCCTCATCTTTCATCCTAACTGTAGAAAATACAATATTGTTAAATAAATTAAAAACCATGAAAATTGAAAATAAATATCATTAAACATATTTATAAATGTTTTTAAGGTCAATCACCATGTTGAATTGGTTTTGTAGCATCAAGTTGAAAGGGTTGTAAATCATTTACTTCCTTAGTTTTTTGTTGTCTGCATAAATAATAAATTTATAAGTATCTTATATCGGTTCAAATCCATTAATAAAAATAACTTGTTAATGTTTTCTTCGGCGATGAAGCTTTCCTCATATGAGAATAGTAATTTTTTAAAAATATTTCTTCAGTATGTGTCTCAATAATAAAAATAGATAGATTGGAATAAACTAATGCACATAGTGCGACACTGTTATCACAAATGACTATTATTAGACAATTTTAGAAACATCATTGAGTGAACATCTCACCTGAGAACTCATAATATTGTTTACAAGGAAAATGATGGATGTTTCCTTGTACTCCAATTTCACTTGCAGTTACAAATTTCTATGGCAGTTTCTCCATTCAATTCCTATTGAATTATTCTATATCATCATCATTATTCTCGTAATTGTGCATAATAGTTATTATTTACATAAGATAAAAAAATTAAATTCCTCATTATTTCCATAGAGTCTATAACATCCATCTAGAATATATTCTCCAGTGTCTTTAACCTTTTCCATGTATCTTTTTACTATTTATATTAACATTTTTAAATAATATTTTTTTATGAGAAGAATAAGAATACAATGCAGCACACTGGTTCTAATAACTATTAGTAGGGACATTATTACATCAGAAGAAATATCGTTAGACAAATTGCAAAAATTAGTGAACAAACATCCAACATAAAAATTATTGGTCAAAGGAATAGATGATAAAGTTGAAAAAATATAGAATGGATATGCACATTGACAAGTAAATCTTCTACGTCTTCCATCCTTGCTGATTTTTTTTTTCTATTGACATCACATACTTTTATAATTTTGTATGAGCCTCGATAGGAAGAACTTCTTTCACCATAGGGTTTTATTTTGTTTTACCTTTTTCCCTCTATTTAAGAATCAAATTTTAGTTTTTATTTTCTCTTCACCCAACAATATAGAAAACTATCGGTAGTATAATTCATGTAATTTAATTTTTTTAAAATTATATTGGATTCACTATAGGCTGGAAATACAATAATATTTGGAAGTTTGTTTCAAATAATGTATAAATTTTTCTCTCATTTTTATTTCTCCTTTTATTCTCCGGAAGTAAGAATAAAATGTCTTTGTATTACGCTTTCCTCAAAATTGATAGTTAACCATATATCCCCTGATTGCACTTTATCAACTAGTACTAACTGTTGTTCAAATTAGTTATTTTTCTAGTAGCCTTGCATGATTTGGCTACAAATCTTGTAAATGAATTTGGGTAAAATTTCACCATATTATCGTTAAATTATAGGTGAAAAAGTAAGGCCACATGATTTAAACAAGTTAAATGTTAGTGTCCATTTACTCCATTTATCATTAGGAAAATATAGAAAATTCCATTTGACGTATAAACTCTCTATTTTTTACACTTGGAAAATTAAAAGACATTGATTCTCAAATCTCTTATATAATGAAGTTAAATGTTAAAAACCAATGCAATAAACTTAAATTAAATTACATTCCACTTTTTTTAATTTGTTTTTATCAATTTAGGCCATTGATGACATCCTAAGGATTATCGAACTAATCTAGCTTTTTACAGCAAATCAACAAAATATTATTCTATCCAAGTTTTGTTACTTAATTATTTTGTTTTTAAATATTATAAATGGCTTCGGTAGATGCTTTTGCAGACAAAATGCCATCGTTTTGAATCCATAGCCCTGAATGTAAAACATTGTAAGTCTCTGAGCCCAAAATATTTTTTTGGGCACATACTGTATGTTGGCCATAAATTATATCAAATTTCACATCATCCCTTTCTATGTCTTTCGGATCTTGGAGTTCCACAACATTATTCGTAGACTATAAGGAACGAAGCAGAATTGCATCCCTTTGTGTAGTAGTAACATTTATAAACATGGAGTGGACAATAAGGTTGAAATTTTCATCATCTATATGATGATAGTAATATTCTAGATGTGATACATAGAACCTTGAAACATAAATTTAAAATACTTCACCATTGAAGAAAAAACTGAAACTTTTTAATAGTCGAAGATTATGTTTTCTCGAATATAGTGATTTCTTTCTTTAAAAATGTAGCTAAATTAGTTATTATTTTTCAACCCATGCAACTTTTATTTAGGTGGTTGGATCTCCAGTTTAGTAAAATATGCTTTTATAATCAAAGTGAACATATTGACATGTTTTGGAGGTGAAAGCGTACTTGTTGTATTCAAAAAATGACAAGCACAAGAGGTTTAATCATTTAAATATAATTTTATTGAGTATTGTAAACATATCATTATGAATTTATTCTATAGTTGAACAACTGGCTTTGTTATAATCTATTAAAAAACCCAAATTCCAACCATAAAATGACCACGAATATGGTTCTTTATCTATTGAGGCTTACATTTCCCATTTCCTAAATGAAGAAGCTTCCAAATCCATATCTAGAATAAGAAACTTATTATTTTCAATGTCAATGCAGTCAAGTTGAACATGCAATGTCCTCAAATCATTAACTTATGAGGATATAAACATACTAACTTCCTCATGTTTTTCATCTTAAAAAAATAGCCACATATCAACGTCGTATTTTTAAGGGAATGGATTTCAACAAACCATTCCTCTTATCTTTTCTTCCAACACTCAACACCTTCAATGAATGAAACTTTGAAGAACAGAGTGCGAATAGTGGAAGAAATTTTATCTGTAATCGGAGTATAAAAAATTGATAATTAGTTCATATATGAAGAATATATTATTTTTTTCACATTGTCTGATAAGGAATATAAGGATAAGCCCAATTTTCACCAACCTCTAGAGTTCCTTACTTTTTATCATTGGAGAGTAATTAACTTAATGTTTATCGACTACTATGCTTCAATTGGAAATGATATTTAAAATTAAACTACTAACATTAATTCATATTTTGTGGATCAAATGAATAATAACATGAATTATCCAAAAGTGTTTTAGCAAGTTAACATGCAACATATTTTCAAAGGATTATACTTGAATTTGAAAACCTATAACATTACATAGATATCATGATAGAAACATTAGAAAATATAGATCATGGTAGTTTATAGGATTCTAGACAAAATATAAATTAACAATTTAAAACATTCCTTGTTGTTCATTTAAACCTATTCAATGGACTAGCGTATAGGCCACTAACATCTAATGTTTCATATTTTTTAGAGAATGTTTGAGAAACAAATCGCAATAACAGAGTTACCGATCACCAAACATTATTTATTATACATAAAACATGATTAGTTTTTCATTAATTCATATTGTAAGGAATAACTTAGACAACGTTAAGACCTAAGGATTATTATTTTAAATTGGGCCTTGGAATATATTATGCATAACACGTATTTTGCATCAGTTCATATCAAATATAATTCTTAACATCCATTAAGATCAATTACTTATTGAAATATATGACATAGCGGGTACTAGGCTAAACACTTTATTATTTTGAAAATTGGAATGGAATACCAAATAAATATGTAGATTAGTAGTTCTTTAGGATCCTATGATTACCTCTTGTCATTGTAAAAACTATATGTATAGCTTTATATTGCACTACTAATTTTCATTCATTATAAGCGTATAATAATTGCTCAACTATCCCTAATGGAGCTAAGTGTTGTACTATATACTCTCAAGATGGAACAAACCTTATGTAGTAATCATAAGATATATTCTTTATATATTAACATATAACTCACATCGATTCTTATCAAATAAAATGCTTAGTGACAACCAAGTTCCATTACTTATTGAAAGGAGTGACATAACATCCATTAGGATCAATAGTTTCTTATTTTGAAAATAGTGATAGAATAACAAAGCATGGTATAGCTTATAGGCCATAAGGCTCCTATTATTACCTCTTTTCATTGTACACAATAGCTATACAAATTTTGATCACTATTATTTTTCATTGATTAGAATTTTAAGATATTAGCTACGGGATCCCTGACAAAGCCAAGTGATGCACTATATACCTTTGAAAGGGATAAATCCTTATGTAGTTCTCATAAGATATATTATTTGTGATATATAATTAACATAGATTTGTATCAAATAAATTTCTTACCAACCGCTAAGCTCCATTACTTATTAAAATGAATGAGATAGCAGAAACTAGGCTCAATAGTTTCTTATTTTGAAAATAGTGATAGAGTAATAAATCATTATCTAGCTTAGTAGTCGTTAGGATTCTACCATTACCTCTTGTCATTATAAGCACTTTTTTACAACTTTCAATCATTAGTGATTTTCATTGATTATAATTATATCATATTGACTCGATTATCCCTGGTGTAGCCAAGTGTTCGACTACATACCCTCAATAAGAATCAAACCTTCTATAGTTATCATAAGATATAGTATTTGTAACATACAATTCTCACCAGTTCGTATCAAAGAACATTCTTAGCCACCGCTAAGCTCCATTATTTATCTAAAGGAATGACATAATATCCACTAGGATCAATAGTTTCTTATTTTGAAAATACAGATAGAAAAAAAAATCATGGTCTAGCTTAGCGACTGCTAGGCTCATACCACTACCTCTTTTCATATTAAACTCTATCTGTACAAATTTTGATTGCTAGTAAATTTCATTGATTAGAATTATATCATATTAGCTAGACTATCCTTAGAGGAGCCATTTGTTACACTACATACATGTTCATGATAAATCACAACACCCACCAAATAGGCCTTAGATTTGAGTGGGGCATCCGGTGTGACTGCATAACATTGGACCATATCTTAAGTTGTGAGACTTGTGAACTTGAGATGGACCTCCAAAGAAGGTTGGTTCCTTATCCTAAACTACTTGCCACAAGATATTCTAATGTAAGAAAACTATCTAATCCTAATCTAACCTTCTAAGGGATCATGGAGAGAAAGTGCATGAAAACAAAGCCTATACTAAAATGTTGATACACCGGAGAAGGAGGTTGCTGGTCAAAATCTCAGCTACCTAAAGTGGAGAGAGGTGAACAATGGATAGAATGGATAGATGCATCACAAACCAAAGATAGAGTTCACACTAAACACCACTTCAAAGCCATTAAACACAGCTCCCAGAACTTGCAATAGACATCAGAGATATGCACAATATACTCTTCAATGATGAGAGGACACAAGAGACAATAAAATAAGGAAGGATGGACAAAAAGCATCAAAAAATAGATTTTATTGCTCCATGAGTTCACACAATACATAATTACTGGGCAATAGGAAAGAAAACACCATTACAGAGCCATGAGAGGAGGCTTAAACTCCACATTCGACCTTAGGGAAGAAAGAGAGAGGGGGCATGAGAGAAAAGATGACCAATCTTTAGAAATATGCCTCTTCTTTACAATATATATAAGAAAGAGAGAAGGAGAGAGGGAAGAATTTGAATCCTACTTCAGCCACCCCAATATATGCATTGAATTCACCTACTCCAACCACCCAAGAAGCATTGAAATTTTCCTAAAATAGTGATGGGTTCCTTGACAGAGTCTATGCCTTCACGTGTTGTTCCTTGCTCGGCAAGAAGGACACATACCCTTCATTATGGTGGCAGGTGAGAGAATTTAAAGCCTCAAAATGGCGGACTAAAACATGATGATGGTGGGTGAGAAGCCAGTGCTGAGATCTTTCCAAAACGTCCCTTCTCACCCAAATTCGAGCTTCCAATTGAAATCTATGGCCGTTTGAAGGAGCTTTGGGTTTTGGGTCTATCCCTGTGAGATTTACATAGAGCCGTGGGCATTCTTAAGATTTTTCTTCCTCCTTTCAATCCTAGAATGACACCAAACTTAGACTTGGCATCATTTGTAGGCCTGCTCTATTTCCTTTATATTGTACCTAAGCCCCTTTTATTGGTGGAGACACTATGCCTAACTCGAGACACGTGGAGGGATGGAACACATTTGGGACCTACTTTTTTAATTTTCCCCCTGAAAGAGTACTGAAGAGACACATGGCTCCTTCCATGGATTTTCTCTATTTCTTTTATGTTTTGGCTAAGTCCCTTTTTTTTGGCGGGGCCATATGTATGACCTTGGACACGAGGAGGCTCAATGCACATTTGAGACCTGTCTCTAGGTTTTGCCTTTGAATTTGCACCGAGATGACATGTGGAGGCTTCCACTGATCCTTCTATACTTAGCTGATTCAACAGCCAGATCTGCCCCATTTTTGACTCTGCCCACGTCACAAGACCACGCTCATTTCATAACCCACTCTTGATTCTTCCTTTGAAGTTGTGCTGAGATGATAGGTGGAGGCTTTTGTCGGCCTATCCCAAGCTTTGACTTTTCAACGGCCAGTTTCCCCTTCTCAGACTCAGGACAAGTGTAGGGATGGTGCTAGTTCAAGGTATTTATTTAGGCCACACCTTTGAAGATGCGCTGATGGGACACGTGGCGCCATCTTCTAATCTGAGACTTTTAGACTGCCAACTCTATTTTATTTTCAGACCTAGGATATGTGGAATCTCGGCACTCGTTTGGGGGACTTCCTTTAGCTTTGAGCCTTGAAGGAACACCATTGAGACACGTGGAGGCTTCCACCGGTCCTTTTATACTTAACCGATTTGGGCCCACTGCCCATTTGACTTCTATTAGACCCTAGACAAGTGGAGATTCTGCACACATTTGGAGACCCTATTTTGACCTGACCTCTAGAGGTGTGTCGTTAAGACACGTGGAGGATTATATAGGCCCTGTTGTACATAGCCGATTCAGGCTTGTTTGAGGTCTTGGTTTTGGATTCTTCCCTTGGAATTTTGCCGATGAGGCACGTGGCACCTTCCACGACTCTTCTCTGTTTTACCCCAAATTGACTTATATGTGAAGTCCAACAAGTTTGAGCCCTTTTCTCTGACTTTCTCCTATTGAGCCTCTGGACTCTTTTAACGTCATTGGCCTCCCTTGCTGACCTTGTTTGGACTCCATTATCGAGCTTGCCTACCCATTCATTGTTAGATTTGAAATGTGGGATTGCATGAGTGAACTGACCCTTCTGATTTTATTTTGTGCGGGGTCGTGTTTGATCAATTTTATCGGGGGGGAAATTGGGATAATAATACCCTCAAGAGGGTTCAAGCCTTATGTATTTCTTGTAATATATATTATTTGAAGCATATAATTCACATCAATTCATATCAAAGAAAATGTTTAGTGAGTAGCGACCACTAAGCTCCATTACTTATTTAAAGAAATGATATAATAACCACAAGGATCAATAATTTCTTACTATGAAAATAGCAATGTCATAATAACTTATCGTCTAAGTTACTGATCACTAGGATCCTACCATTACCTCTTGTCATTTTAAACACTTTTTGTATAACTTTAGATTGCTAGTGATTTTCATTGATTATAATTGTATCATATTGTCTTGACTATCCCTGGTGGAGCCAGTTAGTGCACTACATATCCTTGAGAGGGATGAAGCCTTAGTATTTATCATAAGGTATTTTTTTGGTAACACATAATTAACATTAGTTCGTATAAAATAAATTTTAGCGAATGCTAGGGTCCATTACTCATTGAAGGTAATGTGATAGAATTCTCTAGGATCAAAAGTGTTTTATTTTGAAAATAGCGAACGAATAAGAAACAATAATTATAGATCCTAGAAAAAGTTAGGATTCTCCTCAACTATCTAGTTATTCTAATTGAGTATTACAACTTGTAATGTTTCATAAATTTCTGGAATGGAATCCTAGAAAATATAGAGGCTAATGGTCTCTAGGATTCTCTTCGATAAATAAATGGAAAACAAAAAAACATGCATAGTACTTCATTAACACTTAATTACAGGAACTGTTGTCAAAATTTCAACCCCCCCAAGGTAAATTTCGATAACATGTATCAGAGTTTTGCAGTTCCAAGCATGTAGATTGATCCAGGAAAAATCGTGAAAATTGGCTAAGTCCTGCTCAAGGTCGCCTTTGGGACAATTGGAACAGAGGGACACGAAGGGCGCGAATCGGCCGGTTCGCCCGAAACAAAGAATTTTCGCAAAGGAACAATCGGGCCGCGAGGGCGCGAAGGGCGCGAAAAGGTGAAGCGGTGAAGCAAGGGAAGCCCATTTCGGGTGGTTCGGAAGAATTTGTCCCAAGCAGCAAAGGGACATCTGGGACAAATGGACGCGAAAGACGCGAACCGGCCGGTTCGGCCGGAATGGGAAACTTTCGCACTGGGACATCTGGGCCACAGGGACGCGAGGGACACGGATAGCCGAAAAAGCCGAGAGCCAATCAGATTGTGCCACGTCATCGGCAGATAAGGGACAAGGAAGCCCATTTCGGGCGGATCGGAGGTTTCTGTCCCAAACAGCACTGGGACATCTGGGACAAAAAGACGCGAAGGGCGCGAAAGAGCGGCAGGCCCACGAGACCAATCAAATCATGACACGTGTCACAAGGGAAAAGGTCAAAAAGTCAAAGGGCGAGTTTTGAAGGGTCAGCCCGAACCAATGGGATAGTGCCACGTGTCCCGGCTAGGGCCCACAAGGAAATTTCAAAGGAAAGCCCGCGGAAAGGTGGAGGAGAGAGAATTATTCAGCGAATCAGAGCCTGCCACGTGTCGTCCAGGTGGCGAAGCGTGGGAAAATATTTCAAAATCCGTTTTGGTCTGTTCCGTGCCCTAAATCTTCAGATCATCATATCTTTTGATCCAGAGCTCGGATTTGCACGTTCTTTATATCAACGGAAAGCTGTTGAAATTCTCTACATGATTCTAGGATCAATCTTCCATTTTGGTGTAGTCTGGAGAGAGAAAGTTAAGAAACGGCTCTGACGCATGGTAATGCCAGAAGTGACGCTTCAACAACCAGCTTTAATGCAGCAGACAGCCCGCCGTTTTGCCAGGATCCGCCGCTTCTACCATAATGAGATGATTTAAAATGTGACCTAGAAGTGGTTGTGGTAGTTTCAAATTTCCTCTCTTCCCTCTCTCTTTCTTCCTATATATGGTTCGAGGGGCTTCTTTCAAAAGGGGGACATAACAAGTTGTTCATCTTTTCTGCTCTGCCCTCCCTTCTTTTCTTCTCTAGGGTTGAAAATGGAGCTCGAACCTCCTCCCTGCTCTGTAATGGCATTTTTGCCTTTTACTAATGAAATGATGTTCTGTGCAAACTTCTGGAGCAACAAAAATCTGTTTTGTGATGCATCTGTCCATCCTTGCTCGTTCTTTGCTTGTTTTCCTCTTGCCTCTCTTCATTGCAGGTATTTGTGCATGTTTGAATGTTCATTGCAGGTCTGGAGCTGTGTTCATGGAGTTTTGGGACATTTTCTATGTGAAATCTATCCTTGGGCCTGTGATGCATCTGTCCATCCTTCCCATTGCTCACCTCTCTTTGTCCCATGGTAGTTTTGATAGAGGTTCAACATTCTCCTTCTCTGGTGTATCACCGTTTTAGTGTAGACTTTTTTGTTTTTCCCTTCTCTCTCTCTCTATCTCCTTGGCATGGTTAGATTAGGATTAGATTAGCTTTCCTGCACTGGAATAGCTTGTGGCAGGTAGTTTAGGAGCATGAACCAGCCTTCTCTGGTGATTCCTTTATCATTTTACAGGTCCCACACCTGGAGAAAGGATTCAATGTTGTGCAATCACACTGGATGCCTGAGTGATCAACCTAGAAGCTTGATCTGCATCCAAGGGTGCTGTGATTTTGCATCAATAGTTTTTCGCACGCTCGGTGGGACATTAGAGGTCTTCCATTTCATCTTTTGCAGGTTGGTGTGTTCCTGTGAAGATTTCAGCCTTTAGAGGCACTTGCAAACACATATGGCGACTCCATCTGATCAGCAACTCATTTCTGAAGTTGCAGACCTGTTTTCCATCCTTTTACTTCCATATTTCTTTCCATCTCTTTCATTCTTTTCCATTCCATGAGGTTGTGCAATCATGACTTCATTTCCATCATGGAATTCACATCAACAACAACAGTATATTCCACCTCCAACATGTTTTACAAATCCTCCAAATCAACATTTTGAGCAGATTCAAGATCAGTATGCATACCCATATGAGCAGCAGTGCCAAAGTCAGTTTGGCTATGGAGCCTTCCAAGAGCAAGAGTATGCATACAATGAAGACCATCAGATCCAAGATGCTGGTCTGTTGGAGAAAATCCAAAAGATGGAGGCAAAGATGGTGCAGTCCAGAGCAACAGCTCAGATGAGAGCTTTCAGAATTGGTTGCAGGACTCCTTGTCCATGGGGAGGCCCTTTTCCAAGACACTTCAGCCCTCAAGAGAAGCTGGACTTCATGATAAAGATGTTGCCCCAACTTGCACAATGGACAGCAGAAATAGAGGCCTATACATTCGGTGTTGAACAACCTTGTCAATGGGTAAGTTCTACACCATCATCTGGTTTTTCTCTTCCCATTACTCAAGCAACATCATCTCATTTGGACTTGAAAATTTTAAACTCTCCATCTATTGTCCCAAATGTTGATCCCATGTCTCCACCTCTCAGTCTTCCACCACACCTCAATTCTTCTTTCCTTTTTCCTTCCAAACAGTCATCCTCTCCACAAGAGCTAAAAGAAATCCCCCCTCCTCTAAAGAAACAAGAGATTTCATCTCCTTTACCACCACAAAAAATTGCCAAATCAATTGAGTTGCAACCCACCCCTCCTCTTGCATTCCCAATTCCATGTGGGGAAGAAGAAATTGAAAAAATCAGTCATCAAGGACAGCAAGAGGAAGAGCCAAGAAAAGAAGAAATGATTAAGAGCTTAGTAAGTTTGGCTGCCAAGTTTGGTATGACAAAGATCCCCTTGATGGTTAAGCCTACAGAAGAGGCTAAGGTTGGAGAACAAATGGTGGTCAGGACTGATTCTGTTGCAGCAGAAGAAGAAGATCTTGCAGTCCCAACTTGTCCTCTAGAGCAGCAGATTGAAGAGTTTGACTTGACAAACTTCATGCTGGAGGAGGAGCTCATTCAAGAGCAAGATTGTCTTCGAACATTGGATGAAGGAGAAGCTGCTCCAGATCCAGCAGCAGAGGAGCACATTCTAGCTGTGGAGGAGAAAGTTGCAGATCCAAGAGCTCTGAGCACAAAGCAGGCTACAGGAGAACCTTCAGTTCTTCTTTCTACTTCACCTCTCTCAAGTTCTAGTACTGAAGAGGAGTTTGATCTCTCAAACTCAATGTTGGAGGGTGAAAGAAACCATGGTGGTCAAGTTATAGATCAAGAAGACACCACGGAGGAAGTGGAGCATTTGTAGTAGGACAGCCATGAGGCAGTTTATCTGTCAGATTTGGAGGACTGTTTTGATGGAGAAGAGCTGGTTGAGTTTCCACCATTCTCTCTTTCATCATCCACATTCCAAACACTTGAGTCTATTGTCATGAAGGAGAACATTCATTTGCAGTAGCTTTGCATCTTATAGCAGCTCTTTGGAGCCAAGATTGGAATATTTTAATCTTTCATGTTCTTCATTGGAGGAAGAGGAAGGACAGAGGAATTTCACCATTTCTTCCACACCATCCATTCGGGAGGGTCTACAGAGAAGACTCCATTTTGGAGTTCAAAATGAGCTATGGGCATATCAAATGGATCAGACCTTGCCCAATCAGGTATTTGGCTTCATTGGAGCCAAAGGAGAAGTCACAACCAGTCATGCTTGCTTCTGAGCATGAGGGTGAGCTACAAAGTACCAAGGATCAGTTGTCATACCTCTTCAATCCAAATGCAGAGCAACTAAAAGAGGTATTGGATTTTCCTTCAGCTGATACCTTGATGATTTGGGTGGAAGACCAGCTTCTTGTTGATTTTCCATCCATCCAATCAGCCATGTTCAATGCCAAATCAATTGCATGGCTGCCACTTTTGAGAAAGGGAAGCTATTTCTCACAACCAGTTGCAGGGTTTGTTTAGCCCACTTTTGCTTCCAGTTAGAGTAGAGTAGGTAGGTTTTCTTTTAGCAGAAGAAGTGCTTGTGCACACTCTGCATGTTCCATTTGGAGCATGTATGATTTTCGTTCTGTACATAGTTTTTGTGGTGCTGGTTTTTGCTCTTGCACAGTCCATTTCAGTGGCATTTTGGTGAGAACGACTCCATTTCAGTGGGTTTCCAAGTGGCTCAGAGAGGAGGTTTTCAAAGTTCAGATCAGTTTGCAGGTTATAACTCATGACTCCATGCCCAATGGATGCTTCAGGCAACTGGTAACTTCATCTAGTAGGTAGATGACCCCGCTGAGTCACCAAAACTGTTATCCAAAATTCACCCCCTGGTAATTTTGATAACATGCATCGATTATTTCGTCCCGAGCAAGTAGATTGATTCAAGGCCCAAAATCATGTTTTTGGGGTCCCTTCGGCTTCTTTCTAACTCTCCTATCCAAGAAGAAAACCCAGCAAGTTTTAAAAATGTGAAAAAATTGCAAAAGCCAAGCTTGGGGCCGAAAAAATGAAGAAAATTGGCTAAGTCCTAGTCCAGGCGATCTCACTTGGGGACGGTTGGGATGTCGGGACGCATGGGATGCAAAAGCCGAATTGGTGAAAGAGGAAAAAATTTCCTAAGTCTTGTTTCGCTCGGTTTGGGACAGTTGGGACAAAAGTACGCGCGGGACGCGGATCGGCCGGTTTGGCGCAAGTCAGTCCATTTCGGGCGGTTCGGAGATATTTGTCCCAGGCAGTCCAGGACAGTTGGGACAAAAGTACGTGGAGGACGCGAACCGGCTGATTCGGCCGAAACAAGAGACTTTCATCCAGGACATTTGGGCCAAAAGTACGCGGAGGACGTGAAAAGCCGAAAGAGCGAGAGCCAATCAAATCTCGCCACGTGTCTTCACCGCAAAGAGGAACAAGGAAGCCCGAATCGGGCGGTTCGGAGATATTTGTCCCAGGCAGTTTGGGACAGTCGGGCCAAAAGTATGCGAGGATGCGTGGGATGCGAAAAGCCGAAAGAGCCACCAACGAATCAAATCTCGCCACGTGTCTTCACCTCATCAACCTGACGGGAGAAATTTTGAAAAATTTTCCAAAGGAAAAAACAAAAGGGAAATGGTCAGGAAGGGCCCGCGTCCAATGGAATTGTGCCATGTGGCGCTTGAGTTGCAGAGCGCTGGGAGAAATGGGAAAATTTTCCCAAAGTAAAAAATACCAAATTTTAAAAGGACAAAGTGCGCCCTTCAGGCCCGAGCCAATAAAATAGTGCCACGTGTCTAAGTGGTGAGAAATTAAGGAAGGGCCCGAAATGAATTTTCAAAGAATGAACCCGCAGATGAATCAGAGTCTAGCACGTGTCATCCAAGTGGCAGAGCCTGGGAAAAATTCAAACTTTTTTCCACCGATCCATTTTGGCTTGTTTTTCCCTAAATCTTCAGATCGCCATAACTTTCGATCCAGAGCTCAAATTTTTGCGTTCTTTATATCAATGGAAAGCTGGTGAAATTCTCTACACGATTCCTAGGTCAATCTTGTATTTTGGTTTAGGTTGAGAGAGAAAATTAAAAAACACCTCTGCAGTGCGTGATAATGGGAGGCGCGTTTCAACAACCAACTTAAATGCAAAATACAGCTCTCCGCTTTTTCTAGGGTTCTCGCCTACCACCATAATGAGATGAATTAAAGGCAACCTAGAAGTGGTTGGGGTAGATCTTGATTTCCTCTCTCTTCCCTCTCTCGTTCTTTCTATAAATGGGAAATTTTTCCCAAAGTAAAAGAATTTTCAGAGAATGAACCCATGGATGAATCAAAATCTAGCACATGTCATCCAAGTGGCGAGTGTGGGAAAAATTCAAACTTTTTTCCGCCAATCCGTTTTGGCATTGTTTCGCCCTAAATCTTGGATCGCCATAACTTTCGATCCAGAGGTTGGATTTTTACGTTCTTTATATCAATGGAAAGCTGGTGAAATTATCTACATGATTCCTAGGTTAATCTTGCATTTTGGTTCAGATTAGAGAGAGAAAATAAAAATTCCTCTGCGGTACGTGATAATGGCTAGAAGCCCGACATTTCAACAACCATCTTAAATGCAAATTATAGCTCACCGCTTTTGCTAGGGTTCTCGCCTACCACCATAATGAGATGAATTAAAGGCAACCTAGAAGTGGTTGGGGTAGATCTAGATTTCCTCTCTCTTCCCTCTCTTGTTCTTTTCATAAATTGTAAGGAGGGGTTTCTTTCAAAAGGTGATTCATCTTTTCGACTCTGCCCTCCCTTCTTTTCTTCTCCAGGGTTGAAAATGGAGTTTGAACCTCCTCCCTTGCTCTGTAATGGCATTTTTTCCTTTTACCATTAAAATGATGTTCTATGCAAACTTCTGATGCAACAAAAATGTGTTTTGTGATGCATCTGTCCATCCTTGCTCGTTCTTTTGCTTTCTCTTCTTGCCTCTCTTCATTGCAGGTATTTGTGCACATTTGAATGTTCATTGCAGGGTTGGAGCTATGTTCATGGAGTTTTGGGACATTTTCTGTGTGAAATCTATCCTTGGGTTTGTGATGCATCTGTCCATCCTTCCCATTGCTCACCTCTCCTTGTTCCATGGCAGTTTTGATAGATGTTCAACATTCTCCTTCTCCGGTGTATATCAATGTTTTAGTTTAGGATTTTTTTCTTTTTCTCTTCTCTCTCTCTCCCTGTCTCCTTGGTGGTTAGATTAGGATTAGATTAGCTTTGCTTGCTTTGGAATAGCTTGTGGCGGTGTAGTTTAGGATGAGGAACTAGCCTTCTCTCAAGATTCCTTTCTCATGTTTGCAAGTCCCACACTGGAGAAAGGATTCCATGTTATCAATCACTGCTGGATGCTAGAGTGATCAACCTAGAAATCGATCGGCATCCGTGGGTGCTATGATTACTGCACTCACAGTTCCTTTCCTACTAACCCACACATGTTTCTTCCATATTGTCTCTTTCACTCTTCCTCTGCGTGAATACCACTGCTTTTCATTCTTATCCTTTGTCAATAGGAGCCCAAAGGATATAGACATAATGGGAAGTTTGAAGGAAACGTTATCTCACCAATATTAAAAAATAGGAGGTTGAGTTTCATGTACAAAATGACATAGCTTACACCGCTTTAGAAATCTCACGCATGGAAAATCTTTGATTTTTAGACTAGAAGTCATGGAAAGAAACCACTTTAGCTAGTCAGTAGTACAACTTACATCTATTTAAGTATGTAGGAATTCCAAGCATTTGATGTAGCAGTAGTAGATGGGGATGATTTTGTATGTGCCTCCCATTACAAGTGACTTCTATGTTATTCCATTGGAGAAAATTCGAAGTGTTGGGTATTGTTGATGCAGAATCAAAGCACCACAGAATGTCTCAGAATTTGATGGTTTGAGAATCTCAACGTGATTGCATAACATGGAACTTATCCCAAAGTGTGGGACTCTACGAATCGGGAGAGCTCTCGGATGAAGGTTGGTTTCTTTTCCTTTGTTCAGTGTGCACATTCATTTTATAGAGGATATACTCTAAAAGCTACTCTAACTTACCAAATAGATAGGTTTAAGAAGATGCAAGAAAATAAACCTAAGCTAACAAGGGTGATGCATCAAAGGAATGGTGAACACTTGATTTGTCATTAAACACAAACCATCAAAAATGTAATTCAACCATCATGCACAAATGACCAAGATTACAATGAGAGATGGCAAGAAGATACAATGAACATAAGAGAGGGTTGAAATCATTCACGAGAATTTTACTATTTCTCAAAATATTTGATACTGATCTATAAATCCACTTTTAGAAAGAGAATAAGGAGGTTACAAAACAAAAAATGATACCCTTTAGAAAATTTACCCTCCTTACAACATATAGGAAGAATGAGAGGGAAACGAGAGAAGAATTTGAATCCTTCTTAAACCACCCCAAGATTGTATTGAATTCGGATAATCCAACCTGCCCTAAAAGAGCCTTGAATTCACCTTCCTCAATGATGGGTTCTACTTTGCAAAACCCATGTCTCCATTATTGTTCCTTGTTTGGCAAGAAAGGATGCCCATGCTTCATTAATTTCAGTAGGTGATAAGTGTGACATCCTCAAAATGAAAAAAATTAAACATTATGGTGGTGGGTGAGAAGCCGACTTTGAGAGATTTTCAAAAGTCCTCTCCCACTCAATTCTGGTCATCCGGTTGAAAGATATAGTTGTTTGAAGGTCGGATCAAGTGTTTAAAACTAGATCACAATATTTAGAGACTTATTCATGTAAGATCCTCATGTCAATCTTGCGTGTCTTAATATTTCATCCCGCTCACTTCACTATTGAAGTTTTGCCTATTGGACACTTAGCATCGTCCATTGGCGTGCTCTATTTTCTTATGTTTTGGATAAGTCCCTCCTGTTTTGTAGAGAAACTACATCAAACCCTAGACACGTGGATGCTTCACACTTATTTAGAGTCCTCCTTTTGATTCTACCCTTGAAGTTACGCTAAGATGACACATGGCACCTTCTGCGGCTCTACTTCTTTGCTTTGAGCCGAATCGCTATGGGCTCTATTTTCTTCAACATTTCCATGGTCATTCATCTTTCAACCCTCTATTACCATTACATAGCCTACTTGTAACCTTATTGATAGATTTAAAATGTTGTCTCTCATGACTAAACCGACCCTTCAAATTTCTCCTATGCAAGGTCGTGTTTGATCAATTTTTCTGTGGGGAAAAATTGGATAACAATTGGCGACTGCGGGGTCACCTACTCGCTAGGTGGAAATATCAGCTGCCTTGTTGCATCCATTGGGCATGGAGTCATGAACAATAGCTTAGTCTTTGATCCTATTCCTAAAACCTCAACCCTCAATGCTTACCACCTATCGGTCCTTAACTCCGCTCCACTACTTGCACTCTCAATTTTCATAAGAGAATCTTGAAGGTGAGATTACGAGAGTAGAAAATTGTCTTGATGTGGAGTTTTCACTGTCTTTGAAATGCACTGTTGCATACACACTAAACCGCATAGTGATGCAACCTTGGAGCAATAAAGTTGTGCCAAAGGAATTTAGGGAAATTTAAACCTAAGATATAACAAGACAAATGTGGATACGAACTTAGAGGAATTAAAATCCTAGGCTAATATTTATAAGTGTGAAACCTTCCTTTTAAGTAGAAATGTTTAAAATAGATCTCAATTAACTGAAATTAGAACTCTATATCCATCTAATGCGAGATAATTAGAAGGCATTGCTACTTTTTTGCATCTTGTGACCATGTAAGGGTCACTCCAAATGACATCAAACTGGAATTCCTTCCTATTTTTTCCCAATCTACATCCCACTTTAGAAAGAAGTCCCTTCCTAAAAGGTCCTTGCTATTGCTTTCTTGTCAAACCATCTCTTTATTAAAGCTTGATCCTTCTCCATTGTTTAAAGCTGCATGTTCTTTGATCTCTTCTAGTTTCACAACTTTGCATACCTAGCTTCTCCATTGGTTCAAACTTAGATAATTCCAACTAATTCATGAGCTCCAATGTGGGGACCTCTAATGATATAGGCAACAATGCCTCTTTCCCATAGACTAATTTGTATGGAGAGTTACTGTTGAACTCTTTGGTGTAATCTTGTCGCCCCACAAGGCTGATTTGAGCTTACTTATGCCATGTCCTTTGGTTTTCATCTAGATTCCTTCGATGATTCTTAGATAAATCTTGTTTATGGACTTTGCCTACCCATTACCCTATGGGTAATAATTAGAAGAGGTGCCCAAGTAGATCCCATTCTTAACAATACATTCTGTGATCTTGGAACTTAAGAACGCTTGATGCGTTACAATTCTTACAATAGTGGCTGAAACTCCAAACCAAATCACTATCCCGCGTCGTAAAAGTCTAGTATGCTAGATCGTTTGCTTCTTTGCATGATACTTGCCTCGATCGACTCGGTGAAATAGTCTATTATTGTGAGAATCCACTTGTGGCCTTGACTTGAGTTTTGATTGATGACCCTAATGAAGTCTCGATCCCATTTCATGAATGGTAGTCAACCAAAATTGGGTGCAAATGGGAGTGATGCTAATCTTTCCTTTCCTGTGAAGAATGCACATTTTTACATTTCTTGATCCAAGTGTAATAGTCACTAAACATTACGGGCCAATAATAACTCGCCTTCATTATCTTGAGGATTTTAACCCATGGGGAAAAATGACCTTCAGCCCCTCTCCATTGTAGAAGTCTGTAACACCTTTTCAATATGACATGTTTCAATGCATCTCATAATAATACCATTGATCTCCTTTTGAACAAAACACCATCAACAAGCACATATGTAATGGCTTGTAAAATGAAGTATCTCCTCTTTTCTTTGCTCATTTCTAGAAGACATAGGCCTATTTGTAGGGAAGTGTATCATAGTTTTATTTAAACAAGGGATAGGCACATCATCATTTAATATTTCTTGACCATCTTGTAGTACCAAAACAACCTCATTTTTTCCCTCGCTTCTACTTTTTTACTCGATGCCAACTACTCACACAATCTCTTTCCTGAGACCATCTTAGTGATCTTAATTTCATTCTCATATTCCATGACACGAGTGATCCATCTTACACGTTTCTTGTCCAGATATCTATTTTAAAGGAAGTCTTTCTCTCCTGCATGGGAGAGCAAACAACTAAATTTTGTTATTTGAGACCGGTGTTTGAACTTATTTAAGCTCCTACTGACATTCTTTGTAAGGACATGCTTCTCAATTAAGTATTACCTTACTTCATAGTCCTCCAAAATTTGACTAAAGAAGGTAACCGGTTGTTTAGATCCCTCTTTGTTCCATTATCTTGGTATTGTAGAAATGTGTCCCCACCACCAAAGGCATAGAACATGAAGTCTTTAGAGAAGTATGGATTTATAAGAGTTGAGGCTTTGGATATAGCCTATTTTACAGAATCAAAACTTTATTTACCCTCATCTGCACATAAATAAATGCCATACTATTCTTCAACATCAGCGTTATTGGCTTCCACAAGAGTGGAAAAGTTTGGTACAAATCTATGGACAAAATTGATCCTTCCTAGAAATCTCTTAAGAGCATTCTTATGACTTGGAAATGGTAATTCTTGAATTGTTTCAACTTTCTCTGGGTCAATCGTTAATCCCTCCTTTGACACAAAATGGCCTAGGAGCTTGCCTTCGTGAGCGAGAATATGCATTTTTGGAATTTAATGATACCCCAAATCTTCTACATCTTTGAAATACCTATCTCGGATGAAAAGGTGATCCGGCATTGTGTTTTTGGAGAACATAGTGATATCATCAAGATATATCAGTACTATTTTGTTAATCAAATCCTTAAATTCCATGTCCATTTCCTTTCGAAAGTGGCTCAAAGCATTAGAAAATCCAAACGGTATTTTCACGTAGGGCATAGGTGCCGCATTTAGTAGTGAAATCTATCTTGACTTGGTCATCTTGTTTCACCATTATCTAATTATACCCAAAGTAGCCATCCGAGAAGAGAGAATTGGTGCAACCGGATACCACTTGTAGGATTTGTTCCATTGAAAGGAGTGGTAGTGGTCTTTGAGAGATGCCCTATTGAGTCTCGAAAGTCTATGCACAACCTTATTTCTCCATTCTTCTTCCTTACTAGGACCAAGTTGGCAACCCATCTCGAGTGCTTGATTCGAAATATAATTCTTGCCTCTATCATCTTGCTTAGCTATTTCTTCATTAGAGGCTCAATTTGATGGTTGATTGGTCTTTTGCTTCTCGCCATGGGCTTAGCATGAGGATCAAGTTCTATGGTATGTTGTGCCAACTTTGGATTGAATCCTTGTAGGTCCTCATAGCTTCAGTGAAGACATCTAAAAACTCTTTTCAAAGTTGTATGAATTCATATCTTTCTTGTTTAGTGGCCACTTTTCCAATTTGAAGTGTTTTTCCTTCCTTAACTCTGATAGGTTCCGAATCCTCTCCTTTGACCTTAATGTTTTATTTCTCTTTACGAAACTGGTCATTAGGATTGAATATTGAGTCTAATGTCACTAAACCTTTTGGAAGATTTTTGTCTACACGCACCTTGGTCCCCATACTACAGTTGCTCTAATTTTTCTTGGTTCCTAGCTGAGAATTCAGCCTCTTCTTATAAGAAACTGATGATATGTTGATCATTCTCAAACACTTTATAGCTTGTGTTATTGCGGAACTACTGAGGTCTCACAATCACATGGACCTAACCTCATTACCTAAACCTTACACAAGTATTTATTAATTGCCTTGTAATTGATAAATCTACACCACCTTACCTACCACCTCACTTTGCCACTTCATCATGACCTAGCCCTAACCTAAAACTAACCTAATTAGGACCCATGACTTGGTACAGACTCACATCCATAACTAATGCCTCCTTACTCGCACCCAAAGCCGACCTTCTAGCCACTTGACCAAGCCCCATGGCTGATCTCTCGGGAGAAAAGCGGGAAGGTGGGCTATTTTACTAAAAATAGCCTACTTTTTCCTAACCGATGCGGTTCTACTCGGCCGCCGTCGGTTACGCAACCGCCATCGGTTCCCTGTAAATGGGCTTCCCAAACCAAAACAACGGATCGGAATTTCATTTTTGGGAGATCAGTCGAAGGATTTTAATCAAAGGAGAGTCAAAGCGATCGGCGAGTCGAACTTCACTTGACCAAGCGAGAGCGAGTAAAGAAACCGAGAAGAGTTAGCGTGAAAGGAGATCAACTTGCACCTTCATCAAAAAAACCAGTAAGTTATATCTTGCATGTCCTCCATTATAACATTTCTTGTGCTTTTGGAATTGTAATCTTCCCAAATCCGTTCCTGAACCCATTATCTAACGTACCATTGCCTCTAACCATCATTCCTTAGCTTCTAACCATCCCATTTCTCAATACTATCCAAAAACCAGCCATTACAAACACCACAACCAGCCCAGAAGATCCTAGAACCAACCGGTATCGGTTATCAGTGACCGCCATCGGTTATAGATAACCGGCATCGGTTCCTTTGATCAAAACCAAGAAAAACAGCCTTTTCCCTACCCAGTTCCACGAAACAATTTAATTAGTACTCTACAGTATTTTGTGTTAATTCATATTAGCAGGGGAACTGACCACCTTCGAAAGGAAGTTTCATACTTCCTGGGCCCAAGCTATTCCCTCATTTATTATCTAATCAAAATCTTGTGGTCTTGTGTTCTTATTTGCGAGTAGTCCTTCCAAGACAAAAAGGAGTTCTTCGCGATCGGCTTTGATCTTTCTCTACGATGCGCACATCATCTCGACATTCTACGGGTATTCCTCCTAACCCTAACCTTATCTGTTTCTATAAGGAGCGAAGCATTTCGAGTGAAACATTTTGCACGCCGGTGGGACCCATTTTGGGTTTTCTTTATTTCTTGCTTGCTTTTATTATAGGGAGCATACTTGCTGTTTTCTTCTTCTAGAGATATTCACGGGGTATTTTATTATTACGGTAAAAGAACTTGCTTTGTTTTTGCATCTTGCATTAGTAAAAGTCATCTCTTTTGCTTCGCCGAATATCACTTTCGATTTGGGTTTTAAAACACATGCATTACATTCTGCTGTTGTTTTTCAATTCTAGTGAACATAGATTAAGTGCAGGTCGTACGTGGGGGTGATATCCACGGTATTGTGAGAAATTAACCTTAGTTTCAGCTTTGCACAACACATCTTGAATCACTTCACAATTAACACAACATCTCAAACATCCCCCTTTTCCGCGGTATTCCTCGCTTAGATTGAGGTAACCTTATAAGCCAAAACAAACTTGATATTTCCCCTAAGTCTTGTTGTTTAGGATTACGACATCATTCTACGTCTAAAGGCATAAGCCCTGATAATTAAAATTAACCCTAAGGTTAATCTACGCATTTGCGTGTGCCTCTTGCTTGTTTTCAAATCCTGTTTTCTCTGTCATACTTTGTCTTGTGATCGATAAGTTCTTTAAACTACTCAAGCGTTGCTAAAAATCAAATTAGCAACCCCTTTGTATCTTCTTATTCTAGATTTTTGACACCGGCATCGGTTAAGGGACCGACGTCGTTTTCCCTGTGACCGACACCGGTTACAAAACCGATATCGGTTATTGTCTCTCTCATTTACGACAAACCGCAACTTGCTAAATTCACCATTAAGGTTGTTTTTGTCCTTGATAGATTGAAACTTTCTGTGTGTTCTGGTCTATGGTTGTCATCACTCGGAAGCAAGCCGCCGCCATGGTTTCACACGCTTGCTCTGTTTCTTTGCTGAATCACCCCCTTCACATTACATAGGAAACCCTACGGACACCGGTGAGATCCCCAAATTCTGTGTAGGAGACAAGGACTTTGCCAAATTTCGGATGCTAATCCCAGTATTTGTCAATACTATTTGTCTCATACCCACGACCGTGCGCACGATGGTCGGCTCCTTATGGGCATGCCTATTAGTATAGCTGCTCATTTAGCTCCTACTCCTCACGATAACAATACCTTACTTCGCATCACTAGCCCCGTCTCCCGATCCGGCAGGCGAGAGGTTCATACGACCCGATTAGCTTTCCTTTTGTTAATCTTGGACCCCACGTATCGCCACCACTGTTGCCCCTATCTCGTCTCTCTTTGAGACCACTCCATTCATGACTTACTCTCTGCCACCTATTCAAAGCGAGCTTTCCTTCTCAAGCTCCGCCTACCTTTTCATTCCCATACACGTATCCATTAACCTCGACACCTTATATGGGACATCCCTGATACGTGGCACCATCACCTCATCCGACCACAGATTTCATCAAGCAAATGATGGACAAAATGCAAAACACAGGCTTAGTTTGAGGAAGTCGTAGCGCTTGACATACGAGCAAGTTTGTCGGGAGCCCATTCACCCTCTGTCCCCCTTCATTCATATCCTCCTCGATGGGAGTTGCCAAAGTTTACTCGTTTTAACGGTAAAGAGGATCCTCAACAACACTTGCGATCATTTAGACATGCTTGTTATTTGATTGCCCATGATGATGCCTTGTTACTCCGCACCTTTCCCATGTCCTTATCGGGGCTGCCTTGGGGTGGTACGAGTGCTTTAACCCGGCCTCAATCTTCTCTTTTAACCAACTAGCCCAATCTTTCTTGGATCATTTCTCCATTAACATTGCAAGAAAGTATCTATCACTTGACCTCTATGCCATCAGACAATTCGAAGCGAATCTATCGCAGATTTCGTTGGACGATGGCGGGCCTTATCGACCAACTTACGTATGCCTTGCCTCAGAGCGAGACTTATCGAACTCTTTACGCGGGCTGCGCTAAGCTCATCTCCCCTACCCTCCAAATTCAAACTTTCCAGTACATTCGGCGAGGCCTTTACTATGGCTCGAAAATTAGAAATTCGAGCCTTAGAGGAAGAGAAATTGCGGTTGCGCAACAAGAACTCCACTTTCCGAACTCCTGATTCTACCGATAAACCAAATACCACCACTCCTCACGCGTCGACCTCTTCTAAATCAAAGGAGCTCCCACGCGGTGATGGTCAAATCCCGACCACCGTCGATACTCCACCAAAAACCACCTATAAATACAAAGTGAGCCCACCAATTACACTCCTTGGGAGAAACTTATGGCATCATCCTAGAGAAATTGCTCAAAGTGGGGCTATCACCTTGCCCCCTGTAAAACCTCACTCTGGGTTTGACTCCACCCATGTAATACCTTCTGGTACAAAGAAAATGACTTTTGTAACTTTCACCGCGTAAAAGGACATAGTCATGAAAGCTGCAAGATGTTGAAAAACATAGTGCGGGAAATGGTTGATCTGGGGATATAACACTCGATAATCCTAACGCCCCTGCTTGAAATCTGAAAATTTTCAACAAGCCATTCCCGAATCACTCGTCCAGTGACAACGTAAACCAAGATATCTTAGGCGAGGAGAGTGTTCATGAGATCCATGCGGTATTCGATACCCGGCCAAAAGCCTCTATCGAGAAAATTTTGAATCAAGCCTCTTCACTAACACGGGAGCCGAACCTCCTTTACCACCATCGAGCCAAAGCGAAATCATTCCTTTACCCATAGAAGAGTTAGCTGCCCGGGCTTCCCTTCCCATTAATGAGTCTTCTTACACCACATCCCTCAAGCTGCGGCGGATGTTGTCTAATCTATCCATTTCCCAGGCGTCTCCTTCTACCACTCTTGCCGCACAAGAGGAGGAAGGTACGCCACTCCTTTTGACATCCTTAGATGAGAAATCTCTACCGAGACATCATTAAATTCTTTAGTCATGACGGACCCCCTCAGACATGCCCATACGCCTATTGGTCCCTCATCACCTAAATCTTTTCAACAACCCGTCGACCTCTTAGCATCTACGATACGGTGCCTCATCCGCCTCTGTGTCACACCCATGATGGATTGGAATTACAACTCACTTTTCCTCTGTACCAAAATTACAAATTACACTGTTTGTCATTCCACGGAAGATAGAGCGAGGCCCTATGGGAGCGTTTGAGTACTCTGTTTCTACTCAAATGCAAATGGTGATCCGATGTCTCCACCATCTACCCGAAGTGCTTACTGAAGCTTAAAATGCCCCTGTTCTCGCCTTCACCCCCTCACCTCTACCAAATTCCCGTCCACTTCTATAACTTAACCAGATCTTCCCCTACGCTTGGGACCTCACCGATGCCCGGTCTAACACACCCGCCTAAGCGACTCGATTTATCCCAAAATAAACCCGCCCCGCCACCTAGGAGACAAACGCAATCCAGGGCCTCTATCAAAACCCTCATCTTCACACCCACCTTCCATATTGGGACCTCATCCCTCCACCTTACATCAATATATCATACCTCCTTTGTTTTTACTGCAAAGCGACCTCGCCTTTACACCTATACGAGAGATCAAAGGGTATCACAACATCGTTACCCGCGTATCCGGTCCACCTATCAACCCTAAACCAATCCCATCATCAAAGGATTTATTTTACTGTCACTCCCCTTTCTCAGTGGTTGTTTCCGCTACCATGCCATCTGTAGCCTCATCATCTAACCGGTGAGCGTACTTACGTGTCGAGAAACCACGTTTAGTGAAAAACATGTCGGCACCCTCGACTAAACCACCACCCATCACTGAACTAAACACGCCCAAACATTACCTGACCCACACAATCAATACCCTCATCTTCTTACGATTTTGACCCCTCAAAGGATCCTACGCCAAAATCCTTGCTATGTTGGTGGAGAATGCGACCATCTCTCTACCCCACTTAGACCTTATGACCCGTCTAAGCCTGGCACTGTGGATTATGATGAGTCTAAAATCTGCGCCTATCACACTTTGGACATGATGTAGAAGGATGCAAAGCTCTAAAAACCATCCTTCGCGATCACCTCTTAGGATCGAAAGATTAAGAAAAACAACTTACGCGAGGAGAGACCTCTAGCGTCGATTCCCTCTACTATACCATCTGTCCCCGCCTCACCAAGATCGATCATTATTCTGACCCCACCTCTTGAAGACCATGAATTATCCCAACCATCTTCTTCATCTCGGGTCTACGAGATTAATATGATTAGTGTCAGCTACTAGGAGACGAGAAAAACAATGGGAAGCGAAGAAAACACACTGCGGCATCTCTTTCTCCTTGACCATCCCGATTACACCACCACCTAAAGTGGTTATTCGCGGACCCCGCCTATCCGTCTCTAATGGAGTTGCCCAGAACCATGATCAAGCGGCTTCATCGATCGCAGTAAAAATGACACTATATGATCTCATTCGGACTCACGAATCTCATCGACAAGCTCTCGTTGAGATCCTTGAGGATAGAGGTTTTCCCAATGAAACCCCTGCCGTGGCCTCCATTCTAACACCCGATCACGTTGCCTCTCTCACCAAACAATCCATCTCCCCACCACATACGTCTCAAAACAACAAGCATTGCTGCGGTTAGTTTCTCGGAAGATGAAATTATCGACTTTAGTACGAGAAGACCACGACCCTGCCCTTTTCATTTCGCTTACGTCGAGACATTGAGTACGTCGGGTTATGATGAATGGGCGCTAGCTAAACATCATCTCTTGAAAGCCTTCCAACAAATGAACATCCCTTCTAGTTGCATGTGTGCCTGACCCCATCATGTTGCGGTCATTGATGATGCTTTATTACTTCTACCTTAGGCACCGTGATCCTCAACATTCGCGTAGGCCCACGTACTTTGCCGAACTCTTCTATGTCCTTGAAGGAGAGTTCGATATAATATATTGCTAGGTCGTCCTTGGATCGGGCCATGGGATGCGTTCCCTCAACATTACATCGATGTATAAAATTTGAGTACGAGGGAAGTCCTACACTTTGTAAAAGCTGATCCTCCCCCTTCAAAACTTGCAATATGTTATACCGCCCAAGCGATGTGCTTATACCAATTAAGACACCCATACATTCAACCCAACCATCCTCTTCGATATACCTCAACCGTCCACCTCAAGCACCTACCTCTGTGAGTGAAACCACCGTCGCACAAACCACTTCTCTTCCGCAGCTAACATCCCGACCTCCGACCCCTTAGTAGGCGTTTTCATCGCCTTCTGTTTGGGAGTATCGCCTATATAACGTTAGTTCTTTCCCTACCCGCGGGAGTACGGACAATTACATGCACACCCCACCTACGACCGTCGCGTGGGGAGATAATCTCTTACGGACCACCCCATTGTCGCACTAACCTAACATATGGGGGTGTTGGCGCATCCTCCATTACCCACTGAACCTCCTCTTGGTGTGGTTCCCTTCAATCCGATTTTCAATACTTGACAAATCGTCGTTTCCTCCCTCACCTTCTTGACTCATTTGTGCGTGGAAGGCTTTAGTTTTGGCCTTCTGAACAAGGCCGACATACTCTCATCCCCATCACCACACGCAAACATAATGATCGCGGTGGTCTTGGTTTTCGAAACACCTACGCTGAGGAGACACCTCTGTCATTTGTATCTGGAAGAAGAGGGCGTCGCCCCTACCGAACCATCATCACCCACTTTGCCATCATCTCCCACGAGAATCGATGGACCACTGAATCTATCCCTCCTAACTTTTTTTTTTTTCATAAATGCTATCTTCATAGGTCCTCTCACTTATCAGCGCGATAATGAGGACCCATCTTCTCTTCCCATACGTATCAGACATGATCGAAGAGGATTCACCTTTGATTAATGTTGTTGAATGCGGGATGCGACTCCATCCTCACTTACCTAGGCGCGGATGATTCTTATATTGACGTGCCTTACCATCGAAACTCAAACCATCTTTGAAGAATCTACTATAGAAATCAACATCCACACGGAGGAAGATCCTCACATAGTGAAGATCGGACAATCACTTGACACATCGAGAAGCAAGCCGCCTTTACCACCTTTCTCGTGCTCATGACAAGCTTTCGCATGGTCTTACGGCTGACATGCCGGGAATTGATCCTACCATTGCCGTCCATAACATCACTCTAAACCCGATTCCAAACCAGTCAAGCGAGAAATTGAGAAAAATGCATCCACGCATTGCTCTCTTGGTGAAGAGGAGCTCAAGCGACTCCTTCTGTTTCCTTCATTCTGCCTATTATTGACTATCCTCAATGGATTTCTAACATCGTACACATCACGAAAGCGCGGGGGGACTTCGGATATGCGGATTTCCGGGATCTTAACCTCGCTTGCCCTAAGGATGACTTCCCCCTCCCAAGTATTGATCAACTTGTTGATCTCACTTGTGAGTCATGAAATGCTTTCTCTCATGGATGGCTTTTGAGTTCTGACCAAATTTTGGTTGCCCCTGCCGATCGACACAAAAGCGCCTTCATAACTCCTTGGGAACTTTACATTTACCGTGTAATGCCGTTTGGCCTTAAGAATCTTTGGTGCGACCTATCGGCGGGCTATGACCTACATTTTCCATGACATTATGCACACTATCCTCGAAGATTACGTTGATGATCTTAAGGCAAGTCTAAACATCGCAGTGAACATCTCGATGTTTTAACCATTATTTTTGATCGCTTTGTTACAATATTACGTAGTCTTGACCAAAGAAATGTGTCTTTGGTGTCCTTTGAGGAAACTTAAGGCTTTATCGTCTCTTTACGTGGCATTGAGGTCGATCCATCTAAAGTAAAAGCTATCCTAGAAATGCCCCACCCAAAACCTTAAACAATTGCGTAGTTTGCGGGGTAAACTTGATCCATCCGGCGTTTCATTTCCCAACTCTCGGATCGATGTCACCCTTTTCATCACCTTCTAAAAAGGGCGTTGCCTTTGATGGGTGAGGAGTGTCACCAAGCCTTGAAGCTCTCAAAACATATCTCTTGCAGCCACTGTGCTTATCCCACCCCGGGACGGCCGTCCTTTCTACCTTTATCTTTCCATGCTTGACCATCTTTATAGGAGCTATGCTCGCCCATCGAGACCCGGCACGCGCAGAGCGGGCCGTTTTTATATATAAGTCGTACCCTCGTGGATTACGAGACTAGGTATACACATGTAGAAAAATTGTGCACAGCCTATCATTCGTCGCCACCAAACTCCGACATTACCTCTGAATCACAAAACTTTCGTCATCACCAACACGGACCCCATTCATTATATATCGCCAAACCACACCTAAACCAACGCATCGCTCGATGGCTCATGCTCCTCGCCGACCTCGACCTTGAGTTTATCAACGAAATCAATCAAAGGACAAACTCTTGCGAGATCAACTTGCGGAGGCCCCTCTGCACGGGAACAATTTACCAATTTTACCTTCCCGAGCGAACTCATCGCCACTCTTTCGCTCGGAGAAGTGTCGTATCAAATGACCCTCTTCTTGATGGATCTAAGTGCCGTACGCGGCGGAGGAGCCGGCATTGTTCTCATCCCTCTTGACCCGAACCTATGCCTCTTTCATTCCGACTTGATTTCCCTTGCACTAATAATACAGTGAATACGAGGCCCTTGTTCAGGTCTCAAGTTGCGTTACACTTAGGTATCAAATCTATCAACATTTTTGGCGACTCTCAATTGGTAGTCAATCAAGTTACGGGCATCTACCAATGTAAAAACGAGGAACTTCAGAAGTACAAACACCACGTGGAGTCACTTCTAGCCTTATTTACTCACTATTCTATACAAACCATTCCCGCTCCACTAACAAATTTGCGGATACTATGGCTTGCTTAGCCTCGCAAATTCCGCGCTTAACCTGACTACGAATTATTCGTCGTGGTCCAACAACTTTTGCCCCATCTATTCAACCCGGTAGTTTGTATGATAAATCTTTGTATCTACTAATTCACGAGGATACACAGTACCACCAATTTCATGACTACCTTACAATCTCTGTCCTCCCACTGATCTTACTAGTAGCGAAAGCGTGCTTTTCTTAAAAGTGTTTCGCGTTATGTTGTCATGGGGGACTCCTCTATAAACGTGGCTTTGATGGCATCCTCCTTGACATTTGTCTAGCCAGTGGAAATCACTCATACCATCAGCGGGTCCATGGCGGTATTTGTGGTGGACATTTTAGCGGCCTTGCCGTGGCTAAAGCGAATCCTTCGCCTAGGTTATTATTGGCCTACTCTCAATACATGACTGCTTTACGAATATGTTAAGCTTTGTGTCATGTGTCGACAACATGCCAATCTTCAACATACTCCTAGCCACCCGCTGAGTCGCTCGAGATCTTTGGCCTTTCTCACAATGGGGTTTAGACCTTATTGGTGAGATTCACCCGACCTCTTCACAACGTCACCGTTGGATAATCACAGCGACCGAATATTACACAAAATGGGTGGAGGCCATCCCACTCATTTCAATCAAAAAAGAAAAAATTGTCGAATTCATTAACCATCACATTATCTGTCGTTTTGGTATTCCTCATCGCCTAATAACAGATAATGGTAAATCTTTCAAAAACAAGTTGTTACAAAACCTTTGTGACAACTTTGGTATCAAACTTAGTTTCTCATCGCCTTACTATCCGCAGGCCAATGGTCAGGCTGAATCTTCTAATAAAACTCTAACCAAAATCCTCATGAAAGTCGTCAATGAATCTGGAAGAAATTGGCACGATCACATTCCCTTTGCCCTTTGGGCTTATCGTACTAGCATTCGTACTTCCACTAATGCCACACCTTTTTCATTGGTATATGGTGCAGAGGCTGTTTTGCCTCTCGAAATACAAATACCCTCCCTTAGAATATCTCTTCAAGATATTCTCACCAGCGATGATTTCACCAAGGCGGTTAGCCCAATTAGAGCTTCTTGATGAACGACGTCTTACGGCTCTCGATCACCTCCCAAATCTATCAACAACGCATCAAGCGTGCTTATGATAAGCGACTTCATGAGCGTACCTTTAAGGTTGGTGATTTTGTCCTCAAAGAGAATCAACATGTAACCAAACTAGAAAAGAGCAAAGCGTGGAAAATTTGCTCCCAATTGGATTGGGCCTTATATAATCACTCACACCTATGGATCGAGGCACTTATCGTTTAGCTTCGCAATGGTAAACTTTGAGCTCGAACCCCTAATGCCTTGCATCTTCGACCATTCTCTTTGTTGAATCTAGTGTTACATCACTCCTTATCTACCTCTTTTGCTCGTCCCATGAGCTCATTTACCACTACATACACTTTGTTTTCTATATCTCCGAATAAAATCAAAATCACTTTGCACCTCCCTTGATAATGCCTTCCCCTTTTTAGTCTAGTCCATGACTTTAAAGTATTAAAATAAGCCGTATTCTTATGGGATTTTCTTGAGTCAAACTTCCTACTAAACTAGATGCTTCACGCCAAAAGAACATCTAGTTATCTAAAATTAAATATAGATTTGCTCCCTCGAAGGACGGCTAAGCTATATACTCACTAGAAAAATCATCTCTCTGCTACTATAAATACATTGCTCCCAGAAGGACAGCTATACAGTCAGCCTTTATCCGAAGCTTCTGCATTGATCAGCTTCGTGAAGACCTCAAGAATAATACAATGATATCCCTTATAGACTTCCCGCATCGATCGGTCTACATTTAATAAAATACAAGCCTCCTTCAAAAGAACTCTTTGGGTCATGGACTTGTCTATTTAGGGTAGGTTCTCTTTGAACGTTGTAACAAGTTCTTTGTTACCTGACTATATCATCATCACCTCACCATTTGTTTCAACTCAAGGGACGTAACATTACACGATATATTGTGATCATACAACTCTTTTCAACTATGGACTTCTCAAATCTGCCACCACGGCACTTAGGGCTTGAGGCTCGTTCTACGTTGTGTGGTTTTGTTTAGCTCTTTTCACCTACGACAGAGCACTCTTTCCGCTTTGCCTCGCATCTAGA
>CM031242.1:514400711-514828207 GCA_018340775.1 Taxus wallichiana var. yunnanensis | reverse complement strand
GTTTGTGTTCTAAATACGGATTAAAGCTCACATTTACTTGCTACTCGCTTTCATTCCTTATAAATTCTCCCTTGAATCTAGACTGTTATACTTTATGATGCAAGAAAAATCTCTTTTTTGATGATCTTTCGAAGGGTTTATGACCATTGGCCCTGAGTATGCATGTGTCTCTGATTCGAAGCTTGTTCTCGGTCAATCCTTAAGCCTTTTCTAGAAACCCTAGATATTCTTGATTATGCTTTGCATTCTATCATATTTGAACTTCTTTGAAAGAATTCGAATGGCTCGGTCTTAGTGACTCAAGACCCTGTTCAAAATCTCTAAATAGCTTTTATCTATTTGGTCTCACCATATGACTGTGCATTGAATTTTGAAGTTATATTTGCTTCCTTACATATTTTTCTAGCATCAAGTTGTTGTAGCTTATTCTAAAAACACTATCTTTGAATTTGATGAGCTTTGAATATTGTTCTTCTCTTGTGGTAATATCTTTTGTATCACTTAAAATCATTTCTCTTTGAGTTCATAGTGTTACAGTTGTATGCTTTCTCAGTCATCAATTGTAGTAACTGTAGTTTGTATATTCATGGAAATCATAACTCTTTCCTTTTCATAACTCATGGTGGTAACTTTTAGAAGCATGTAGACTATGTGAAATAATGTTCCTTAAATTTATTGCTTTAACCTTCACTTGTTGAATAGAAAATATACCTTCCTTCAATAAAGACTATGTCATTTGATCATCTCTTGAACCTGTGACTGTGTCCTTTTTTTGATTCATTTATACCTGATTGTTTTCACACTGAAACCTTGTAGACTGAAAATGCACTCTTATCATTGTTGCATTTTGTATTCTATCCATTGAGTTATATCTGAATGATTCTTTGAGCTTGAATTTATGAATACTTGAAGTATGAAATGATCAATTAAATAGCAGCACTTGATTGGAATGGCCTAATTGTAAATCACAAGCTTTATGGTATTCCTTTTTAATTGTTACTTGGGTGTTTTACTTGTTCTGCAACCATGTAAACCT
The DNA here is from genome assembly GCA_018340775.1 of Taxus wallichiana var. yunnanensis. Taxonomy (NCBI): domain Eukaryota; kingdom Viridiplantae; phylum Streptophyta; class Pinopsida; order Cupressales; family Taxaceae; genus Taxus; species Taxus wallichiana. The sequence continues at coordinate 514,827,171 of CM031242.1, read as the reverse complement.
TGTATCAACCTTGTGTCTTGAATATTTCTTTGATTACATGGTTGTTATGACTTTATATTCAAAAAAATGACTCTACTTCGCTTGTCGTAGTTGTACTCCATCGCTATTATAGCATTTTTGTATCTGTTCTGATGCAGTATGAAAGTGTTCACTTGTAACTTAAATTGGCACTGTAACAGTTCATTTAGATGCTTCATGGCTTGTTGTTGGGGCTGAAATATGATAACTGTTATCTTTGATCATGTCATGCATTATCTACTTTCTGCATTACTATTTGATTTACATATAGCCTTTAAAGTATGTATTAGTTTAAAATAACATGATGGAAAGATGTAAAATGTCTATTTTACATGGCGAAGCCCTGTCAAAATTTTCTCATATTTCCTTCTCATTACTGTTTCAGCTTGTAATCTTATCTTGATTTAACTTTAGCTTTTAAATTTTGATTCTTCTTCTTTAGTTGCAATCTGAAACATGTACTTTTGTCTACAATTCTCTCCTCTTGTTCTATATTGTAACTTCTTTTATCCCTAAAATAGTTTTTGAACTTTGAGTTGCATTATTCCTTCATTCTAGCATGTACTTATGACTCATCTGCTTCATGTACCATAGTATAGTAGTTATTGAACTCTGCAATATTTATCTATAGTGAGGACTATAAGATATGATTTATTTCTTATTGGCTACAACCTGTACCTGCACACTTGAGAAAATAGTTAGAAAATATATAGGCTTTTTAGCCTCTCTTATGTCCATGGTTTTTCTTTTCTTCTCCCTCCTTATTTCTGAGTGAGTAAATCATGTATACTTGTTGATCTTCAAGTAATCTATGTCTCATGTTATTAAGAGATCCATGTGCACAAATTAGGATAGTATAGGAATATGGATTAACCCTGAGCTCGTAACTGATGATTTTTCTCTTTTCTTCATTTTAGGTGCAGTGCTTTCGAAAGTGAAGATGGAGAGGGAACAAAGATGAAGATGAGGATGCATCAACCAAGGAGAAACCTCCAAGGCAATGATGGGTTCACTCATACTCCTTTATTTTCTCTTTCATGCATATGTACCTCTTATTTCAGTAGTTGTACTTTACTTTTCAGTTACATCCCATGGCTTGTGTGGGAACATTTGAAATTCCTTATGAATAAAACATTGACTTGTGAAATTGAGTTGCGTATTTATTTCTGCATTTCTTCTTTCTGATATGGATTGTATGATGAACTAAACAATTCAATAATATAATTGAATATCTTAATCATGAAGGAAAGAACATTAAAGAATACCTGTAACATCTAGTAATGAACTCTGATTTCTGTAATTTGTAGTCATGACTGTTGCTCCAAAAGCTAACACTTCATCTATTCTATAATTCGGTGTCTTCATCAAGAAAACATAGCTTTCCTTCGAGGATTTGTGTTCTTTTCGCTGAAGATAGTATGAAATTTTAGACTATGTGATCTCTGTTATGTTTTTTAACAAGCACACATAGTTGCGATTTCATCTAATCATTAATTAATTCAATAGTAATAGTGATTAACTGAAAGAATCTCCCCTAGCTTAGGTATACTTCACCAATTCTATCCATCATAATGATGTTTCGAGTTGGTCATTTTTTGCACAAGTGCAAAAATTTCAACAAGTTAGTTATGTAGAATTAATGGAATTACAAGAGCAAAGAGATCAAGCTCATGTAAAAATGGAAAAGAATTAGAAGTGGATGAAGAATACTTCTGATAAGAAGGCTAAGTTCATAATCTTGATGAAGGAGATATTGTCTTGAAGTGGGATGTTGATTGTGCAAAGCAAGGAAGACACACGAAGTTTGATACAATCGGAGTGGTCCTTACATGATTTCAGCTTGTAAAGAACACAATGCTTTTTAGCTCTCAAGGCTAAATGGAGAGGAACTTCCCATTCCTGTGAATGGTATGTTTCTCAAAAACTGTTATTGAAAATCCTAAAGTATCTGTTTAGAGTAAGATTTCCCTTCAATAAGTGTTGTTCATACATGATCTGGTTTACTAGATCCTTTCCAGTTTTAGTTTGTTTTGAAAGGGTTAGACCTTCAGAAAGACATATTTTGGTTACATACTATGGACTCCATACCCAATGGACAAGAGAAAGGCACTAGTTTACAAGCTAGCAGGCAGCCTTTCCCCCTTGAGATCGCCAAAAATGTTGATAATTTTTGCACTTGTGTAAAAATGGGCAACTTGAAACTTCGTTACGATGGATGGAACTGGTGAAGTGAACCTAAACTAGGGGAGGTTATTTCAGTTCATATTGTTTCTTTTGAATTAATTACTGATTATATGAAATATGCAGCTATGTGTGTTGTTACAAAATGTAACAGATCACATAGTCTTTAATTTCATGACTATCTTCAACAAAAGAACACAAAGCCTCAATGGACAGATGGAGGCTACGGGCGTGGGGTCATTTGGTAAAACCTCAATAGATTGAAGAACCTCCATGAGGGCTTGACGATGTGACTCAGAGGTTTGGATGAGGTCATATAAAGACATTTTGAGGGAGGATTGGTGCAACCCCGTTTCAAGATTGTGCGATGTGTGATCCCATCGAAACAGGATACGCGGGACCTTGAATTATGACTTTGGGTGTGGGTGTAAATGGTATGTTGGGTATAGGGTTGGTTGATGGGCTAGTTGCCTTTTCCTATCCTTTGTCTTTACAGAGCACGGTGGAAACATGAACTATGTTAATATGAGGAGGTAGATGGAGAGGGTGTGCCATTGTGAAGGTATAATGACATGAAGGTAAAAATCCTAGCAGTGGATAAGAGCCTTTCAAAATGAGTAGGGCACATTGACATTTAGGTGGTGGTTTGGCAAACTCTCTAATATTGACCATGTTGATCTCAAATTTTAGGGGGGACATAAAAGGGTTATGGGGTTGGAGATATTGGTCACTGAGTAGGTAATGGAAGAAGATATGGGGAGATTGGTGAAGGTGGAATGGGGTCCTCATCAAGATGATTGTCATCGTCAAAATTATGCTTAGGAGGAAAAATTTGGATAAGAACGGTCTTCAAGGCCTTACAATTTTCAACATCATGTCCTGGCACACAGTTGATAGGCACAAATCTTGGTTTCATCAAACACTTTTGGTTTGGGTTTGAGAGGATCATAAGGTCGAAGTGGTGGTAATGTGATCACGAAGTCTCTAGGAGATTTGTTAAAATTTTGGCGTGGACCCGCTAACGGATCACAATGGGAGGTGAGTGTCGAGTTTGGGTATAGGTGTGACCGATTGGGAAGGAAGAGGCTTTTAGGAGGGAATGGGTTGGTCCACTAGTTTGGTATGTGGAGGTGGTTTTGGGTCTCATGCGAGCATCTGTTTGGGTAAAGGTGTGGTAGAAGAGCTGGTGATGGAAGGTTTGGTTGGTTTGACTACCTTATTGGAGGGTAGCAGATTCTTAGCTTTAGGTTGCACCTTCTTGGGTAAAGGTGACACAGGGGTACGGGATGTAGAAGGAAAAGAAGATGGTGGAAGGGGGTGAGTTACCCATGGGGGCAACTAATTGTGGTGGAGGTCATTGGTAGAGGTTGGGTAGAATGTGTGAGTGGAAGAGAGGAGAGTGTCATGGGTAGTGAAGAAGTTATGGAAGGTAGTGGTGGTATGGGTGGTAAGAAGGTCACAGGTGACATTGGGGTTGTGTGGATCGCTTGGGTATATTGGCGGGTCCGATGAGGAGGTGAACTGCCGCTCCTTCTTAGTTTACCGATGGAAGAAATTTATTTACCTGGGGTTGAGGGGAGAGGTCCTAGGATAGACAGAAAAGGGGTGACAACGGTGTGGTAGGTGAGGTTAGTGTATGAGGCCTAGAAGGTTGGGTCTTCCTTTTAAGGAAAGATTGAGTTTAGTGTTGGTTTGAGAAGATGTGGCTAAATCTAATTTGATGTGTGGATGAGTAAGGTTCGATGTCGGCATGACCCCTAAGGTAGTGATGGGTTTAGGTGAGGGAGATGATATAGGCATGGGAAGGTGTTTGGGTATAGGTGTGTGTTGGGTTGTGGGTAGAGGTGTGTGTTGGGTTATGGGAAATGACATGGAAGGTGTTCCAATATCCATGGTTGTGTTTGGTTTGGTGGCTTAAAACACTTTTGGATAGATTGTGGAGGTTTCAGGTGAGTGACAACTGCATTTGGGTTAAAGTAGGAAGTAGAAGATGTCCCCAAAGCAAGGCTCTATCAACATAATCCAGGCAATTGGCCAAGCATGAAAATGGTACTGCTGCAAGTGGGGTCGATGTGGATCGAGTAGCACTCCCGTAAAATATGTTTGAGAAATGGGAAGTGGTTAGCTTGAGACTTTTGGGTAAGAGATCCGAAAACAAGTCAACGGGATCTTGGAAGGATGATGGAGAATGGTCACCTAAAGGCAATGGTGTTTCTACAGGATCCTCTATGGGTAAAGGAGATGATGGGTAAGACGAGGTAGAATCTCCTTGCGATGGTGTAGGGAGTGGACATGTGTCCCATATGGGTAGAGAGAGGTTTTACTAATGACTTCTAGGTAATTAAAGAGGCAAGAGGCAAAGTGATAATTATGGGCTCTTTCACTGGATGAAGGAGAAAATGAAGGGGGTCCCTCTGTGGGTGGAGGAGTAGATGAAATAGGTTCTTGTGTAGGTAGGGATTTTAGGCTAGGATTTATTTTATGGAAGAGACTGGGAGCAATTGGCGAGCAACTGGTATGTCATCGAAAATAGCATGGACTTCACGGTCATTGCTATCATTGGTTGAAGCGTCACCAATTTGGTTGGAAGATAGTTTTGAAACTTCGCTGAATGGATAGCATTGGTGAAGTGAGCCTAAACTAGGAGGGGATGTTCTTTCAGTTCGTATTGTTTATTTTGAATTAATTAATGATTACATGGAATATGCAGCTATGTGTGATGTCATAAAACATAATAGATCACATAGTCTATAATTTCATGCCTATCTTTAACAAAAGAACACAAAGCCCCAAAGGACATATGTGTTATCTCGATGAAGACATTGAATTACAAAATAAATGAATTGTTAAGATTTGGAACAATAATCATAACTACAGATTGTAGCAATCAGAGTTCATTAGTAAATATTATAGGTATTCTTTAAGGTTCTTTCCTTCATGATTATGAGATTCAATTATATTTTTGAGTTGTTTAATTCATCATACAGTCCATGTAGAAAGCTAAAATGTAGAAAGAAATACACAACTCAAGTTCATAATTCAATGTTTTATTCATAAGGAATTTCAAATGTTCCCACACTAGCCATGGGATGTAACTAAAAAGTAAAATATAACTTCAAGTAAGAGGTACATATGCATGAAAAAGAAAGTAGAAGAGTATGAATGAACCCATCATTGCCTTGGGGGTTTCTTTCATTGCGGTTGATGTATCTCCAGCTCCAGCTTTGACATCATCATCTTCACTACTTGGTAAAAAGCACATTACCTAGAAAATAGAAAAGAGAAAACTGTCAGTTATGAGCTCAGGGTTAATCCATATTCCTATACTATCCAGATTTGTGCAGATGGATCTCTTAACAACAGGAGATATAAATTACATAAAGATCAAAGGCACAACTGATAAATTACTTTTCTGTAACAACATACATGATTTACTCACTCAGAAATAAGGAGAGAGAAGAAAAGAAAACCATGAAACACAAGAGAGGCCAAAATCCTAAATATTTTCTAACTGTTTTCTTAAGTGTACAAGTACATGTTACAGTCAAGAAAAAATAAATCATGTCTTACAGTCCTCACTGTTAGATAAAGATTGTAGAGTTCAATGAATTATATCCTATGGTACATCAAGATTGGAATAAATCATAAGTACATACTGGTATGAAGGAAGAATGCAACTCAAAGTTTAGTAGCTATTCTAGAAATAGAAGAAGTTACAGTGTAGATCAGAGGAGAGACTGGCACGCTTACTTTCACTCAAAGATAAAGTACATGTTTCAGAATACAACTCAAAGGTGAAGCAGAAGAATTAGAATATAAAGGCTGAAGTTAACTGGAAAGATAAGATTACAGCTGAAACATAATAAAATAAGTAAATCGAGAAATTTTTGACAGGGCTTCGCCATGTAAAATTGACATTTTAAATTTTCCATCATGCATTTTAAAGTCTGTAATAAAGATCAAATGCAATATTTAAGAAGAAAATAAATGGAACTATACTTTCAGTCATCAAGGTGAAGGACTTTGGAGCACTCATTATAGCTTAAAAACTAAAGAAAAATGGAGTTTCAAGGTAATCTTACAAAGTGCAGCCATTCTAGAAGTACAATTTTCAAATGAAGCAAATATGAGTGCACATAAAATATCAAGGAAGTACAGCTATTTAAGAAAGGAATCAGATCAAGAAAATATTAAGATCAAGTTCATTACAGTCAACTGAAGGAGATCCAATTTATCAAACAGTCATGCTTTACCAATGAGAATCAAACAGGTACGATTTTAAGAACAAAAGCATTGTTTCAGCATGTCTAGAATTTAATGGTCAGTTACAAGATTTAAAACAATTTGTTATAGACAACATGTGTTTTGGATGCTTCATGTCGTGTGTTCCCCGAAACCCGAAACCCGCATCAAGTAAGGTGAGTCGGGTTTGCGACCTTCCAAGCATCGGAACATGCCTTCATCAAAACATGCTTCATGTCGCATGTCTTCCGATCCCCGAAGCCCGATTTACTCCTTTGTTTGGGTTTCGGGACCATCAAGCATGATGCTTCATGTCGCTTGTTTCCCACAACCCGAAACCCAAATTTCTCTAAAACCCTTTGTGTCGGGTTTCGGATATCCTAAGCATGCTGACATGGCATTTATGCTGAGTTGTCGGGTAGTTGGCACGTGTCAACTGAAGTGTATTAAATGTGAATTTTCTTATATATATTCGGATTTCCACGTCATTTTTACTAGACGTACTTTTTACCTCGTGGATTTTTGTGCATGCATCTTCGACCCAGAAACCCAACTCGCCTCTGTGCCTGATTGCATTGCTCATTTTTTATCATTTCTTGTTCTGGTTGAAGGTATTTTTCTTCATTCTTTGTTTGTGGTTTTTGTGGAATAATTGTGTAAAGAATTCTTCCAAGTTTCTTATCAAGGTTGTTGGGGTTTTATCTTTTCCATTTTGGGGGTTGTTTTCTAAATCAGGTTTGTGTTTTAGGGTTACCCCTTTGGAATTATCACTTTGTTTTATTCCTTAAAGATGTCATTGTAATTAAAAATATATTGGGGATATCAACAGTGAAGAAAAACTTGCATGTTTCAACTCAACAATTACCCCATTCCCTCTTCTCGGGTTTCGCAGGGTGCTTTGCAGTGTTCAAAACCCACAGTATATCGAGAAAGTTTAAAGTATCGGGTTTTCCAAACTCTCTGGCATCCTCCCAGTGTGTCGGGTTTTTCAAACTCTCCATTCCTCCCGGTGTGTCGGTTTTCCAAGTTTCAACTCTCAGGCATCTCCCGTGTGTGTCGGTTTTTCAACTCTCGGCATCTCCAGTGTGTCGGGTTTTCCGAAGTGTTCAACACCTTCTGATCTCCGACACTCTCCTCCTTTGAAATTCCTCATGTCGGACCTTGGTCCATCACAAGATAAGACTAAAAAATCGGGAGGATGAAGTACAAGTTCAGGAAGGTGGAGTCTCCCTCCTACATTGACTGTAATTATGACATCCGGGATACAGAGCTCGGAAACATAGATATGGAGGATTTTTGGAATAGGGTCAAGAGCTCTTCTCAGACTCCATGGATGAAATCAATAGTTGACAGTGGTCTACCTCTTGCAGCAGGTTTCCCTATGTCCACTCAGTGCCCCGAGTTCATCTTAGCTTGTGCTTCGAATTATGACTCTACTTCTCGTTCTATGAAAAACCAGGCGGGAGAAGTTGTAATCAAGTTGGACGGAGGTTACTTCGATGACCTTCTCAAGTTGCCTAATTTTGAGGAATATGGAGATGTGGATCTCAAGTCAGCCCAAAAATCTTGGGACAATGATCAGGAGGATTGCATCAAGCACGTGAATAAGAAGTTCCTAATCAAAGCCAAACCGGTTGTTTCCAGGTTCCCAAGACTTGTTCCCAGAAGTGATTTCATTCAGGAAATCAATGATATCATTACTCTGTTGAGTCGGGTTTTTGGTTTCCCCGAATCAAATGTTTTCCAAGGATGGATGTACCAGTTCATGATCATTATTAAGAAGAATCAACAGGGAATTGATTGGGGTACTCTTATCAGTAATGAGATAGATTCTCAAATGACAACAGTCCTATCTACGGGAAAGTTTTATATGTCCTCGTATGTCACCTATGCAGCGGCGGCATGAGAAACTATCCCGGTTGGACACCAAGGGGAACAAGACAGTGGACCATGTTTATCATTATTTTCCTCAGCTGACAAGAAAAGGGTCTGAAGACCAATTCAGAAGGGTAAATGATGCCTTCTTTTACGAGAACATTTGCAGGTTAAACCCCGAACTAAGGAAAATGAGAGTCTCTGATGAGGCATGGGCTGAAGTTTCAAAATGGGGTTGTGTCTTCTTGCAATTTAAGAAGTTCACATATCTTTGAGTAGTCATGTACCTAGGGGATCCTTTCCATTTTCCCAGATATCCAGGGGACAAACTAATCTTGATGGAGTTGGTCAGGCAATTGTTGGATTTTCACAAGTTCCAATAGAGTAAACACAAGGCCGTTGTATCTTTCCCAATTTCTATTGGAAGGTATACTTGTTCAATAGTGGTGAAAGCCAAGAACATTGTCCATGAGCTTCAAGATAAGTTGAAGAAGCACATGAAGCCCCGAGATGGGTTTGATTTTCGAGGAGTCCTTAAGGCATATGGAACTCTGCACTGCATACCAAGCATAGAAGACATCTGGATTGATTTACGTGATGAGGTTGTTGTCTGAAGAAAAGATCATAGCAGATTGACACTTGCTGAGATTCAAACACTTGAGCTCGCTAACATACCAAAAGGTACTAGCGATAATGAAAGTGTTCTGGATCCTTCCTATGATGGATTGAATGAAGATCAATATGTTTTCCCACCTATTGATTGGTCTATCAGTGAAAAAGCCTCCATTACAGATAGATCAGCCCTGATTCTTGCACGCACCAAAGCATGGCTCGCCTCTTGGGGAATGAGTTTTAAAGATGATAATTTTTCAAAGTTGGTTGCTTTGCAGAGGCGGGGCCCTCCAAAAAGGGAAAAGACAAAAGATCTTCTAAGGGACCTATAAAGGTCAAGTTTGTCAAGAAGAGAAGAGAACGAGAAATCTCTTCAATTGTTTCTCCAGTTGAAATGGTGAATGTGCCAGAATCACCAACACCACTAGAAATAGGAGAAATTTCTTTGGAAGGAGAAGTAAGCCAGCCTCTAGTTTCACCATTTGTTGACTGCCCAACTGAAGTGACCTTATCTCTTGCATCCCAGGCTTTGGAGTCGGGATCTGCGCTTCCTCCTTCACAACCACTTCTACCTCCTCTTTCCCCATCTACTTCTTCGGTCATGGCCAGTATTTTCTCTGGACTCTCACCCCTCTCTGCTGGGACCAAAGTAATCACCAACATGCCCCCTCCTGTGCCTCTTTTTATTGAATCTGCTACCACATTGGTAACTGTCCCCCTCCTAATGGATCCCTCTCCCCCTGAAAGTATGATACCAACTTCTACAATAGTGGCAACTCCCTCTGACATGCCTCAATGGCTACTCGAGAAAACTCCGAGGAAGAGGAAGGTGATTGTACCCATACCAGCCTTTGATTTTAGTTCACTCAAGGCTTCTACTGCTAAATCAGCCAAGAAACCCAAAATAGTTTCAAGGGTTTTGGTGGACGCTTGGGGCATAAGTTTGCAGAGATCGCCACTCCTGCGTGACTGACAAAAAACCAAAGAGGACATAACATCCTCTGACTATCAGATAACTAGGGTGGCTCTAGGAGAAGTGACAATAGAAGGAGCACAACAGGATGCACAGGATGCTACAAACGTGTTGTGCTAGAAGTTGAAGGAAACAAAAGACAACAGAGATGAGCTTAAAGGAAAGGTGGAGCAGTTGACTGAGGTATTGCTTAAGCTCTCAAAACCCCTTGAATCCATACCATCTTCCTCTGTCCCTGTCGGATTCGATTTCTCATCAGTGCCTATAATTGAGAAGATTAATAAAAAAGGAAGGGTGGTCGATGAATGGATCCAAAGGCTGCTCCAACAGGGGAAAGAAGTGATTCAAGACATCGTGGAAGTCTATCAATCTTTGGGAATATTCGAGTGATGGAGAAAAGATGGACGATGATTTCTCCCAAGAAATTGGACACCTTGATTTGACTTTCGAAGCTCTCCAGGTATTAAAGAAAATACCATCACACCTCTTGGTAGAAGAAGGCATCATCCCACATGTGGATAAGCATTTCCAGCTGACCAAAGCCATCAGGTTCAGGGTAAAGATTCTCAATGAAGCTTGTGGTAAATTGAGAGAATCAAGAGATCAATTGATTGATGGAAAAAGTGACCTGGAGGAAGAATTGCTGAAAATTTGTGCAAAAGTGTCAGTTGGAAACTTCGGGCATCCTATCAGCTGATGATCTTTTCAAACAAATCCAAGAATCATTCAGCATGAACCAACTCATGGATTTGGTATTGAAATCATTGACAAGTTTGTAAAGATTGAACATTCTTTGGAGGCCTTGAGAAAACTCAACAAAAGATTGAGAAAGCTTCCCGGTAGTGCCAGTGACACTCATGAAACATGTGAAGTTTTGAGTGATCATTCCACTGCACTTGATGAAAAATGAGATGCAAGGTATAATCTAGAAGTTCCAAGAATTTCAGAACAAACAGGCTCAGTTGGAGGAAGAGAAAGATGAAGAAGCAAAAGATGATGATTCAGACTAAGTCTTGATGCGACGTGTCATTTCAATCTTGAAATTGACATGTCTTTTTCATTTCTGTTTCGTCACATTTTGAATCATATTGTGACTTGGTCTCCTGCGTGAGAGCCAAGCAAAATAGGACTCTTTTTAAAAGAAGCTTGTTTTATAGGGTTTGTCCTATTTTCTCTCTACTTTTTATTATAAATAAGGGATGTTTATGCATTCCAAAGGGTTGAGATTTTTGAAACATTGGGAGCTATTGTGAAGAAGAAAAACTTTGTGTTTTCTTTTAATCATTTGAGGAATAGAAGTTGATACTATTTTCACAAACTTTGTGTTGTGAGATGTGTTTTTCTTAAGATATTGTTCTTATGTTCATGATCTTAAGCTATTCTTTGTTTAGCATCTTGATGATCCTAATAATTTCAAACATTATATTTGTGATCTAAAGCTCGTATGATTATTTCATGCTCTGTGTTTACTCGAAAGAAAATACGTTCCTCTCATTTCCTTTCCATTGTGCTTCTTCCATTGTAATAATTTCCGACCCAGTCCATTTATAAAAACAACATCTTCACATAGTGTGGATATGGATTTGGGATTCTATCCCAACCCCAATGGTTAGATTAGTGTGAATACTGTATATATTATTTATGTTGTGTTTTAGATTAGTAATAAATAGGCAGCCTCACTTGTCTTTGAGGAGGGATTTAATCCCATGTACTATGGTTGAACCTCATATTTTGGATTGACAAAATATCCAACCAACAGTTTTTGGTGACTCCACTGGGGAATACGGATTATAGTGTAAAGCTTATCCTCTTGGTGTCTGGCGACTCCATATTTTCCTTATTTTCAACAAGATCTCTTTCCCGGTTCAAGCTGGCTGGAAAGATCTTCACTCGGTCCTCAAGAGCCGGGTGAAATTGATCCACTCTTTGAATTACTACAACACAATTTCAGTCTTTCCCCCAACAACGTTATTTCTAACCGAACCAGAAGTTCTTCACCTGTTCGGAGAAACCGGATCCCTGTAGAATGAGACGTGTCTGCAACTTGTCACGCGTTATTCTTGTCTGACACTCGGATCCCCATACGCACTCTTGTCAGAAGGATGGCAGCCAACCTTGTGCCCCTGGGGCGCAGCTATTGGTCCTCTTTCTTTAACTCCGCCATTGCACGAGTTACCACATGGATCACGTAAAAACATTCCCAAGTTCAATGGGGATGGGAAGCAACATCCTGATGAACACATTGCATCTTTCTTCGTAGCATGCGGTGTCCTCGGAGTAGCTCACGAAGATGTCTCTGTTCGACTCTTCGTTGAAACGTTGCACGGTGCAGCAGCCGAATGGTTTTATCACCTTCCAAATGCATGCATCACAAACTGGGCTACCATGCGGACCAGATTTGAGCAGCACGTTTCAAACCAGCCGAAGATTCTCATGCTTTGTTAGCACAACTTACCCATATGAAGAAGGAATCACATGAACCCATGCGGGACTTCATGGAAAAGTTTAACAAGCTGATCCGAAAGATTCGAAAATAGTTGTACCAACTCCAGAAAATCAGAAATGCTTCTTCATTAATGCTCAGCTCCTCGATGTGAGCTTTCTATTAAGAAGGTCGGCTATCCCAGATTTGGCTATCGCTCAGTCAACAACTATTGAAATAGAGGATGATCTCATTTTGGCCAGAAGAATCAGGAAAGATGTACCCAAACCTAAAAATCAAGGTTCTTCTCAAGGTAATACTGACCCTATGATCCAAAAATGGCTAATGATTTGATTGCTTTAAAAAAGCAAATGTCCCAGCAGGTGAGTAATGTTCCATATCGGGATATCCCTAGATGGAATTTCAATAACACCAATGGTGCACTGCAAGAGATAGGCCCACGGTTAACCCCTGCTCAACCGAGGCTGGCAATCAAAGCTCCTCCCATCAATGCAGTAGTAGAAATAGTCAAAGAAGAGGAGGAACCCAAGAACAAGATTCCCCTGAGGCTTTTGAAGCTTCAGGATACGTTGATGAGTCTTATGATGATTCGGTTGGTGACTCCAACATTGGGTATTTGGAATATGAAGAGGATGAATGTGCACGGATGGTCAGTCATTTGTTGTCTTCACTCGATCCCAATCTCAAAATCCAAGAAAACCTCTTGAAAGCCCCAAGGAGAAGAACAAGGAACCTCCCATAGCCATAGTTAAGAGAGGTGCTCCTATTTCAGCACAAACTGAAAGAGAAGTCACCAAAAAGGTAACAACTTCTCCTCATTCTCTTTCTCCTAAGGTCAGTGCCCCAGCTCAAGCTCACGTGATTAGAACTGAGCCTACCATCACCCCTTCTTATACTACTTTTGACATTATCGATCATGCAAAAAGAACCAAGATCCAAATGTCAGAAGCGGAATACCTTCAGTCAAATCCTGAACAGTTCGAAAAGCTCACCAAATTCATTAGAAGTAAAGCCACCATTCTCTCACCTCCAAAAGGTCTTTTGCCAAACCCTACTCAATCCCCACCTCAGAACAATCTGACCTCTACTTCTTCTTCAGGAAAGATTGAACCATTTTATTTGTCTTTGCTTAATAAATGGGTTTAAGCTCAGCAATTGCATCATCGACTCGGGGCCTCAACAATGTTATGCCCACAAAAGTAGCCCATGCCCTTGGGCTTACTTTGACTAAGTCATATGGATGATGTTACTCCATGGAAACCAAGCAAGTTCCCTTGATTGGTCAAATCAAAGATGCACAGTTTGCATTCGTTGCCTTCCCAAAAAAGAGAGTGAAAATGACTATTCTAGTTGCCGACATTCCTGCAGCCTACGGTATCCTCTTGGGTAGAGGTTTTTGTAAAGACGTCGGAGGAGAGATTAATATGGATTGGACCAAGGCAAGGATTCCAGTCAATGGGGTTTATCATGTTCTCCATCCCGAACCTCAGGCGAGGTATTTGGTAACTAAATCAGATGACCCTAAGGCTCAAATTCTTTTCGAAGATGCTAGCTTTGGAAATTATTTCATGACATCAGAGATACTAGTGGTAGATGTTAAGAAAGAAGATTCTAATGCTATTTGGACCCTCGAATTTGATGGTAGCTATTCAACCACTAGGATCGGGCACTGGTATAGTTCTTATATCTCCTAATTCTGAGATATTCCCCTCTGCTTTCAAATTGTAGTTTGATAATACTAATAACACGGCTGAATATGAAGCTCTGTTACTAGGATTAGAAATGGCCAGACAGAAGGGAATTCAAAATCTCAAAGTTCAAGGGGATGCAGAGCTTATTGTCAATCAGGTCAAGGGAATCTATCAAGTAAAAAATGATCGCTTGAGACATTACAGGAACAAAGTTTGGGATAATATAGAATGCTTTGATGCATTCTCCATTAAAGCGGTTTTGAGAGATTATAACGACAAGGCTGATTCTTTGGCCGTGTCTGCATCCCTCCTTCTCCCTCATCCCCAGTTCAAACAAGATACATACACCATTGAGATCGTGTATCATCCCAGTATCCCGATAATGCGGCTCATTGGCAAGTGTTCAATGATGATCAACAAGTGTTGAATTTTCTAGAAAAAGGCTGACAATTTTAGTGAGTTGTACTTTGAAGGTTCGAATCAGCTTTCCATGAATCTATTTCAGATCCATATCAAGAGGTTGATGGTGAGTTTATTCAGCTTAAAGGCAACAAGATACCCAAAGGTCTGGTTTCTCTGGAGGGTTTGTTTGACAAGCATGACCATTTTATTCAAAACAAAAGACAAGTTGAAGGAGCTTCTTCCTCGGAAGTAGATCAAGTCAATCTAGGTTCGTCTGATCAACCTCGGATGGTGAATATTGGGAAATGTTGTTCCCCTGAGGAGAAAGCAAAATTCACTTCACTCCTGAAAAGATACATGGATGTCTTAGCCTGGTCCTATGCAGATTTAAAATCCTTCAAGCCCAAAGACGTACAACACAGTATCCTTTGAAGCCTGATGTAAAACCATACAGGTAGAAGCAAAGACATTACAATCCCAAGATCTCAGGGACTATCCTTGTGGAAATTCAGAAAATGTTAGATGCCAGAATTATTTTTCCAATCCATCACTCCACTTGGATTGCTAACATCGTCCCTGTCAGGAAGAAGAATGGTGAAATCTGATTTGTGTTGATTTCGGAACCTAAATCAGTCTTCGTTAAAAGACAATTATCCCTTTCCTATCATGGATCAGGTGTTATAGACCATTACTTGGATCAGAAATGCTATCCATGCTCGATGGATTTTCAGGATATAATCAAGTTGAGGTAGCTGCGGAGGATCAACACAAGATGGCCTTCACAACCCCATGGGGGACCTTTGCTTACAGGAGGATGCCTTTCGGCTTGATCAACGCCGGAGCCACCTTTCAGAGAGCTATGGACTTGGCATTCAGAGACCTGATGGGAAAAGTCATAGTAGTATATTTGGATGACTTGACCATTTTCTCTAAAAAATGGAGTGATCATTATGATCATTTAGAGCAAGTACTTTTGAGATGCAGGCGTCACGGGATTTCATTAAATCCCAAGAAGTCCATGTTTGGAGTGACCGAAGGAAAGTTGTTGGGTCATATCGTGACTAGAGAAGGAACCAAAATCGACCCAGAGAGGGTAAAGGCCATTCAGAGCCTTACCCTACCCACAAGTAAAACTGGAGTTCATTCCTTCTTGGAAGGTCAATTTCCTAAGAAGGTTTGTACCTGATTTTGCTGATAAAACCAAGGATATCCTTGGGATGATGAAAGGAAAATTCCATTTTGATGGAGTACTGAAGGGAAGCTTGCATTCGATGAAATCAAAAGGGCAATTGCTTGCGCTCCTATCCTAGTATGTCTGATTTCAAAAAATATTTCATCATGTACAGCTACGCCTCTGCTCACACAGTGTCGGCCATCCTGATGCAGGAGAACGGGGAGGGCATTGAAGCTCCCATCACTTTTATGAGCTGTCCATTAAAGGAACATGAGCTAAAAATGTCACAAATTGAAAAGCATGCTTATGCAGTGGTACTGAGTGGTGAAACATTTCAGGTACTATGTGTTGAACTCCCATACCCTCGTTCTCATTCCCGACACTACCGTTAAATCCATTTTGACTCAACAAGAGCTGGGTAGTCAATGAGGTAACTAGATAGCTAAAGTTCAGGAGTATGACTTGGACATTAGACCTACCAAGTTGGTACGAGGAAGGGGCTTGTGCCAATTGATCACGGAAAACCATGTTGAAGCAGAATGTGAAAAGACCGAAGATACCTCTTCAAAGTTGCCCATGGTGCTTTTCGTGAGTACAACTGATGAATGGTACACAGATATTGCTTTCTTTCTAACTTATGGTGAATGCCCCCCACATTTAAGCCAAAAGGAGAAGAGGACAGTCAAGTTAAGATCTGCAAGATACCTCCTGTGGGATAATGGGATATATAAGAAAGGTATTGATGGTGTATTCCTGCGTTGTGTTGATAAATCACAATAGTTAAAGTTGTTAGAATCCTTCCATAGCCTAGCATGCGGAGGACATTTCTCATCCTCTGTAACAACTTATAAGATCCTATGGGCTAGGTACTATTGGCCTACTCTCTTTCGGGATTCAGTAGAGTGGGTGTCCAAGTGTGAAGCTTGTCAACATTTCATTGGTCATCCCAAGCTAGCAGCTCTTCCCCTGAAGCCCGTAGTGATTGAAGAACCTTTTCGCCAGTGGGGAATTGACTTCATTGGAACGTTGAATCCTACCTCTCAGTGCTGAGACACAATTACGTGCTGACTACTATAGACTATTTTACCAAGTGGGTGGAAGCCGCACCAATCAAGCAAGCAACCTCAGAAGTTGTGTGCAAGTTCCTTAAAGAAAATATAATTGTCAGATTCGGTGTGCCTCACAAGATTGTGGCTGACAATGCCTCCAATTTCTCATCGCATGAGTTGACAAAATTTTTCTATGGATTCGGCATCACCCTAGCTCACTCATCTGATTATTATCCCCAAGGCAATGGGCAAGTTGAGTCCAGCAACAAGAACCAGGTTACCATAATTAGAAAGCTAGTAGATGAAAACCAGAGGACATGGCACAAAGCATTGTATGATGCGTTGTGGGCTGATCGGATTACCCCAAAGTGAGCTATAGGAATGTCTCCTTTCCAAGTGTTATAGGGATCGATCTTTGAGATACCTATCTCAGTAGAGTTTCCAGCCTTACAGTTGGCCAAAGCAGTCGAAGATGTGACTTTTCAAGATTCTATTGAAAAAAGGGTTATGTACCTAGCTAGGCTAGAAGAGGAATGAAGCAAGGTGGTTGATCGCATTGCAGATCATCAAAGCAAAGTAAAGAAAAATTTTGACAAGAAATCAAGGCAACGTAATTTCCAGATTGGAGACTGGTGTTGCTTTGGGATAAGAGGAGGGAGCAGAAAGGAATGCATGGAAAGTTTGATTCTTTGTGGAAAGGACCTTTTAAGATCCATCAGCTGAGTGGTGAAAATAGTTTCCATCTATCATATCTTGATGGAGAGTTACTCCCTTTGCCTTTCAGTGGCCAACATCTAAAGTTGTTCCATCATTAATGCAAGATGCTCTTTTGCATTGTACATACTTTACTTTCTGTCGTGTGTTTTCTTTTAGTCTTCTTTCTTTCCTCGTTTTGTTTTTTTGGTTTTCTTCTTTTCTGACTCCATAGCCCAATGGATAAAGCCAGAGATTCTGAGTTCTCTTCCTTTGATATCACAAAGAAAGTCCCCAACTAGAGCCAGTTGTTATCTCATTTTTGAGTTTACGCCAAAAATGAGATAACCCTAAGAAATTTTTGAGCTGATTTTCTAAGGATCACCTTTCAGAGAGATAATCGGGTTTTCGGGTTTCACAAGCAAGACAACATGTGTTTTGGATGCTTCATGTCGTGTGTTCCCAAAACTTGAAACCCACATCAAGTAAGGTGAGTCGGGTTTGCGGACCTTCCAAGCATCGGAACATGCCTTCATCAAAACATGCTTCATGTCGCATGTCTTCCGATCCCCAAGCCCGATTTACTCCTTTGTTTCGGGTTTCCGGGGTCATCAAGCATGATGCTTCATGTCGCTTGTTTCCCACAACCCAAAACCCGAATTGCTCTAAAACCCTTTGTGTCAGGTTTCGGATATCCCAAGCATGCTGACATGGCATTAATGCCGAGTTGTCGGGTAGTTGGCACGTGTCAACTGAAGTGTATTAAATGTGAATTTTCTTATATATATTCAGATTTCCACGTCATTTTTACCAGACGTACTTTTTACCTCGTGGATTTTCATGCATGCATCTTCGACCCAGAAACCCGACTCACCTCTGTGCCTGATTGCATTGCTCATTTTTTATCATTTCTTGTTCTGGTTGAAGGTATTTTTCTTCATTCTTTGTTTGTGGTTTTTGTGGAATAATTGTGTAAAGAATTCTTCCAAGTTTCTTATCAGGGTTGTTGGGGTTTTATCTTTTCCATTTTGGGGTTGTTTTCTAAATCAGGTTTGTGTTTTAGGGTTACCCCTTTGGAATTATCACTTTGTTTTATTCCTTAAAGATGTCATTGTAATTAAAAATATATTGGGGATATCAACAGTGAGAAAAACTTGCATGTTTCAACTCAACAATTACCCCATTCCCTCTTCTCGGGTTTCGCAGGGTGCTTTGCAGTGTTCAAAACCCGCAGTATATCGGAAAAGTTTAAAGTATCGGGTTTTCCAAACTCTCCGGCATCCTCCCAGTGTGTCGGGTTTTCAAACTCTCTGGCATCCTCCCAGTGTGTCGGGTTTTCCGAACTCTCCGGCATCCTCCCAGTGTGTCGGGTTTTCCAAGTGTTCAACACCTTCTGATCTCAACACTCTCCTCCTTTGAAATTCCTCATGTCGGACCCTGGTCCATCACAAGATAAGACTGAAAAATCAGGGAGGATGAAGTACAAATTCAGGAAGGTGGAGTCTCCCTCCTACATTGACTGTAATTACGACATCCGGGATACAGAGCTCGAAACATAGATATGGAGGATTTTGGAATAGGGTCAAGAGCTCTTCTCGAGACTCCATGGATGAAATCAATAGTTGTGATGGTCTACCTCTTGCAGCAGGTTTCCTATGTCCGCTCGGTGCCCAGAGTTCATCTTAGCTTTGTGCTTGAATTATGACTCGCTTCTCGTTATGTGAAAAACCAGGGGAGAAGTTGTAATCAAGTTGGACGGAGGTTACTTCGATGACCTTCTCAAGCTACCTAATTTTGAGGAATATGGAGATGTGGATCTCAAGTCAGCCCAAAAATCTTGGGACAATGATCAGGAGGATTGCATCAAGCACGTGAATAAGAAGTTCTAATCAAAGCCAAACCGGTTGTTTCGAGGTTCCCAAGACTTGTTCCCAGAAGTGATTTCATTCAGAAATCAATGATATCATTACTCTGTTGAGTCGGGTTTTTGGTTTCCCGAATCAAATGTTTTCCAAGGATGGATGTACCAGTTCATGATCATTATTAAGAAGAATCAATAGGGAATTGATTGGGGTACTCTTATCAGTAATGAGATAGATTCTCAAATGACAACAACCTATCTACGGGGAAAGTTTTATATGTCCTCGTATGTCACCTATGCGGCCAACATGAGAAACTATCCCGGGTTGGACACCAAGGGCAAAGGCAGTGGAGCATGTTTATCGAAGTATTTTCCTCGGTTGATGAAAAGGGTCTCGAAGACCAATTCAGAAGGGTAAATGACACCTTCTTTTACGAGAACATTTGCAGGTTAAACCCTGAACTAAGGAAAATGAGAGTCTCTGATGAGGCATGGGCTGAAGTTTCAAAATGGGGTTGTGTCTTCTTGCAATTTAAGAAGTTCACATATCTTCGAGTAGTCATGTACCCAGGGGATCCTTTCCATTTGCCCAGATATCCAGGGGACAAACTAATCTTGATGGAGTTGGTCAGGAAATTGTTGGATTTTCACAAGTTCCAATAGAGTAAACACAAGGCCACTGTATCTTTCCCAATTTCTATTGGAAGGTATACTTGTTCAACAGTGGTGAAAGCCAAGAACGTTGTCCATGAGCTTCAAGATAAGTTGAAGAAGCACATGAAGCCCCAAGATGGGTTTGATTTTCGAGGAGTCCTTAAGGCATATGGAACTCTGCACTGCACATGCCAAGCATAGAAGACATCTGGATTGATTTACGTGATGAGGTTCTTTGTCGAAGAAAAAGATCATAGCAGATTGACACTTGCTGAGATTCAAACACTTGAGCTCGCTAACATACCAGAAGGTACTAGCGATAATGAAAGTGTTCTGGATCCTTCCTATGATGGATTGAATGAAGATCAATATGTTTTCCCACCTATTGATTGGTCTATCAGTGAAAAAGCCTCCATTACAGATAGATCAGCCCTGATTCTTGCACGCACCAAAGCATGGCTCGCCTCTTGGGGAATGAGTTTTAAAGATGATAATTTTTCAAAGTTGGTTGCTTCAGAGGCGGGGCCCTCCAAAAAGGAAAAGACAAAAAGATCTTCTAAGGGACCTATAAAGGTCAAGTTTGTCAAGAAGAGAAGAGAACGAGAAATCTCTTCAATTGTTTCTCCAGTTGAAATGGTGAATGTGCTAGAATCACCAACACCACCAGAAATAGGAGAAATTTCTTTGGAAGGAGAAGTAAGCCAGCCTCTAGTTTCACCATTTGTTGATTTGCCCAAGCTGAAGTGACCTTATCTCTTGCATCCCAGGCTTTGGAGTCGGGATCTGCGCTTCCTCCTTCACAACCACTTCTACCTCCTCTTTCCCCATCTACTTCTTCGGTCATGGCTAGCATTTTCTCTAGACTCTCACCCCTCTCTTCTGGGACCAAAGTAATCACCAACATGCCCCCTCCTGTGCCTCTTTTTATTGAATCTGCTACCACATTGGTAACTTTCCCCACTCCACTAATGGATCCCTCTCCCCCTGAAAGTATGATACCAACTTCTACATAGTGGCAACTCCCTCTGACATGCCTCAATGGCTACTCGAGCAAACTCTCGAGGAAGAGGAAGGTGATTGTACCCATACCAGCCTTTGATTTTAGTTCACTCAAGGCTTCTACTACTAAATCAGCCAAGAAACCCAAAATAGTTTCAAGGGTTTTGGTGGACGCTTCGGGGCATAAGTTTGCAGAGATCACCACTCCTGCGACTGACAAAACCAAAGAGGACATAACAGCCTCTGACTATCAGATAACTAGGGTGGCTCTAGGAGAAGTGACAATAGAAGGAGCACAACAGGATGCATGGGATGCTACAAACGTGTTGTGCCAAGTCAAGTTGAAAAGCAAAGACAGCAGAGATGAGCTTAAAGGAAAGGTGGAGCAGTTGACTGAGGTATTGCTTAAGCTCTCAAAACCCCTTGAATCCATACCATCTTCCTCTGTTCCTGTCGGATTCGATTTCTCATCAGTGCCTATAATTGAGAAGATTAATAAAAAAGGAAGGGTGGTCGATGAATGGATCCAAAGGCTGCTCCAACAGGGGAAAGAAGTGATTCAAGATGTCATGGAAGTCTATCAATCTTTGGGGAATATTCAGAGTGATGGAGAAAAGATGGACGATGATTTCTCCCAAGAAATTGGACACCTTGATTTGACTTTCGAAGCTCTCCAGGTATTAAAGCAAATACCATCACACCTCTTGGTAGAAGAAGGCATCATCCCACATGCGGATAAGCATTTCCAGCTGACCAAAGCCATCAGGTTCAGGGTAAAGATTCTCAACGAAGCCTGTGGTAAATTGAGAGAATCAAGAGATCAATTGATTGATGGCAAAAGTGACCTGGAAGAAGAATTGAAAATTTGTGCAAAAGTGTCAGTTGGAAATTCGGGCATCCTATCAGCTGATGATCTTTTCAAACAAGTCCAAGAATCTGTTCAGCATGAACCAACTCATGGATTTGGTATTGAAATCATTGACAAGTTTGTAAAGATTGAACATTCTTTGGAGGCCTTGAGAAGACTCAACAAAAGATTGAGGAAACTTCCTGGTAGTGCCAGTGACACTCATGAAACATGTGAAGTTTTGAGTGATCATTCCACTGCGCTTGATGAAAATGAGATGCAAGGTATAATCCGGAAGTTCCAAGAATTTCGGAACAAATAGGCTCATTGGAGGAAGAGAAAGATGAAGAAGCAAAAGATGACGATTCAGACTAAGTCTTGATGCGACGTGTCATTTCAATCTTGAAATTGACATGTCTTTTTCATTTCTTTTTCATCACATTTTGAATCATATTGTGACTTGGTCTCCTGCGTGAGAGCCAAGCAAAATAGGACTCTTTTTAAAAGACTGTTTTATAGGGTTTGTCCTATTTTCTCTCTACTCTTTTTATTATAAATAAGGGATGTTTATGCATTCCAAAGGGTTGAGATTTTGAAACATTGGGAACTATTGTGAAGAAGAAAAACTTTGTGTTTTCTTTTAATCATTTGAGGAATAGAAGTTGATACTATTTTTGCAAACTTTGTGTTGTGAGATGTGTTTTTCTTAAGATATTGTTCTTATGTTCATGATCTTAAGCTATTCTTTGTTTAGCATCTTGATGATCTAATAATTTCAAACATTATATTTGTGATCTAAAGCTCGTATGATTATTTCGTGCTCTGTGTTTACTCAAAAGAAATATGTTCCTCTCATTTCCCTTCCATTGTGCTTCTTTCATTATAATAATTTCGTTCCTCTCATTTCCTTTCCATTTAGTGTGTGAATTCTTATTATTGTAATAATTTCCGACCCATGTACTTGTCCATTTTTGGATAAAAAACAACATCTTCACATAAGTGTCAAAACATAAATGGATATGGATTTGGGATTCATCATCCCAATAATGATTTGAGGAAGCCCAAAATGAATCAGTGTGAAAGCTCATACAGTTGAAGAATGTAAGAGAATTATTTAACTTGAAAATCCAGTTTATCTAAAAGTCTTAAACATAGAATATCCATCTCTTTGAGCAAAATAATGGATTAAATACCACAGTTTTGTAAGAAACTCAAAGATATGAACGTAAACAAACCCCATTTAGTGTTCAGAACACAAACACAAGTAGAGGAGCTTTGAATAAGAAAACTCATGCATATCCAGGTTAAAGAAAGATTCAATTACTTTAGAAATTCGAAATCGGAAGTTACAGTATTCGAGGAAGAAAGGTACAGATCCTAGCTTTGATAAAAAAAACCTATTAATGGGTATCAAGAAATTAGAGTAAGAAACAAGAACTCATCGATTAAATTGGAGCTATCAAACCCTCGAAAGATCATCAAATTCAAAGTGGAAAAATGAGGACCTAGAACGAGTCTAAACTCAAAATCTCCAAGGGAACCACAAAATCACAAAGATAATGCCCAGAAAGAACAAAGTATCGTATCTTGAAAATGAAATGGCAAATCGACAAAGCGATTTGTAATTCTCAGAGATCAAGACTTACCATCCCTCATCAAATAGTGATGCACATAGCAAGAGAACCGAGCTCGAAAGAGGTTGACAATGGTGGCCATTCTTTTACTACGAAATAAGTGAGCTCGAAAGGAACATAAATGGTGTCCACAAACCTCACAGAGTTCCACAGACTTAGAAAACGTATTCATAGTCGGGAACCGAGCTCGAGGGTTACCCTAAAAATGACGAACATCAACCATTCACTCAGAAAACTCAAAAGAGATCAGAGGCGATAAGATACAGATGCATGAAGGTATAGAAACCAAACAAACCTCACAGATCCGAGCTCGAACCCATGAAGACGGCGGCCACTTTTTGCTACAGAAAATTTGCAGAAGCTCAAAGAAATATCTATAGCGAAATAAAGTTTCAGAACTCAAATATCAAGCAAGGAACCATAGAACAAAGTTTTCACATTCGCAGAAAAACTTCGTAGAGACCAAAGAATAACACAGTTTTGAGCTTCAAGTTCTCAACAATGGCGGCCATAAGACCCTGCAGAGAGTTCAAAAGAAGCAAGAATGATAGAGAACCATTTTTCTAGATGAACCAAGCTCAAAAGGCTTCAACAATGGTGTTGAGCCCAAAAAATTTCCATGGCTTCACCAGCAAGCTAGAAAACCAAATGAAGTGATCATTAAGGGCGATTGACCTTTACCGCATGAGATCGAGAGATGAGTTAAATGAAACGCAACCACAGTCAGAGAATCAAAGGTAGAGAAGAAAGGTACACAAGATCAACGTCCTCAAATCGATCTCCAAAATCAATGCAAACCACCATGGTCAAGATGCCACCAACCACTTTAATTGTAGGGTTGAAACCCTAACCATGGGTACAAGATCGATGACCTAAGATCTAATAGTCTAGAGATCAACGATTCAAATCAATTACAAATTTCAAAGAAAACTCGACCTGGGTTTCATATGCCACCGACACAATGATAAAGGGGTGAGTCATCATCACGAGGGGCCAGCCCATATTATATTAAAATTATTGCATTTGACATATCAAAAGGGGATCTCAACTATAGTCCGAGCACCGAATATTCCAAAATTGACCAAATCATGTTCATACAATGATCACCCAAAAGGTAAAGTATAACCTTATTCCATTCAAAATTCAAAATCCAACAAGTAATTGCATGGTCATGTGTTAATCAAAGGTGGTTGAGTATGGCATGGTATCCTTTTACAAAGTAACTCCATGTGTTTTCCAAAACCATGGTAATGTGCTAAGTCCACAAGAGTGGACAAACCCAACGAATACAAGTTCTCATAGCCACAGGTGGTCCCCACTGATTATGATGGATTGAACATGACTTGGAATGCAAATTTTTCATGTGATCACAAGGGATAGAGCAGAGGTCAACATCAGAATGCAAGCAACCTTTTGAAGACTTGATTACCTTATTTTTCATAAAATAAGAGTTGATTATGATTGCACATGTGCTCCCAGTGGTCCCCATAGTGAGGTGAATAATTTTTCTAAGTATTGGAGATCAAAGGTATTTATTTTCTTGCACAGGAGTATTTTTGCATACCTTCACAAAAGGACAAAATAGACAAGAAGACAAATTTGCATACACAAGGAAGGAGACTTGCTCATCAAGAAATATTTATTATTAGCAAATTATTCACCCATGCTTTTTCTTAAAAATAGGACAATCAACTTTAGTTTGACTAAGATGTAATCAATGGCTATTAATGCCTCTTTGTATTAGCTTGCTTTATTTTATTCATTTATTTAATAGATAAAGGATAAAAATAGGATGCATGGGTGAGTACAATTTTAGCCTATTTTTAGGAAGGGTGGGTGAGTCAATTTTTCTATATATTGTGTGCCTTGGAAAAGCACAAAGAGAGGACTTTTAGATATAGGAGTGTTGAAGCAGATTTTGCCAGTTTTGCCCTCTGAATGAGAAGTATTTTCTGCCTTTCCAATTATTTACAGTCTTGTGTATGTCCCATTAATCTCATGAATGTTGAATTCCCTGATTAATCATCTTACCCTATTGCAAAATTCAGTAATTTCTGCATGATATTAATGTGTATGTTTAACTTAGTAGTATTGTTGTGATACTTTCCCTCAATACATCAAAGTGTTTGCCTTTAATATTCTGTAGAAAACTGTTGGCTTGTGCATCAAGAATTCATTCTCATATCAATTGTGCATGTACTCAGTCAAATACCTCATACAAGTTTGGTGTATCACCTCATTTTTAAATCTTTTTAAAGTCTTCTTTTACCCTCATACCCTAGAAAATTAGTTTAAGATACATCAATAAGGAACTGACCTTGATACCAAAGACTCACCTCAAAATAGGTATACCCACAGACCTGAGGTGTTTCCATTGTATCTATGAAAGAGAGAGATCAATTTTGTAAGCTTAGAACACCTACAACCATCTCTCTACAGGGTGAAATTTTGAGAGATAATGGATGGGGCATGATTAGGGAATGGTGTTTTGAAGATATGTAGGTTTTTGTTGGCTGGTGCATTTGGGTTATCCAAGACTAGATCTCCATTGTCTAACATTTCTTGGACGATATTCTTGAAGCTGATGCAGTTACCATCACTATGACCTTTGACATGATGATTGTTGCAAAAGTCATGTTCTTTATACCATGCGGGCGTGGGGTGATCGAGTCAAAACCAGTGTATGGTTTTATAGGTGGAAGGGTAATGGAACCAGCCTTAATAAGTTTTTCCAAAACAGAAGAATATGGTTCCGCTATTGGGGTGTAATTTCCCTTTTCTCATCTGAACTATAAAGTTTAGATAGGAGAGAGATTAGAAGAAGGTTTGACTTGGTTTGATGGGTGAGAGGGTCCAACCTTGAGAACCATGACATTGGAATATCCTTTGGATTTTGAATAGTTGTTCTAGGGTTTCAAAGATGAAGAAGCATCATTTGATTTGAATGCGGTGTTTTTGTTACGTAGTTTAATTTTCTTCTCTTCGATAGCATGAATCTCTAATTTTCGTGCCATGGTGAATGCCTCGTCAAAGGTGCGGAAGGTCTGCACCTGTAGGGTTGGTGAAATGTGTCTAGCGCAAGCTCGAGTAAACAGATTCTATGAGCTCAGTTTGAGGTAATTGAAATGTGAGCTAGTTAATTAGGTTGTGCCAATGAGTGAAAAAGTCAGCGATAGACTCGTCGTCATATTGTCGAGTGGAATAGAGATCAATCATGGTGACTTTCTTGACAATGTTGATTGAGAAGTGGTCTAAGAAGGCTTGGGCTACTTGATTAAATGAGTAGATGGAATTTATGGGTAGCCCACTATACCATTCTAATACAGGTCCTGTCAGGGACATCGGGAAGGTCCGTAGGAGTAAAGCATCATCATGGGAAATCAGATAACACCCATGTTTGAAGGACCATAAATGTTGATGTGGGTCTTATTTACTATTAAAGTGGTTGGATTTTGGCATTTCCCAATGTACATGGTATGGGTAAATAGGAATGGATGGGTGAATGGGCTCATTACAGATTTCATCATAGGTGAGAAAATTACATGAGCTGGAAACTAATGCTTCTAGTTTATGCATCCTTTCCATCATTAATTTGATGAGGTCTTTGGTAGGTTGTGATAGAAGGGCACCTCATGTGGTGTAAGAGGGCTGGTGCTAAACATATGATGTGGGTGGAATTCCAGTGTATGGTGATCCTAAATAAGAAGGTTGAGAATGGGGGATTGACATGGAGGGCATATACCCAAAATGAATGACGGATGAGATAGAGGTTGTTGATAATATGTATATGTAGGTGGGGCGGTCAAGTGACTCTAGAAGTAATTGGGGGTAGAGGCTGCTCAGGATGGAGAGGAAACATTATGGAATGGGGCGGTGGTCACGAAACCATATCTGGTTGAGTTGCAATTGGTGGTATATATGAGATAATGGGCATGGATGGGGTTATGCTCTCTATGGTCAATGACATAACAACCGATACTATAGGTGTGAGTGATGTTGCGAGATGTAGCGGTCATAATGGGTGTGGGGCCTAGTCAGTGTAAAACCATTGGGGGTAAAGCAGGTGAAGGTAACGCCGAACTAGTAGGGGTTGATGCAGGAGTGGGGATATAGGCATGCCATATATTAATCGACCGAGGAATCTGAGTAGATGAGTGGGAAAGATAGAATTGTAAGATTGTGGGATTCTAATCAAGGATTTGTGGGAACTACTTATTGCATAGAAATGGTGGTAGGAGGGTCGAGATCCATGGGTGACATGATAGAAGGTGGTGAGGGACTAGGTGGGAGTGGTTGACGGTTGGCGTGGAATATATGAGTGTTAGTTTGGCTGCGAGTTAACACCATGTGGATAAGTGTTGACCTGGTAAGACTGTATTCTATAAATGACACAGAAAATAATGAGAACAAAGAAAAATGAAATGAGGTCGGGAGGATGAACTCGGTCGAAGTTTGGATTTTGAAACCAAACACAAACACCGACGATGGTTGGGATGACCAATGATTTGCTAACGAGGGACTGATGTCGGTCATAACAACTAATGCCGATTCTTATGGAAAAACACCAGTTTTAGAAAGTGAAATAGGATTGATGAATGTGTAATGGGGAAACTATGTATGATAGAAATATCAACATAGGGGAATAGGATGGTGCCTGATGGCCAAAAATAGAATAGAAGGAGTGATGAAGGCTATTCTAAGAAAAATAACTAGAAATCCAAAAGCTAACACCGGTTAGGTTTAACCGATGATGGTCAGATGTGAACCGATGATGGTCGTTGGACCAACACCAGGATTACTATGAAATGAGAGAGCAATGAAGAAAATAGTCTTTGTGAATTAAATTTGGTGAAGAATCAAACTTAGAAATCTGAGAATGAGAAGATGGGGCCCTGACATACTCAAACAAAGTCAGAATACTCCAACTATGATGGTGGAGTGTGCAAGGAAGAAGAACAATGTAGATTTGTAGTCTCGCACCTCAAAACACAAGTCAAGAGGAATGCTAAGAAAAAACACGATCCTAAAAGTGATTTTCTTATGTTTATTTAGCTTATGCTATTTAGAACTAACCATGTGAATTCAGAATAGAATTTTTTGTTTGAAAGACGTCCTACGAAGATGGATATCTAAAAGGTGAGGT
Source organism: Taxus wallichiana var. yunnanensis (assembly GCA_018340775.1). Classification (NCBI taxonomy): domain Eukaryota; kingdom Viridiplantae; phylum Streptophyta; class Pinopsida; order Cupressales; family Taxaceae; genus Taxus; species Taxus wallichiana. Next base: position 514,798,680 of record CM031242.1, on the reverse strand, counting down.
TTCAGGTTATGTTATGGTGGGGAGGGTGCTCTCTGATAGGTGACTGGACAAAGATAACCAGCTGGGGAGTACTTTCCATTCATCTGATCGTGTGATTGTTGTGAGGACGTTCCCGGGTAAGATGTCATTTAAAAAAATGTGTATATTCATATTTGTAAAGTTTGGTAGAAGAAGAAAGAGAGTGCTTTATATGGTTCAATTGTGTCAACCATCACCTGGGCATGACTTCCAGTATATAGGTTGCCCTTATTTCAATGTGAACTAAAAATGCAGGCAAATCGTAATGCAATGCAAGTGTTTTAAAACCCAAATCGAAATATTGTAGTCACTTTTGCACCCACTAAGAACAAGGAACCTCATGCGCGACCCATCACCCATTGGGCGTGGGTGCTCACCCGAGGTGTGTGAGAGGGAGCCAGTATCTCTTTTATGTGAGTCTAGTGGAAGGCATAGCTCATGATTCGACTTAGTGATTTACTAACGGACATGAAGGGCTATAGAGCTCAGGATGACTTCTACACCCCTTCATTCATAATAGAACCAAAGTACGCAACAAAAAATAAAATAACTAAGAGTGCACGTATAAATAGGCCTCTCGAGCTCTAACAAACTCCTCTTCACCTCGATCGGCCCCAAGTGTCAAGGTGTGGGTTGCCCCGGTGCATGCCTCTCCATGTCATGATTAACTTTTTGGATCTTTCCATTCAAGGTATATTCCTCTAGGACACCTTTTCGCCAAAGCTAGAACCTTATCCAAATGGAACATGTTCTTCATGTGTTATGTCTCAAAGGCAAAAATGGCCAAGTCCCAAATTGTTCTTCTCGTAGTGCGTCTTTGTCGACACTAAAATTTTCCTCCAAATTTCTATTTCATTAATGTATGTATTAGGAATAGGATGTTGTTAAGTATAATTAGTAGTAGCGTCGATAGAAGATAACGGCGCCACGATCGGTGGTGTTACAATAATGTGGAGTACGGTAATTGATCAAAGTACAATAAGAATTTTGTAAAAGTAAATATTTGTCGTAAGCGGTCCGGTAATGTTAAAATGTCAAAGTTTGGGTAATTAGAGAAGTTGGGTCTACATGATTAGGAATTAGAAATATTATATTGGTAATAAGGACAAGGAGTGAGGTCATAAATATTTTGTGTATTTTATTTGTAAAAAGTCTAAAAATGTGGAACCCATTTAAAATGATAAGGTTTATCTTATCTTAAGAGATAAACTTACATGTACGAGATAAGAGTTAAGGTATGGAATATGATTCGTCGAGTGGATTTATTATCCTATCTTAGAGATAAGATGGATAAGCCTGGAAGTTCTATAAATAGAGAGGCCACCCCCCTCATTTAGCATAGAAAGAAGTAGTGAGAAATATTGTAGGAAGTGTGCAAAGGAAGCCATCAGTTAAAGGTGTGTTGAAGAAGCCATCAAGAGGTGTAATTGTAAAGTTTCTCCCATATTCTTGTTGAAGTACCTCATGGGTGAGATTGTAACAATTTCATGTTAATATTATAATTTACTTTGATATTTCAGATTTGTCATCATTCCGTCTTATCATAGTTGATGGTATTCTTGTGTTCGGTTGTTGTTTTGTTTCCAGATTACATCCACCAAACTAAAGGTTGTGCATTAGTAAATAATCATAGCACGAGGAGTTCTCGGTGAAGAATTATCATAGTGCCGGATTAGTGATGACATTTTGGTTCCGTTGCAGGACCATTCCTCGTTGGTGGATTTTCTGGAGAGATATTCCCACTTAGTCAAAAATCAATTAGAGGGTAACCTTGTTTTTACTGTGCATAGTAGTTACCATGGTAAAGTCATTTTTACCGTGAATAGTAGTTACCATGATAAAGTCATTTTTGCTGTGAATAGTATTTATCACAGTAAAGTCACTTTTTACCATGAATAGTATTTACCGTAGTAACTTCACTTTTTACCGTGAATAGTGTTTACCACAGTAAAATCAGTTTTTACCGCAGTAAGTCAAGTTTTACCATAGTTTACCATGGTCATTTCTATAGTAATTCCAATTATTTTTGCACATAAGTCTTGTTGATTGTACTTGTGGGTTGGTATTTCACGGTGGTTACTTTTGAAAATGGGAAAGATTCCTGTTTTTTCAGCTCAATCTAATGAAGATGCTTCTTCTTTCATTCAAGAGTTTAAGCGATCTTATATTTGTAATGGCCTTATAAGAAGGGAACAATGGACTGAATTTTTTCCTACCTTTTTGGATGGTTCAACACTTAGGTGGTTTGAAACACTAGGTGATAATGTGAAAAATTCATGGGATTTATTAACTGAAAGTTTTCTTGAAGAATTTGGTGAACAACAGAGATATGCAGATCTCATGATTGATATCATAAAGCTAACCCAAGGAGAGAAGGATAAGATAAGGGATTATCATGTGCGTGTTCTAGAGCTAAGGAGGAAGCTTGATGCCTAGATCCAAAAGGAAGGACTAGCGGATGGGTTGATGAATGGCGTGGATAATCTCCTCTAGAAAGCACTTCATTCTTGGGATGAAGCAAGAGATCAGACAATGAGTGAAGTATGACCGCCCAACTACCATTGAACAAGCAAAGGAGATTGCAAGAAGGCAAGAAGAAAGCATGGAAGAGGAGCCCAAAGCAATTGTTGTTAAAGTAGAGCCTACACCAAAGACCTTTGGTCCGTAATCCACAACCACTCCCGGTGAGCAAAAATATTTCTCCTAGTACATCTACCGAGTATGAAGATCTGCTTAGGAAGATGGGCGATTAAACTATTAATCTTCTTGAGGAAAGGAATTTAGTTCTCGGGGAGGAGATAGAGGTCCAAAAAGAAATTTTTAAAAGTTGTTTGTTATGGTTGTTATAAAAGGGTCATTAAAGTATAATTGTCCAGATAGAGCTTCTACATCTACAGTACAAGAGATAATGATAAAGGAAAAGCACATGTGAATTCTCTTGATGTAGTAGATAAGAGTAGAAATAATGAAGTAGATGTGTTTGTAACAAAAGAAAGAAAGAAAAAGATAATCAAGATGGAACTAATCCTAAGAAGATGAAAGGAGAAACTAGTAAGAAACATAGGAGAAGAAAGTTGGGTGTGCGGGATTTTCTCGATTTCACGGGGCAAGGACCATACTCCATCTTGGAAGATCTGTCCAAAGGCTGCAAATATTACATATGGTCAACTCTTGGCTATGTCTTCGAGAAGAGGCGGGAGTTGCGAGGTGGACTCAATGCTTGAAGAAGGAAGGAGGTTGAGGTCCCTATTTTGGAGGCGAGGCGATCCCTATGCTCCACAAGATGAGGTATTATGTAATGGTATTTCAATTCATGATGTCTTAGTTGATGGAGGTGTTGCAGTTAATGTAATGACCGAGTCTGTAATGAATATGTTGGGTTTAAAAATTGATCGCCCTTCAACACTTATGTTAAGGTCATTAAATAAGGGAAAAACTAAACCAGAAGGTGTAGTTTCAAATGTGGCAATATCTGTTATGGGTGTTGTATGTGTGGTAGACTTTCAGGTGATGAAAAATGGTACTGTTGCGTACCCAATGCTGTTGGGAAGACCATGGCTAAGGAGAGTTCATGCAAGAAACTACTGGAATGAAGGTTTCATGACACTTGGATGTGGTAGAGAGAGGGTGAAGATAAACGTGATCCCTCGACATCATAAAGCGTAACACTCGTGGATTCAAGTGATGAAACTAATGATTGGACATCCTCTGATTACTCTAGTACCAGTGAAGTGGACATTGAAGATGAAGAAAGCGAGGTGGATGTTTCAGTCATGGATATCCTTCTAGTCACACCAACTCATGACCCCATAAAATTATCTGAAGAAGAAGTTGATGATCGTCTCCAACAAATAAATATTGGTGATGCTGTGATGGAGAGTGAGAAGGAATCCTACCTCCAGCTCTTTCAAAGGTACATACACCTATTCACTTTTGATTACAAGGAACTCCGTCAAGTAAGTTGGGTAGAACATTCTATTGAGCTGGTAGATGGTGCTAAGCCCATAAAGCAAATGCCATATAGAATGAATCCTAATTTTTCCAAGACTGTAAAAGAAGAAATAGATAAGTTGCTTGATGTAGGATTCATATTTGCTGTGGAGAATTCAGAATGGGTTTCTCCCATTGTGATCTCAATAAAAAAGAATGGGAAGCTACGCATTTGTGTTGATTACAGGAAGCTCAATAAGGCAACAAAGAAGGATCATTACCCTCTTCCATTTTCAGATCAGATCTTGGACGAAGTAGCTGGCGAGTGCTATAGTTTCTTTGATGGATATAGCATTTCTGAACCAAGTTCGTATAGCAGAGAAAGATCAGCTGAAGACCACGTTCACCACTCCTTGGGGAATGTTTGCTTATAGAGTTATGCCTTTTGGGTTGTGTAATGCTCCAGCAACATTCCAGCGTTTGATGAATAGGGTGTTTGAACCCTACATTGGGACCTTCATCAGAGTATTTCTGGATGATTTTTGCATCTATGGGAGCAAGTTGGACCACCGCACTCAGATGGAGACAACATTTCAAAGGTTAGATGAAGCACAAGCCTCACTAAACCCTACAAAGTGTGTCTTTGGATGTTCTAAAGGCGTTTTGTTAGGGCATGTTGTATCCAGAGATGGTATTAGTATTGATCCTGATAAAGTTTCAAAAATCAAAGAGTTACCATTTCCTATGAATAGAAGTAAGTTGAGATCATTTTTAGGCCATGTGGGTTACTATAGAAGGTTCATCAAGAATTTCTCAAAGATTGCACAACCACTAACTTGAGTTCTTGAATAAGGATGCTACTTATGAACCAGGAAACAAGGTGCATGAAGCTTTTGGACAATCTGAAGGAAGCCACAGTGTCTTCACATTTTGAAGAATCCAGATTGGAGCAAGCCATTCATTGTGTACATTGATGCCTCACATGCAGCACTAGGAAGTACTTTGAGCCAAAAGGATGAAAATGGGAATGAGCATCCAATTTACTTTAGGAGAGCAGACAAATGAGCGATCTTGAGGTAAACTATCTTTTTATGAATCTGAAAAAGAGGCTTTGGCTATCATTTTTGCTATAAAGAAGTTTAGAAATTACTTGCTTTAGGGCAAAAATTTCTAGTTGTAACGGATCATCGAGGATCTAAAATATATTGTCAATAAGACTAACCCATCGGGGAGGATAGCAAGATGGATAATTTTTCTACAAGAATTTGAATTTGATATTATAGATAGGCGGGAAAGAAGCATGTCAATGCATATGCACTCTCTCGAGGCTATGATGGTTTAGGATCATCTTGTGATGATGATGATTTTCCCGATGCAGCATTGTTCTCCCTTGACACAATCCCTAGTGAATACATATATATTTGGAATTATCTGAATGAATTCAAGTTTCCTGATGGTGCCAATGCAAAGACTAAGAGAAAGATTACTCAAGCCAGTCGTCTATATTCTATTCTGCATGGAGCATTATTTCGAATAGGACCTGATGGACAGTACAAGAGGGCAGTTGGACGTGATCAAGGAAAGGAGCTGCTAGAAGAATTCCACAATGGTACATGTGGAGGGCACTTCTCTGGACAACTTACAAGTAAGAAGGATCTTGGATGCAGTTATCACTTTGCCCACTCTTTTTAAAGATTGTTATAATTATTGTAAAACATGTGATATTTGTCAAACACATGGTAACCGTAAGACTTCATCACTCCATTATGTCCTATTCTTCCACTTGGTCCCTTTAAAAGTGGGGAATAGACATTGTAGGTCCACTTCCAACTACATCGCGCCAAAATAAGTATATTGTAGTTGCCACATATTATTTAACCAAGTGGGTTGAAGTTAGGACATTGAAAACAACTTCTATGGATGAAGTGACAAGGTTCATATATGAGCAGCATTGTCACCGATTTGGTTGTCCATTAGAAATTGTAACAGATCAAGGAAGCCACTTCATTAATGAGGTGGTAGAAGCCATACTCAATAAGTTTTCTATTAAGCACGGAAGGCAACAATATACAAGCCAAGCACAAATGGGCGGGTGGAGCAGAACAAATTTTGTCTTGTGTCAAATTCTAGCAAAAGATGCGGCCTTGCAGTACATAAATGGGATAAAAGGATTCATGCAACATTGTGGGCATATAGGGCAACATCAAAGTCAACAATAGGATACTCCCATTTCGGTTAGCCTATGGCATTGATCCAGATTCTTCCTATTGAGTTTGATATTCCCACTTTGTGAGAGTTATGAAAAATGAAAGGATGGATAAAAGTGATTCGATAAAAGAAAGGTTGGTACATCTTCATTTGCTAGAGGAAATGAGGGAAATAGCAAAGGATACAAGACATAAGAAGAAAATGAAGCGGAAGGAATACTTTGGTCAAAAGATCCGGTGGTCTCCATTTCATGTGAATGACTTGGTCCTAGTATATGATTCCGGATACAAAAAAGAAGACAGAGAAAATTTCTTCCAAGATGGATGGGGCCCTACAAAATATTAGTGTGCATGAAAATGGTAATGCACTCTGATTTGGAGGAATTGGATGGCACTCCCATTACGAAATGGGTCAACCACGACAAGTTGAATATTTTCCAAGCACGAGAATAGTCTACTCCAGAGACGGAGTAGAAGCTAGGAAGGGGAAGATGTCGACACTAAAATTTTCCTCCATAATTTCTATTTCATTAATGTATGTATTAGGAATAGGATGTTGTTAAGTATAATTAGTAGTAGCGTCGATAGAAGATAACGATGCTGCGTCGGTGTATGGTGTCGCCAATAATGTGGAGTACGGTAGCATCAAAGTACAACAGAATGTTGTAAAAAGTAAATATTTGTCGTAAGCGGTCCGGTAATGTTAAAATGTCAAAGTTTGGGTAATTAGAGAAGTAGGGTCTACATGATTAGGAATTAGAAATATTATATTGGTAATAAGGACAAGGAGTGAGGTCATAAATATTTTGTGTATTTTATTTGTAAAAAGTCTAAAAATGTGGAACCCATGTAAAATGATAAGGTTTATCTTATCTTAAGAGATAAGCTTACATGTACGGATAAGAGTTAAGGTATGGAATATGATTCGTGAGTGGATTTCTTATCCTATCTTAGAGATAGGATGGATAAGCTTCAGGAAGTTCTATAAATAGAGAGGCCACCCCCTCCCCTTTTAGCATAGAAAGAAGTAGTGAGAAATATTGTAGGAAGTGTGCAAAGGAAGCCATCGATTAAAGGTGTATTGAAGAAGCCATCAAGAGGTGTAATTGTAAAGTTTCTCCCATAGTCTTGTTGAAGTACCTCATGTGTGAGATTGTAACAATTTCATGTTAATATTATAATTTACTTTGATATTTCAGATTTGTCATCATTCCGTCTTATCATAGTCGATGGTATTCTTGTGTTCGGTTGTTGTTTTGTTTCCAGATTACATCCAACAAACTAAAGGCTGTGCATTAGTAAATAATCATAGCACGAGGAGTTCTGTGAAGAATTATCATAGTGTTGGATTGGTGATGACGGTGCGTCCTGGGTTCTTCAAGAAGCCTTTTGAACTCTGCCTTGCACGCCTACACTTGTACGCTTCCTCCGGCCATGTGCACCTATGCACCCTTAAGATTTGGAAGCTAAATTAGGGGCCCAACATTACCCCACACTTCACCTATTCTCTACCCTTAGGAACCTTCTCAAAGAATGCAGTACAAAAAGAATACAAGGCCTTGCCTTGGAAAAGAATGGGGGGAAAGAATAAAGAAAGGGGAAAAGAAAGAATAGGGGAAAATTTCCTGAAGGAGGAGGGGAAAGTTTTGCTGGAGGTCGGCCTCCAGTGTACTCCAAGCGCTGACTTCCTTCTATGCTTTAGTGTAGATTTCGCCAACCAAGGTGCTCACCTCGTCGTAAGTTAGCCCTTCCCCTATGTGGTAATGGTTTCCACCACAGTCTCCAGTTATTTAGTGTGGTCTTCCAGGTCATCCATCTTCCTTGTGATGACCTTGTAGAGCTCTTTTAGCCGAGTTTCGATTGAGTCTCGTCGGTTCTCAATGGCTTCAGATTTCTTTTCTACCTCGGCTATGATCCTGTCCCACTCAGCTCTATTGCCCTTATTCTTCTCTTTGAATTCCTTCAACTCGGCCTCGTCACTGGCAATTACTATGCTTGTCACTTTGTCTTGATCTATGTAGTGGTCGTAAGCGACCCCTGTGGTTTGTGCAGCTGATCTTACTTCGGTGAGCATAGCACCTTGTTGTATTCGGCCACAAGCATGACGACCTTCAACTTGTCTTCTTTCTCCAAGCACGCCGCTACCTCTTTTCTTTGACTCTAATGCCAAGGGCTGCCTCTCCATGGTGAGGATCCAAGTCAAGTCCTCTAGGCACTCTAGGGAGGATCTATACTTTTGCACAAGAGGTTAAGGTCTGGGTGCTTCATGATAATCAATTTGGAGATGAGCTCCACCTTCTTGGAAACTTCACGTACCACCTGGCCTTTTCCTCCTGAAGCTCCCTCTGTAGTTGAGCACCGATTAATTTCACCAGCCGAGATCCTTCGTCAGCTTCACCACTTCTTCCTTTCTCTTCTCTAACGAGTCAACGCGTTGCACTTTTCGTCGCCTAATAGTTGCTACATGTTTACTGATGGGGTTTTCCCCTTTCCTTTAGACAACTTCAATACCACTCCTTGGTTAATCTTGAATTCAGGCTCATCAAGGTGGGAGTTGAATGCCCAAGATAGCATCTTCCTCGTTTGTGGGTATCCACCCTCAGGGTCAAAGGACTCCATGGCGGTGAGCTCCTTGGTGGGCACGGTACTTTGAAACGCATGCGCAAAAATTTGTTGGGGTCATCAATGTAACTCATCATTGTTCTTCCCCCTTCCACGCATTTACTTCCCAGTGCACACGCCCTTGGGAACAATTACCAAGAGAGTTGGTCCTTTCGTGCTACTTCCACTCTTCTCCCTCTACTCCTTCTTGAACTTGCCGAGCACGAGCTCCGCGTTGCGCCCTAACTCTTCATTGACCAAGGCATCAATTATCTTCTCTGCCTCCCTCGTTTCCTTTTCATCCACCTCCTCTTGAGTGAGCTTGGGCATATATGGTTCCTTGGTACTAGCCCCTTCACTCCCCTCTTCACTTTGGCGTGCCTTCCTCCCTTTGGGCACCTTTCCTCCTTACAAAGATGAAGGCATCATTTGCATTCTCAGCCTCCTCTCCTTCCGAGTCATGGATATCAATTGGCTCTTGATCCACCTCCATCTCTTCCCCTTCATCGTCATCCCTTTCACCTACATAGGCATTCAGGTCGTTCATATCTCCAGACCCTTGTTCCTCTATTCCTTGTTCTTCTTCTCTGGCTAGAAAATTATGGAGTGGGGGATGTTGTCTTTTCTTCATCTGAAGGTTCTTCAGGGGATGGTGGCTTTGTAGGCTCCGGGGTCTTTTCCTTGACCACCGTCCTTCTCTTCTTCCAGACATAGGTACTCAGCCCCACGGTACCTACATCCTGCCTTCCCACTGCCCCTTGTTCTTCCTCTTCTTCTTCTTTCTCCTTATGCTTTAGCGCTGGCTTCTTCCTTCCCATGGGGTCGTCTGGGATGGATATTTCATTCTCTATGTACACGCCCTTCTCAAACTTTGGTCTTATGTGCAGGTAAATTCTGGTAGTAGTGCTCTCAGCAATCGGTAAGGTCATCAGCCTTACGATGTGCACGTCCTGCGACACGTACCTTTCAATGTACGTGTGCTTTCCTGGATAGAATAGCTTCTTCCTCATCTCTCTATGTTCACTGTCGAGGGTGGACAGGTCGAGTCTTAACTTCTTTGACTCCTTATATCTGTTTACCCACCTTTGAAGAATTGGGTAGTAAATGAGAAGGGGAGTTTGCACCAGGGACTCCAACTACCATCCACCAAGATAAATCTACCAATGTAGAAGTGCTTAGTACACTGCGAACTCTGCTTCTCCTTCAGTCATCGTGGGGAGTTTCTCTGGGATCTGCCATTATGCCCCTAATGTGTTCCTAAGGTGCGTATACCATTTATCCAAGTGTGCATTATGCACCCCCATCATTGACTCACAATTATACTTCGGAACTCCGTCCGCGGGCGAAGGGTCTTCATCGGGAGTACTCCCATACGAACTTATCGGATGCATCTACAGTACCACATTTCTCGAGAACACAATGGTTAGTAGAATGTTCCCAAACAATATCTTTCCTTCGTCCTCTATCTTTGCTTATAATCTCGTTTGCTATGTCTTGGGAGATATTATACATGGTGCCTTCCATGGCCTTTCTACTGAGACATTCAACCACGAATTACTCAAGCTGGGTCCACCTCTCTTGTCCATTTATCTTGGAAACGAGGTGTGTGGCCATTTTCATCACCAGATCACTGATATCCATGATGTCATAGTACCTCGATCCCTTCTTATAATCCTGGGATGTGATGGTTTCCTTAATTGCCTCCTCATCCTGGAGGTCGTCTAGGATCATATCCCCTTTACAACTCAAGCCTGTAAAGTGTGAGATTAATTTTGGGGTTATACGCATCTTATGCCCTACAAAGCAGAAGAAATATTCATGCACGTGCATCATTAACCATTGGTATAGGCGCTCAGGCTTCCTAAAGTAGGGCAACTCATAAAGCTGAGAGAAGCCCTGCCTTCTCCATTTTCACCTTGACTACATCACTGTAAATCGGCATCCCGTCAAGTATTTGTTTGTTTGTGGGGCACACCAGCTCCAATGCCATTTCCTTCACAATTATGCTCGATCGGTGATTCTAATCAATTATGGTCATATGTCTGATGTGGGACTCCCACTCTTGCCCTAGCAAAACCCCATCTAGGTATTGCATCTCTGAGTACCATTCCTCATTGGTATCCAAGGGGATTTCATCTTCTTTCTTATTTCCCTTTCCCTTCCCCTTTCCCTTTTTGGATTGTAATGCAGGCTTATCAAATGGTTTCGTGGCCATCATTTTACCCTTTGCTTTCATTCTTTGGTTGCCTTCAGGTTGTCTTAGAGTTTCCTTCGTGTGCCCCGTGCCCTAGGGTACAAACCCTAATTTCTGACTTTCCTCCTTTGATCACGGCACTCCTTCCCAATGTTCCTCACACCGTGAATCACTTCTGCTCTAGTTTGTAGATCAACTGGACCGATTGCATGTGAGTTTCTAAGATTCTCCTTCACACAAATTAGCTCTCGAACCCTAGCTCTTGAAAGAAAATTATTTTCCTTGTTTTCGCAAAGTAAAATAATGAACTTACCATCCTTGTATTTATAGCTTTTCTGCTTTTATGCATTAAAGGCTAGGCTACCTACCACCGTACGACAATATTTAATGTGGCATTTTCAAACAAACCTGACTTCAGTGCTTTTCCTCGCACGCCCAATCCTTGCACAAAACATTTTTCAACCTTAAAGCGCATGAGACAATCCATCTTGATAGAAGACTTTTGCATGCATGTTACTAGTGCCAAAGGCACCTCTTCCATCCTCATGATTCTTGCTTTCACCTACCTCGTGTTTTTGCACTTTTTCCTCCTTTGTACGTGGATTTCCAATGGAACTCTATTTTTTCATCCATCTGCCTTCCTAATGCATCTTTTCAACAGGGCCAGTTCAAACGGTCTTACCAACTCAATCTTCCTGCAGAATAACTTCATGCCTCTCTTAATCACCTCACCCCACACTAAATCGATGCACGGTCCTCTACGCAATCATAAGTTTAAAAAGTAATAAGGTTTAGCGCCCAAGGCATAAAACAAGACAACAACACGAAAGGGAAAAACAAGAAAGGAAAACCATAAAGGAAACTCTAAACTAATCGCGTGAACTCGCCTTATTCACAAACACCAATAAGCATTATTTATAGTAGGGCTTGACCTACTCCCATTAAAGTGTCCAAGTAATTTTGTTCCATCCAACGCTTGTAGCTAGCATGCTTTGAATCAAGGATGTATGAAATTACTTAAGGACTGAACCAATGCACCTTCAACTTTCCAGGATGGTATATAAATTTAGAATCATATAACAATACCATCCGACTAACCTCAAACTATTTGTTTTTAATGTGGCGGTCATGCCATGCCTTTTGTTTAGCTTTTTCAATTGTTTGGCTCTATCTTGCTAGTGAGGTCCTTTCATCCAACTTTATTAATTCATCAATTATTCCTTCTAGCGCTTGTTCATCATTCAACCCTCCTACGTGTGCTATATGCGATGATAGTAGAATAAATTCAACTGGTAAAACAATCTCTCGTGCGAAACACCATTGAAATGGTGTGGCCTTATTCAACCTTTTATACATTGTTACGTATGCCCAAAGGACTGTGTTGACACCTTGTCATCCCAATCCTTCCTACCCACATCACATATCTTAGTCAATGTGTGACTAAGGATTATGTTGAATGCCTCTGTGATCCCATCTGCTGAGGGTGATAAGGGGTAGTCTTGTGATGGGCCACCATGAATTCTACTAAAAGAATCCTAATTTTTCATTTAAGAAGTGAGTGCCCTATCACTTGTTAAACTTAATGGGCACCCATACCTACGATAATGTTCTCCCACAAAATCTAGTAGTCGTGGGCCGTGGTGCAATCCACTAGTGGTGCGGCCTCTGCACACCTTGTCGAGATAATCGGTATAGGTAATAATATACATGAGTTAGTCCTTTGCGTAGCTGGTGAGATTGGTCGACAAAATCTATTGCTCACTTTTCAAAAGGTTCCGCATTGGCAATGGGACGCAAGGGCATCTCGTCCATTTTTCCAAGTTTTCCAAGGCACTGGCAGTGGTCACGAGCCTTGCAAAACTCAATACAATCCTGGTGAATCATCTCCCACCATAGTCCAATGACTAGGATCTTGTGCGCAGTTGCATTCCTTGCATAGTGTCCTCCGACAATCCCACCATGGGCCTCTTCTATTATACCTACGCATTCATGTTCTAGTACACACTGGTGTAAAACCTCATCATGGCCCATTTTATACAAATCCCCATTGATCAACATGAAGGGCATTGTGCGTATGGCTAACCTTTTCCTTTCCAAAACACTCATTCCTTCGGGTGCCACACACTCCTTGAGAAAGATAGAAATGTCTTCTAGTTCTGAGGTCACACGCCGCAACTGACTGAGCAGGTTATGCATCCGGCATGGTTTCCTCAATACTTTACACGTCCTCTCCCAAATCAATCCTTGATAAATGATTTGGCCCACAATTGTTCTTTCCTGGTTTTACCACCACTTTGAATTCAAACTCCTGAAATAGAAGAACCCAATGACATATGCGCCCTTGTAACACTGCTTTGTTTACCAGATACTTCAAGGCCATATGGTCAGTGTAGAATATGAAAGGAGTTACCAGTAGATATTGCCTAAATTTTTGGAGTGTGTAGATCATTGACAATGCCTCGCGCTCGGTCGTTGTATAATTTTGTTCTGCTGGTGTCAACTTTCTACTTGTAAAACACAAAGGATGATCAACAATCCCCTCTCTTGGTTGAGCAAGAATGGCTCCTATTGTTGTACCAAAGGCATCCACATGGACATGGAAAGGTTTATCCCATGATGGGAATCATAGAATAGGTGTGGTGATAAGCCTTTCTTTTAGAGTGTCAAATGCCCTCTGTTGCGCCTCTCCCCACTGAAAGGCACTCTTGTGTCTGAGTAATATTTCCAAAGGCACGGCGATCTTGGCATATCCCTTAATGAACTTTTTGTAGTATCCAGTGTGTCCAAGAAATCCATGCACAATGCTTTGGCTGGTAGGCTCCCCTAATCCCACAATAACTGTAACCTTCGCAGGATCTACCAGTAAGCCCTCTTTACATATGATATGCCCCAACAACGTTCCAAAAGGAGTTGCAAAGATACATTTCTTGATGTTGAGGGAGATCCTCAACCGCGGCATCTTTCAAACATCAACCTTAAGTTATCATAATGGTCCTTTACTAATCCATACACTTTCCAATCATCCAAATATACCTAATGGAACTTGTGGATGAAGTCCTTAAATACTTGTACCACTATGCACGAAAATACAATGGGCACATTCTTGACCCAAATGGCATGACTATATATGCAAAGCTTCCCCACTCGGTGGCAAAATTTGTCTTACCTTGGTCTTTATTGGCAATCCTTACTTGGTGATATCCGAGAATCCATCCGTAAAGGAATAGACCTCGCGCCCAACAAATCCTCCCAAAATATCTTCAATAAAGGGGTGGGAAAAGGATCTATTATACAAATAGCGTTTTATTCCACCGTAATCCACACATATCCTAATCCGCCCATCCTTCTTTATACTTTGATCACCATTTGACTTATCCACTCGATTCCTCCACACCCTCAATGATACCTTGGATGTTATCATCTTGTCTAGTTCTTCTTTAACCCTTACGTGCATGTTGGGATTCATCCTTTAAGGCCTTTTCCTAACCGGGAGCACACCATCTTTCAACCTTATCCTCATTTCCCCCAATGAATGGTGGACACCTTTTAACTCATGGTATCCACATGGGAATAAATCCTCAAATTCATGTAAGAGATCAATGATCTTTGATACTTCCTTATCCGACCAATAGTCCCCAATGATAGCCTCCTTGGGCTCCTCTTCCAAGCCGATGTTAAATTTCTTGGTTTTGAGTGGTTCATGATACACGTGCGCACATGCATCCACATTGTCAACTAATTCATGCCCCTAACCGAATGGTCAACATTCAGGCTCTCTATCTCCTCTCCATCAATAAGGTATACCATCTTTCCTTTCTCCTTTTCAGCACACGTGCACTCGAATTGTATGTCTTCTAGTTCCTCCTCTTCAAACTGCGCTTCTAAACTAGGTCCACCAAGTAAGTTTACTAACCTATCTTCTACCATGGCACAATCCCCCAAAGTGAGGTGCTTGATAGTATCCAATGCCTCATCAACTATTTGCTTGGTACTTTGGTACTCGAATGTGTGGACCAAGTCACCGTTAATTCCTGCCAACTTCCCGTTTGGCGATGTGTTCAAAATGGATATACCACGCATGCGCACAACCTTGGAGTGTCAAATACAACTTATGCACCCAAAGAGAGGGTGGTAAAGCTTCTGCACCTTCTCCCTAGACCCTCTCACATGCTTGGATGTGGGAAGAGGTGGGTCCATTTCCATTGTAATCCTTAATAGCGGTGGGTATGTTGCTTTTCGAGAATCAGACAGTGAGCACAATTTGAACTTCACGCCATTCCAACAAGTTCTCACTATGCGCGGCCCACCACCTTGCTGTTGTGCCTATCAAAACATAACCTAGCATACTTTGTCACTCATCCTCCCTCCAACGAGCTTCCATTTCTCTCAAAAAGACCTCAGGGTATGCATCCCCAGAATACTTTGTTATTGTCTTCCCTCTTAGGTGCCGAACTATACACGCTTTGTTGTTACCTTGGTTACTGATCCTTTTAGATTTCTCCCAATCAATTCATAAGTCCCACGCGCCCAATTATCACATGTTGTACTAGTAGTATCACTGATAGATTGAGCATCATCAAACTAGATGACTCCTTCTGTAGGGTGGATGGTCTCTGGATCTCTTATGGAGTGCACATATATTCTATCTAGGACTTCCTCCCTAAGGGGTTCAGTATAGGGGGTGGAATTCCCATCAACTAGCGGTATAACTACCCACTCTTCCTTGTTTTCAAAGCTTATGTACCCCTTGTTAAACTGGAGATCTGCATTATTCTTATAAAACCACGAGCGCCCAAGTAGAGTGAAATTATCTTCCTTGGCAAGTGCCAAGACTTCAAAATCCCGGTGAACCTAGTCCCTGAATTGTAATGGGTGCATCCTTCAAGACACATATGGACATCACCTTTGTATTATTTGCCATATACAACACATTTGCATATGGTTGTAATGCAGGTCTTCTCATTTGATGCCAGGCATCCAGAGTGAGAACATTAACCTCCACACTGTGTCATGAGGATGTTGCTAAGAAACCATCCATCCACTACTGTGTTTAGGGTAATCTCTTTGTCATAATCAAGGCTGTGAGGTGGGAGGTTTGCATGTAGGATCTGCCTTTCGTGTTCTTCCCCACGCGTGGCACCTTTTCTCTCAACCATGCCCCTAGCAAGGGAATAATATTTTCCTACCTCAACAATTTACACACCTCCTTAACCTCATCCAAGTCATCCCTTGGTGCTTCTATTGGTCTCCTTTGCTCATCTTTTCTAGTCTGCTCTTTTAAGCATTGGATCTCCCCTTGTAAACTTTGAATTACATCCATGGTTTCCTGGTAAAATTCTTTCTAGTGAGCCGGGTTTGGATACTTCCCATGTACTACTTCTCTCGAAACCAGAGGTCTCTGCCTAGGCGCTTCCCTTGTGCGCATAGATTCTACCCTCGTTGTTACCATAACAGGTTCTAGTTCTGATTCTCATATTACTCATGGAAGCCATTGCGTGTCACCTTCTTAATACTCACCATGGCAGCACCCTTATCCTTTTGGTGCTGCTGACTCATATGTTCGTACAACTCTGGGCATTCTTCGTACTTATGTTTTTTCCACACCAGGAGCATTGTAGAAGATCTGGACATTCGCACTTATAATGGTCTGTGGCTCCACAATTAAAACACGTCCCACACGGGAACTCACTTCTTCCTCCGCGGTTACCACGACCACGAAATCCTCTGCGAAACCCTCTTCCACGCACATCTCCATCTCTGCGCTCCTCATACCGATGTTCATCTCCTTTGGAACTGCTGGCAATGCCAGTTTGCACACACCAAGATCAATTACCTCATGAATCTGGTCAATCAATCTATAATCCTTGGTGTCATGTGTGGTTGAGGTACATATTTTACAATAACAAGATACGTTTTTGTGGATCACGTCTTATAACAGGGGCACCTAATTGCATCATGATCCTCATGACATATTTCACGATTCTTTGCCACGGCACGTACCACCTTCTGAGTACATATCCCACCATTATCCTTTGTGTGTCCTTCCACATTACAATCCATGCACCACATTCCTCTGTGAATCTCTGGAACTGTGTTGGCAAACAATTTCTCCAATTTCTTAGCCATGGCAACAATCTGAGCCTCCAGAAATGGGCTAACACTAGTGTCAACACTACCAACTGCTTCAGTGTGTAAAGCAGCTTCCAATGCTTCGCGCAGGTCCGTGAATGTTTTATGAGATAAGGCCCTCCTAAAGGGTGTGATCAACCCTCTGACAAACCACTGAGCATGTTGTGAAGGGTGGATATCATAAGACAACTTAGACAAAAGAGTTTTAAAGCGTGCATCATATTCCCGCATGCTCTCTGCCATTCCCTGCTGGATTTCTTTGAGAGAGCTAATGCTCTTCTGTTCAAACTCAGGTATGTGGAATTCCACCAAGAATGCATTTCTCAGTGCGGTATAATCCACAACAGTCTGATGAGGGTCATACTTTCTATACCAACTATGCACGCATCCTTGCAAGGTCATCACAAATTGACTGGCCTTTTGATCCTAGGTCGTGATTCCCTTTGCGCACCATAGCAGCTCACACTTATGCACATGCTCTGTGCATCTTCTATCCCATTGTAATGTCTGGAAAGTGTAGAGACATCTCAAAAATACTTGAGGAGGTGGCCGAGGCCCTTGCCCTCCCGATCCAGTCCCCTTGGTTTCCTCTCGGTGTTTCCTCCTCTACCGGATCCACTTTGGATCTGAGCCACCAGCTCCACCACTTCCACCTTCGGCTACTCTTGTATTAGGTATAGAGCCTATGTTTTTCATGCCGAGTGCTCTTGTCGTCTCACTAAAATGCGCATTGATAGTTTGTGAACTAGTACCACTCTCGGTCATAGTTCCTCCACCACCTCTAACGTGCTTCCAAAACCAGTTGTATACTAGCCTTGTCCAAACATTCCACCAAATACCAGAATAGTGTGTGAAGCCATAGACATCCCAAATGAGAAATTGTATGTTCTAGGCACCGATCGTTGCTTCCACCAATATCAAATGGATCAACCGTACTCTTCCCTTGTTCGAAAAGCCAATCACCATGGTCAGGTTCTTGGTGGGGTCGGATGCATGCAGCGACTCTTCTCTCTCTACGCAACGACTCTCATCAGAAGCCGCAAGGTTTTCTCTTCCACGCTTACCAAGATGGGGTACCACAGACTGTTCGAGTTCAACATCCTCCGTGTGAACCTCAACTCCTTTCCATCATGTCGGCTCCATAACCCACTTATAATTCTACGATATCTATCGATCTCCTTTTCACGCGCTTCATTATACTTGAGTTGCCTCTCCTCCCTTTCCTGTTTAGTCGTCAGATCAGCCATCCTTCCCCAACATGGCTTCCTCGCCTAGCACTCAAGGTGGTTTAGTTGGCCATAGGGAATGCCTCTAAACCCATGGTTACCATCAAGATTTTGATCGCAAGGGGAATAGCATGCAAAAATGATCCCTGGGCTCTTGCAAGAACTCAAACTCAACGAACTTCTAGATAGGAATACATGGAAATGGCGTATTCCAGAGTGTAGCTAGCTAGATACTCCCTTCCACCAATGATCTATAACACGGGTCCACGTTAGATCAACATCTTACAGGTTCTGATATGTTTCTTGGGTCCAAGGGTATGATCTATAATGCCACCCCAATCTAGATGTATAAGCTGAGAGCCATTCGAATAACTCTACTAGGAAACAATAGAAGAAGGTTTCATATAACTCATGATAAAGAGTGTCTTCCACCCATCTTTGCATATCAAACCTAGATCCGGTACTAAATCTCTGAGAAAATTCATCCTCCGTGCTCTTAAACCAATCTTCAACACCTTCAAGTGTTAAGTGCTCCGCCATCACTTTTTATAGAGATCATGATATATGCCATGTTCCCCTATAACTTCAAAAAGAGGTCCCGGCAACGGAACCAAGATGTAGTCACTTTTGCACCCACTAAGAACAAGGGAACCTCATGCGCTGGCCTATCACCCAACGGGTCACTGGGTGCTCACCCGAGGCATGCGAGAGGGAGCCGAGTCTCTCTTTTATGTGATTCTAGTGGAAGGCATAGCTCATGATTCTGACTTAGTGATTTAACAGACATGAAGGGCTATAGAGCTTAGGATGGCTTCTACACCCCTTTAGTCATAATAGAACCAAAGCACACAACAAAAATAATAGAACTAAGAGTTGTACATCTACTACTATACTTAACCATTTAAGCAAGATTCACGATTATATAAGAATTGAAGTGCAATAGTAATATGCAGATAATACAGAGAAAGAGTCTTGATACATTTGTCATGGAAACCTTATCACATTCATTCATAGTGTTTACTTATAAAAGATTATAGAAGGTAGACCTGTAGTCATGTGCCATATGTGGATCCATACATGTATTCTCACAAGACAAAAATTTCATTCCCCATTTTCCCATTACATCCTTACTGGAATTTTGTACCCATTTTCATCCCATAGTTCTTGCAGTAATTCTACAGAGCTCCACTACCTCACTTTTGTCTCTTCTTCTTTGCCAAGGGTGCACATATAAATAGGCCTCTGAGCTCTAACAAAATCCTCTATAGCCTCAGATCTGGCCCCAAGTGTCAAGGTGTGGGTTGCCCCGGGCACATGCCTCTCCATGTCATGATTAACTTTTTGGATCTTTCTATCGCAAGGTATATTCCCTCCAGGACACCCTGTCACTAGGCTGGAACCTTATCCAAATGGAACACGTTCTTCATGTGTTCTGTCCCAAAGGCCAAAAATGGCTAAGTCCTGAATTGTTCTTCGCGTGCACAGGGCGTCTAGGTTCTTCAAGAAGCCTTTTGAACTCTACCTTGTGTGCCTACACTTGCGTGCTTCCTCCAGCCATGCGTACCTATGCACCCTTAAGATTTGGAAGCTAAATTAGGGGCCCAACAAATATTATTTTCAATGTAGTAAATGATGAATAGGAAGAGGAATGCTCTTTCACTAATGTAATGCAAAAAGAAAGAAGAATGTGTTCTTTTTAAAGCACCAAAAACATGATTGCTTTTAGACAATAAAGAGAGGAAGAATGATTCCAAAGAAGAAAAATTAATGTGTAAGCTTTTTGAAGGGAAACAAACACACAACTTTCACCTAGGAATGAATAAATGCAATAGAACCCTGATGGGTCCCATCAGTGTGCCAAAATGTTTCACCATTTTCTTTACGTTTTGAATGTGATGAAACAGATAATGTTATGGGATGAGGAGGAATACCTGTCATTTTGGTTGGTTGGAGGTTGATGCACGCGTTCTAACTTCTTGATCTGATGTTGACTGTGAGAGCTTCCTTTTGGCTAGGAGGAACTACTTGAAATAGAAAACAAGACCACAAAAGAAGAGTTAAACAATATATGGCAGTGGACTGCCTAGCGTGTGCTAGATCCGAGAAGTGTGATACTCCCTAGATGGTTGTCAATCCACTGTTTAAAACAACTTAATGCGAGAAATAAACAAAGTCTTACTATAGTTGATATGATTTAGGTATCTCATTCAAATACAATAAGAAAATCTAATCATAACATGCTAGGCTATAATCAGATTTGAATGGAGGGGTAATTGTCAAGGTACCGGACCGGTCGGTCGGGAGTCGGGTTCTAGGTTTCTTAGGTCACTTAGATGAAGGTTCTTTGGTTCTATTATTAGCAAAGGTATTAAACATAGAGACCGATGTCAGTATGGTATAACCGATGACAGTTTAAAAGGGACTGACAATGGTCATGGGTAACCAACTTCGGTAGGGTCGGGTGAAAGAAACTTAATGAGATCTAGTTGTAGAGGTTGATCTGAGGTTAAACAGAGAAAAAAGGGGGGGTGGAGAGGTCTGTGGGAATCTTAGGTATACTTAGAGATGTGCAACAATCAGATATAGGTGATTTAATGGTGTGGGTGGAGGAATGGTTGAGTTTACAAGTAGGTAAATGGTAGGGGAATGAGAGTGCAAGTGGAAACTGATAACAATGGTAGAAGAACTTAATAGACTAAAGTAGAAATAGATGATGTTGGTTAAAAGTATACTTACTATGGTGCAGGTTCAAATGGTTGGATGGTGATGACAGTTGATCAAAGGAATGATGTTTGGTACCACAAAAATGCTTTTGAAATGTTATCGTGAGTGTAATACCTCTGGATCTATCCTGGTGTTGGCTATGGATGTCTAGAGGTATGAAAATGCTCTGGTCCTAATTACATACAGCTCTCTTCTCTTCTCCTCCATTCTAGAATGTGCCAACCTCTCCCACAAGGTTCCTAAAGTGAATAAATGGTAACCGACGATGGTTCCTGATTGACCAACATTGATTTCAGGATGACTGGCGTCGGTTAAGGTGAGATTCCCTAGGTTTACTAAAAATGGCAGATCTTGGCAATCACTTGGGCCAAGTTTGTTTTTTCTCAGATCAAAATGGAAGTTTCCCTTCTAATGAGTGGGAATGTGGTTAGAGGAATAATAGGCATGTGCTTTTAGGGTTAAACTAAATCTTAGCTCATTAAGGTAAGTGGGACTAAGTCTTAGTTAGTTATGGAAACATGCTATGAATAGGTCTATGGTGAGGTGTCTAGGTGAGGTGGAAATTAGTTTAATTAGGATAATTAAATAATAAATATTGTGAGAATAGGTATTAATTTAATTAAATTAATTGAATTAATATTAATGTGGGGTGAAAGGGGCCATGGTTAGAGGAACATGTTTAAGTTGGTTATTTGACCAGGGGCTAAGGGGAGTGTGACCAAATTTTGGTGTCTACACTCGGTTGGGGATAATACTCAGGATAGTTGGAGCCTAAGCACCTCTACCCGACAATTTTCCTAGGTTTTCTCTTGCCATATTGCCCTCTCAAGTCACTCTTTGAAGAAACTGAAGCAAAAAGCCATCCTGGATCTAGTTGGGACGTGTAGGATAATGTAAAATACTTGCCTAGATCTGGCTACATGATCAAGACCCACCCCCTGTAGGACAACAATTCGCAGTGGCAGCTTAATTTCTCTACTTTTTTGCTCTCTAATGCTATGTAATCAGTTGTATTCCAAGGCTTTGTTGTTGCCTAGTTTTCTTTTGAGGTTTTGGGGCGCACTTCCATGCCACATGTTTTTTTGTGAATTGTCTTGTATCATTGTACTTATTAATATAATATAATATAATATCATATCCATCAACCTTGATAACATATGTAGTCCCTTGATAATAATATTTAAGGAAATCCTGAAGGATAGAAGGGACAACATTAGCCAAGGACTACTTAAGAGAAGATTATAAATAAGTTAATTTGGCATAACATGACAAGGGGTAAGAATGGTGCGAGATCCATTAGTATGGAAACATAATTTATCCCAATGGTTGACGTGTTCTATTATCAAAACCATGAATATTAATGGTTAAAGGGGATAAATCTATAACAGGGATGCCTAAATGATAAAGAAAAAAAATATTGAAAATATTAAGACCCAGGCCATTGTCAATGGGAAAACTCTTAACCATGGTATTTTATACAATTTCTTGACTATATAAAGGGAGTCCATTATCCATGATGTCTTGTGGGGGTGATTTAACAAAAATAAAAGAGGCAGATTCCTCCTAAAAAGAAAGATCCATTTGGATGCATGCCCATACATAATTAAGGGAGGTATTAAGAAGAATCTTAGCATATTGAAATATTCCAAAGATAATATCCTTACATGGGGGTTTAAGATGAAGAAATTCAAGGAATTGGATAATGAGATTACTAGTTGAAGCCATTAATGTGCCCAAAAGTGGGATAAGAAGGCCTAAAGACAAGATAAAAATAATCGTATAGTGAAATAATAGAAAAAACCCTAAGGCACATAGGGTTTGAGCCAAATTATTCAATTTAAGACATGGGTTCACCAAATGTTTACACCCTTTTTTAGATTTACTTAAGATTAGAATGGTATTGAATGCACAACAAACTAAAAAAGGAATGTAAGGTTTGAAACTATGAGCTATTCTAATTAATTAAATTCTAGAATTAATTACACAATTTTATAATAACATATTGGCACTTACAACAAGTGTTTACAATATGCTACAAGATATAAAACAAAAGAAGGAAGGTGTCATTAGCTACACATAATGATACAAGAGAGATTTGGGTTCATAGACTAGAGAATCTAAGATTGCAGATGATGAAGATGCTTCATTAGTGAAACTGAAACTAGAAGATGACCTAGTTTAGGACCATACGATCTTCATAATAGTTGTACAATCTATGACCTATTGTACATTCATGTACCTACTCAGTGTGTGGTTATGCAACATTTTTTTCCTTTGGTGCTTTAGAAATGTGTTTTTTGTCAAAACCTAAGTGTCGCACAATCCTAAAGCCATATATAATTAGTTAAAATCAACCTCAAACCCTAACTATGGGTGTGAGACCCTAAAATATGGTTATTTTTGGGTTGAAGTGTAATATATGCACCACATATGTCAACACTACTCTAAATATTCCTTAAACCGCACGTAGTTCTACACCTAATATATATATATATATATATATATGAATGCAATTACTTGGCAACTTGAACCACTTTGAATATGTTTGAGAGGATTGTTTGTTTGTTAATAGTTTAAAGTAAGGATCTTGGTGAGTTTGGAATTGAAGGAAGCTAGATTCCTTGACCTAGTTGATTTCTTCAAAACTATAGTAGTGGTGATGTGCATGTTATCAGTCTGAAGTACACACTTGACTTGGAAATGCAATCTGACTCTACACTTTGGCCGGAACAATGAGAAATCCTCTAAGTTGTGGGTGCCTTAGGTTGAGGAGAACCTCCAGAGTAGGTTGGTTCCCTTCGTAAATCACCTAAACTAATTCTCTGGTGAGGTTTAGGGAGAGAAAAAAACACAAACCTAAGGAAAGTGGATAAATATGTTGATATAACAATGTTTTGGGACCTATACTTACACAAAAGTACACTTAATGACTACAAAAAGAATGAAAAACTTCACTAAAAGTGTTCTATGATGGATATTGCACTCACAAAGGCATTAATATACACTTACGCGACTTGTAACACTTATAAAATAGTTAAATGGAGGTACTGGAAAGATATGAGCATCTAAAGGAAATAATGATTGATTAAAACATACCACACAACCTGTTGTATCACACTTCACAAAACTTCAATTGGAGGAAAAAATCATCTTTATTGCTTCAATGAGGTGGAAAAGTACAATTATTTCTACATACAAGTATGCATAATGACATAATCCCCCCTTTGGAGTTGCACAAGTAAGGTATAAGTAGCAAAATATAACACGACCCTCAGCTAAAAATAGCTCATCCAAAAATAGATAAGATGGCTAATTGGAGACAAATCTAATTTTAGCCTTTACATGCATAATTTTATCTCTTCTTTGCAAATAAATACAATTTCAATAATAAGAAGCTAAAATTGGCCTGCATGAGGCTCCAAGGCCTAAAAATAGCTTTTCATGACCTTTTTCAAGCTTGGTCATCCTATTGTTGACTCAGTAAACCTTTCTTATTTGTAAGGATTAAGGTATGTGTATGGTTGAGTTTGTAAATAAGAAAGCAGTTTTGGCTTTACTTTATTTTTAAAAGCTATCTTTGTCTCTTTCCCTGTTTGGATTGCATGCATGTTCTCATCATGGGTAATTATATGGTTTTATCTTTTAGCAATTATAAATTTTGGACCCTTATTCATGCAAAAGTAATAACCTTGGTCCTACCTTGGCTAAAATTATTACGCCACATGCATATAATCATTGATGGAAAATAGAAAAAAACTCGATTGATGGGAAAATCATATGGTCTTAACTCACCATTGACCATGATTAACTAAGTAAGGTTATCCCAACCCTATGGTTAACCCATCCAAACTAGGGTTGTAACCCTAAGATACCCTCATTTTGCATCGAAAACTTTGGATGGTTCTAGAGGAAGGGGGAGGCCCTGCCAAATTTTCTATAGGACACCAATTTTTGTGCATGGAATCTCTAGTTTCTATGGTTTTATTTTGAATTGGCCATCATGTATCTTTGTATTGAGCTCCTTTTTTAGGTTTATGAGCTGGAGTTTCTCATTGAAAGGTTGTCATTTTATTTTTCTAGTTCCTCACTCTTCCTTTTTATGGATCTGCTTATTGATCCTTTGAGCTTTGTTTTCTCCACCTTGGGATCAGGTTTTGATATGCTCTATATGGTCATGGCCACCATTAAAAGGAGACTCAAACTTTGTATGGTTTGAAGGTTGTTTTATTTCATTCATTGTTGGATCTTGAGTTGGGGTTCCACTGTAGAGATCTCGGTTTGTTGTGTTTGTGCATTGTTTTAGATCTACCTAACATGGCCATTCAGTGTTTAGAGGTGATTTATTCTTACCTTATGGTCATCATGTCTTTGCATTGTTTAACTCACATTGAACTTATTGCTTCAAATCTAGGCACGAGCTCAAAATTGGCTTTTTGTTTTTTTTTTGGCTTGGACTGATTAGAGTGGCTCTGCTCCAGCTCTGCCTTTCATTATTATTCAATGGGTAGCACTTTTCTTGGTTGTTCTTTGATTTGTATTGGGCTCAAGGGTTTATACAATATCACTACTCTATTTATATGGCTCGGTGTGCTTACCTGACTTGGTATGTCCTTCGAATGAGGTCGTTGGTTCTATTTCTTATCTTGACCTTATAGTACTTGCTCAGATAGTACTAGACTCTACCTTGCTGAATAGGTTCATGTTGTGCACCTAGTCGATCCTATGCACAGCCTTTTCCTCGACCCTAGAAATCCTCGAAATCAAAATAGTTCGAGATCTCGTTGAGGATAAACTCACAATAGAGTTTCCTCAAAAATTATTGTGGAACCTTGTTGTTATTGCAAGGTTGAAAATCAAACACCATCCACCATCGGTCCCAAAAATTATTTTTAATCAAGTCACTATTATACCAGTTGATTGGAAACTATTTGCATGACAACGAAACAGGAAATTAGATTCGAGGGTCTGTAAATAAGGTGCATATGAGTTCTTTTATAATTTATTTTTACTTTACATTCACATATGAAAATTTGTTGGTGTAATATTCCCTACAACGCTCTCTATAAGATGTTCAATGATCAATTTGACTCATTTTCACATCAACTTGTGCCACTAATGCCTCCAATGTGTTTGCAAAAGAGGCACGGTGGGGGTTTATAGAATTGGAATCCCTCATTTTATTGAATTTTTGATTAATTCCTTAATTTCAATCTATTTTCCACTATATGGGTTGATAAATGCTCCTAAGTAGCTGGGGATGTTCAACAACTAGGAGGGCTAGGAGGCTTCACAAGAATTGTAGGTTTTGGTTGTGGATGAGGTGGAACTATAACAATAAAAGTATTCAATTCAAATTCTATTATATAATTACCAATTTTAATCCAATTTAGAGAAAATAATTTTTCCTACATCTTCTCCATGGTGCCATTGTCGATTTTGATCTTCATGGCGATTCTCAGACAAACGTGGGAGCTAGATGCAGCTGAAAATAAAACGTGAGTGCAGGGTTTTTCTTTGTCAAACTCACATTTGGGGAAAATAAAATGAATAGGGCTTAGGCCTTTTTTGTTTATAGTTCAGTATAATGCGTACTCATTTTAGGTTTGTGAATTACCAAACCAAAGAAAACGTAATGTGATCATGTTTTTCTCATTTTTCATTTTCTTGTCCACTTTTTGACCCCCTTTATTGGTGCACTTACCCATATATTTATGAAATAATTTTTAAGTTACAATAATTTTTCAATAATACGCTTGAAAAGTAAAAATAATGTATTTTATTAAATAATTGATGGAAAGGCTCCAGGGACCATTACAATAAAGATATAATAGTGAAGCTCACATGGAACTGAAAAAACAAACAACAAAGAGCCAAAGAAGATTGACTCAAGCAACCGAAAAAAAAGGGAAAAACCCATAAATCCACATGGAAGAATAATATCAATAAAAGAAATAGGTTGAAACAAAACCTTAGTAGGAGAAGAAGGAGATTCCTTCTCCTTAACCAACCCCGCTGAAACATGGGGAATTTTCTCTAAAGTATGTGAACCATATTAGGGCACCTAAGAAGATTACTCTACCACAGGGGTAGATTTAACCCTAGAGGTTCTCTTTTAAAATGAATCTTCCTCACAAACTAAAGGGGATTTGATGATATAGTGAGAAGGAAGAGAATCCTTCCACCATGAAGCTTTTCCCCTAATTTTATGCTTAGGTTTCCCACACTCTTGTATCAAATGACCTATTTGAAAACATTAATGCCAACGAAAAGACAATCTTTTGTAATCCAATCTTTGAGTCCAAACCCTTTCACCTATTTGCAGATATATGCCATGTTGATATTATAGAGGGTAATGGTATGATTCTAAAATAATGATGGATTGACTCTTTTATGATATTCTAAAACATATGTATGAGTAAGTTATTGTCTTTCATATTTTTAGTACAAAAAGACAATGTATGAATACTACGACAAATATATCCTGAATATTTTTTAGAGAGAATTTTGATGTGTTAGGAAACTCTAGAGAGGGGGTGGATAGCTAACCACAAGTCTATTATACAAGAAGAAATTCTTATTACCCATGGAAATGAGGATATGGAATACACAACCAAGAGATGATTGAATTTATGGCAAGAAAAGGGAAACCATAACAAGAGGATGGTTGGATATTTCTAAACCTCAAATAGGATTGATGTATTTAGGGAATAAAATAATGAATACATATGGGTGGAAAATCAATTAGTGGATGTGAAAATAAATTTCACAAAATCAAGTAAATAGTCTTGAAAAATGATGGCAGTTAACTGATCGATTTAATATCCATATTTCTCCAATTTTTATGCAAGATAACGATGATAATTGTCTTAATGTTTTTGTCTTTCTTCCAAATTCAGGTCAGAACTTCTTGAAGGTACTCTCTCAAGCATGTAAAATTGTAGATTTCATTGAGACAGAGGTAGGGGCAACCAAATCAGGATCCAAACAACCGATGTGATTTCCTCCTCTCATTTCAATTCTTGTGATTATATTAGAGTCGACACATCCTTATGGCCAACACATGCCAATCTAAATTTTTAGAAGTTCCTTGTGGATTGTCAATGATATAAGAAAATAGTATAAAAATGAGACTGAAGAAAAAATAAGTGACTGCACAAGCATACGTTGTTTCAGCGGCACTACGATGGTTGCCATTTTTTTACTTCTTTCATTTCTTCCTTCAAATGTTGGCATAAAAATGGCTCCAGTACAAAACTAAAATACAACAGACACAAGATCGAATCTCCTAAAATTTACACCCAAGATACAAGAAACATGAACAGAGGTTGAGCACTGAATGTATAGAGATGACGAGAGGGGAAAGATGAGATCATAAGGTGACAATTTCCAGGTTACGTGAGTAGGTTTTCAAATTAACATGGGTAAAAAATCCATAATAACAATAACATAGGTGTTACCATGAAGTGATTCTGAACCAGGTTAAGGGATTGTGGCAACCTAAGGCAGCTGAAATGATAATGATATCCAACATCGCATAATTTGGAGTTCCATAAAAAAGAAATGCTTGAAACAAAGAGATCAAGCTTTCATAAATATGTAGGTTCGTGGATGATAAAACATCGAGAACCAAGTAGAGTAGAGTTAGTAGAACAAGGCATTCATAGAAAACAAAAACATAACAAAGCAGGTGAACACGGAGATAAGGAACTGTTAGCATTAGTTTAGTTTATAATACATTGTTGTTATGTATTTGTTGGTGGACAGTTATAACTGTCACCTTCCTCTCCTTCTTCCGCAGCCTTTATATTTGGCTCTGCTCTTTTGTTTGGAGATGGAACACATTGAATAAATCATTCTTTGTCTTCTGCTATCATTGGTATCAAGAGCCCGTAAAGGTCCTGTGTTGTGCGTGGAGGTTTGTGTGAGCCATGTGGGAAGAAGCCTAGCATGGAGTGTTGGTGAGCCATGAGGAAGCACCACCAAGGAAGGAGCGTGGGAGTGTTTTTGTTCTTGCATTGACATCTGTGAAGACTGCAGGAGGAAGCATTTAGTTTTGAAACCATTTTTAAATCTCCTGACAGGACTATCGAAGTCGGTTGGAACGACTGCTTCGCTTCTTGCGTGGGAAGATTAAGTGCATGTGTCCTGTGTTTCAGCCAAGCGTGAGCCTTCTTAGTATCTCCATGACCATTCCATTTGCTTGGGCGTTTTGTTGTTCGTGAGTGGCACCAACCTACGTGGATCAACTTTTGGAGACCTGTTTGCTAGCTGGGACGTGGAACTTACCTACGTCTAGACCAGCAACGACCTGTTGATTTTGACATGCTTGGAAATGTCTGCACTTGGAATCGAATCTTATTTTGTGCATAGTGTTGATGCCCTTAGATGTTAATGTTAGAAGCAAGGAGGTGGCTTTGGGCAAAAGAGGAGGTGCTCTTTGTGTGACGCCAAGGAGCCAAGTGCAAACCCTTCCAGCGTGATTTCCCCAACAGAAAGTGCCAAGAGGGCACGTACATGTCACACATTTCTGATGTGGAGAGTGTTATGAGTAACCCTTCTCTTTGAGTCACCTCTGAGAGCCCAAGAGGACACCACCGGCATCTATTTTGCCTTACTCAATGAATTGTTGAATACTGGCAACTTATTATTTGACGAATTGGTGTGTCAAGGATTGTTCGACTATTTCTGGTTTGACGTGTGTTGTCAAGCACGCCAAATCCATGAAGAATTAGAGCACGGCTATGATGTAGATGATGAACACAAAGTAGAATGCCCACAGGAGCATCTCGCATCTCATCAGCAAGCTTATAGAACCCATCTTCATGACAGGTTCCTTTAGTAAGGATTTGTAACCGTTTTTGAACAATCAATAAATAAAATACAATTTTGAGTTTTTGGAAATGTCTACACCTTGCATTTTGTTTTCGATGCCTAGTTGCTAAAAGGGCCAAATTTCACCGCATGGAAAACCAAGATGTGGACGATTCTTCAATTTGAAGATCTTTGGGGATTGTTTCGCACGAACGCCCTCCCATAGATGCTTGAGTGTTGGCTAAGTATGAAAAGGCCGATGCAAAAGCATTAATGCTTATCACTCTGAGCCTTTCTAATGAGGTTCAACCTCACATTCGGGAAGCAACCACTTCCTCTATGGCATGGGCCACGTTGTGTACCATCTATGAAGCCAAGAATCTGATGACGATGTTGCATCTTTAGACAAAGCTTCACACGATGAGTATGCATGATGGCGAATTAGTCAAGCCTTCTTGTGGCATGTGGCTGAGTTACGCATTGAAACTTTCTACTCTCGGTGAAATGGTGGACGAAAAGTTGCTAGTCCCGCTCACCTTGCGAGCTCTTCCTTCTCGGTTTCAGAAAATGATCACCACATCGACCATCACTCAACAGAGGTGAGTTTTGCCACATTGGTGAATTATCTCCAGCAGGAAGAAGCCATTCAGAATGTTCAAGAAGCCT
Source organism: Taxus wallichiana var. yunnanensis (assembly GCA_018340775.1). Classification (NCBI taxonomy): domain Eukaryota; kingdom Viridiplantae; phylum Streptophyta; class Pinopsida; order Cupressales; family Taxaceae; genus Taxus; species Taxus wallichiana. The sequence goes on along the minus strand of CM031242.1, from coordinate 514,768,174 downwards.
TCGAAGACAAGGCTCTCATCATTAGGCAAAATCATAGTAACAAGCCTCAAAAAGGGTAGTCACCCCAAAATCAGAAGCAACATCCATAAAGAATAACCTTCTCATTGACCACCACAGGTGGCCACTCCAAAAGAAGCAAAACAACAAGGTGGATCGATGGTGCCAAATTTTCTCCATGAATACGCACACGACTATGAATTATTATTACAATGGTCATAAGCATGGCAACTCTAGCGAAGAGAGAACTTTTGGCCAAGGATATTCCAAGAAATCCCAATGGCGTGCTCGTAATCAGAGGTAGAAGGGTCATATTGCTGCTCAACAGGATGCCTCCTCCGATGAAGAGGTTCCAGACGTAACTCATCCGGACATTGTCCTAGTCTCACAGACTTCACAGCCATTAGAAAGTGTCTGGTTGATTGATTCGGGCACCAACAAACACATGACTGGCAAATAAGAAGTTGTTCCATACCCTGAGTGATCTGGCCCACTGGAGATCAGATCACCATCACAGATAATCAGGAGTATATTACGGTGGGGATTAGTGATGTCATCATTCCTCTTGGGACACGAAGATGTACACTCATGAAGGTGCTATATGTTCCAAGTTTGACCTCAAATCTCTTGTCTGTGAGTCAACTTCTTAATCATCAAATGCGGGTCGAATTCCTTGTTCAAACGGTTCAAGTCATGCATCATTTCCTAGGGAGACTTAGTTATTGCTCAAGCATTTATGAAGGGCTATCTATTTACACTGGATGCGGTCACTTCATCTAGCATTGCTCTCTCTGCTTCAATGGCGGAGTCCACTACACTATGGCACTTTCAATATGGTCATCTTTCTACCAGGGCTCTACATCAGCTCAGTGCCAAGGAAATGGTAAGAGGGCTTCCTCCACTCTCCCATTCCTTACCTATTTTCTCGGGATGTCTTGCGGGAAAATAACATAGAGGTCCATTCAAACAGAGCTCTTATCATTCTATGGAGCATCTTCAGGTTATACACACCGATCTATGTGGACCCCTTCCAGCTAGCTTCCAAGGTTTTCAATACTTGCAGCTCATCATTGATGATTACTCATGAAAATGTGGGTATATTTCCTCTAGAAGAAGAGTGAGGCATTTGCCAATTTCCAAGTGTTTTACTAGCCAGCCACCAGGCAATCTGGGAAGCCTCTCCTTCTCCTCCGGATTCGGATCGAGGGGGAATTTATATCGAAGAAGTTCTTAGCATACATGAAGTAGCATGGCATTCGAAACATCCGACCGCACCCTACACGCCACAATAGAATGGATTTATGAGCAACACAACAAGATTATCATGGAAATGTCTCGTTGTATGCTCTTAACCGCTAAGTTGGAGGATCGATTTTGGGCGAGAAGTAGTCCAGACAGTAGTGTATCTACTCAACCAGGCACCCATGAAGATCTTGCAGAACAAGACACCGGAAGAGTTATGGATTGGTCGTAAACCTTATATCTATCATTTGAGGGTTTTTGGTTGTACTGCATATATGCATGTTCCAAATAAGAAAAGGAAGAAGATCAATCCAAAGACACTGCCATGTCTTTTCTTGGGGTATAGTACTACCTCAAAGGCATATCATATCATGGATCCTGAGACGAAGAAAATCTACGAGAGTCGAGATGTGGTGTGTGATGAGTCATCCTTTAACTCCCTTGCCACACAATGGAGATCCAGTACCGACCTCGTCACATAGATTGCTCACACATCCAGATGATGGGCAAGATGATTCTTCTTAGAGAGAAGAAGAGTTGAGTGGAGACTTATTCATTGATCTAGGCACATTGGAAAACACATCTTCACATCAGCAGAAACAGCACCAACGTCCGAAATGGGTCCAAAATACTATTGGGGATGCACACCTGAACTCACTTCCAAGCACTTCTACGGGAGTCAGAACATGAAGTCAAGCCAGACATGAGGTAAATTTTACACTCATGAGTTCAGTTGTTGATAGCACCAAACCTGGACTTGTTCATGAGGCATTAGACCAACCACATTGGAAACAGGCTATGGATGTTGAATATGATTCCCTACTTCAGAATTAGGCGTGGAGCTTGTCGATCTGCCTCTGAGGTAAGAAATCCATTGGCTACAAATGGATTTTGAAAACAAAATATAAGGCAAATGGTTCAATCAAAAACACAAAGCATGACTTGTTGCAAAGGGTTATGCTTAGCAAGAAGGAATTGACTATGACGAGACCTTTGCACCCACAAGCAAGATCAGAACTATCGAGTTGTCACTATGCAATCTAGACAAAATGGATGGAAACTTCAATAAATGGATGTCAAGAGTACTTTTTGAATGGTGATCTCAAAGAAGAAGTATACATGGCCAAACCCGAAGGTTTTGTAGACGAGAATCAACCACACAAGGTAGGTTGTCTGCGATAAAGTGACTTTATGGACTCAAACAAGCACTTAGGGCATGGTATATAAAAATTGATGATCACCTATTATAGCATGGATTCACTCGTAGCCCCTCAAATACAAATTTGTATATCAAGAAGGTAGGAACAGAGATTATTTTTTTGTTTTGTACATAGATGATCTTGTGATCACATGAAGTTCGAAAATCTTGTGGATGATGTAAAGAATGATCTAAAGAAATCCTTCGACATGAATTATTTGGGGCTACTTCACTACTGTCTTGGCTTAGAGATATGGTAGAAGAAGAATCATATCTTCGTCTCCCAGATGAAATATGCCAAGACACTCCTAGAGAATTATGGAATGTCAGATTGTAAACCAATGTCCACACCTATGGAAAAAGCTTTGCAATTGTCTAGATTTTAGGATTCACCATAGGTAGATGGCACTCACTATACGCAGCTTGTGGGGAGTCTCATTTACTTGACTTATACCAGGCTAGATCTTTACTTTGCAGTGAGCTATCTCGCTAGATTTATGCAGGAGCTGAAGAAATGTCATTGGATAGCAGAAAAGCATGTGTTGAGATATGTCTAAGGTACAGTTGAATTTGGTCTGGAGTATCAGAAGAACACTCAATTCTTCTTATAGGGATATACAGACTCGGACTATGCAGGATCCGTTGATGACAGGAAATCCACTTCAGGGTATGTTTTTCATCTCGGATCTGGACCTATCTCATGGATTAGAAAGAAGCAAACTGTTATTTCTCTCTCATCCACTAAGGCTGAATACCACGTTGCATGAGGAGTTGTGTGCAAAGTGATTTGGTTACGTCACATTCTTGCAGATATAGGGATTCCTAAAGAGAAACCTCCCATCATTCACTGCAAAATCAAGGTGTGTTGAAGCTTGTGAAGAATATTGTTTTTCACGAATGAACAAAGCATATTGAGCTCGAATGTCACTACATTCATGAACAGGTATTGAACCACCAAATTCAGCTCCAATACTACCCTACCGATTTTCGTGTTATAGATACTCTCACCAAACCTCTCAAAGAAAGTGAATTTTGATTTGTTTGGGGTACATTTGTAAGAGCAATGTATTAAGGAGGGAATGTTAGCATTAGTATAGTTTATAATACATTGTTGTTATGTATTTGTTGGTGGACGATTATAATCTGTCACCTTCCACTCCTTAGTAGCCTTATATTTGGCTCTCGCTCTTTTGTTTGGAGATGGAGCACATTGAATAAATCTTTCTTTGTCTTCAGCTATCGAGAACTAATCATCATGCATATCATGATTCATGGATGCAAAGAAGATAAATTAAAGCCCACAATGATATTGAGCCACTCAAAGAGCCTATTTCCCTAGGAAAATCTTGCCAAGGTACAAATCTCAAGACAAGCTTGCATGTAGAGCTCTACGATCTGAAGATCATTATAGATTTGAAGAGCAATTGGAAGCAGATAACATGAATGAATATTCCAAGAAAATACAATCTTGAATACCTAGATGCATCTTCCTTTCCAAGTCAGACAAGCATTGAGCCGTCCAATTTGAAAGATCATTGTCATTGCAAAAAAGCTGACAGCCACAGGAAAAAGAAACATGATGTCTGTACGTACCCAAAATTGAAGGGTACTGCACCATCAAACAACGTAACACGTGCCCCAATGATGATACAGAGTCTCCTCGCAAGGTGTTCAGGATCCGAAAAGCTCCCCAAGTGTGCGTTAACATCCCGCATGCCCCGCTTAGCCCCACGTTTTTGTTTTTCTATTTTTCCCTCTTTTCTTGGCCTTTACTCTTGATCTGAAACCGCCCCACCTAGGCGGCGGTCTCGTGACCGCCGCCCTAAATAGGGCGGCGGTCCTGTAACCGCCACCCTGCTTAGGGCGGCGGTCCTTTACGCATTTTCCAGAAAGCTCTTTTAACACGACTCACGTAAATTTCAACGATTCACCATTTTTTTCACCGCCATAAGCTTGCATTAATGATTCTGGTTCCCTGGAATAGTGTTTTGCCATTGTTTATAGTTTAAGAGTTCTATTTGGTTTTTACCTTGGGTAAATCCAAATGCTATAAATAGTTGGCTTGTGCTCAAGCAAATGGCCCCTCAAATTTGCCTCTGAATTTCTCATTGCAATAGATTAGTCTTTCATTTTGCTTAGAATTCTTAGTTTCTTTCATTGCATGCTTAGTTAGTGTTGTTTTGTTGTTAGTAAGCCACATATCCATCTTGTGCAAGTGTTGTTGATATTTTATCCAATCCATTGGAGTAAAATAGTTTGTTTTCAATAGGAAGCCATTAAAGTTGCAGGTTTTGTTCTTCAAACAGGATAGTTTTAGGTTCTGGACGTTTTATGTTGCATGACTCGTAATAAATCCCGCTAGGAATTACATAAGCCAAGCTCTGTACTCTTGCGCTATCTCTCTCCTACTCGCATTGTATTCAGTCTATATCTTGAGCTGCCTTTGTCCCAATATCTACTTCTGTTGATGCTAGCATTACACACTTTTTCTAGATCCACGTGAACACGAAGGAACGAGGAGATCACACTGAGGGGACAAGATCACACACACCATCGGATTCGCCACTGTTCTGCAGAATCCAGGTTCTAGCTTTCAAAGTTCTAATTAGAAACATATCAAATAGAGTAGCCAATCACTTTATTTCAGTCAATTTTACTTTCGATATTGCTAGGGAAGCTGTGGGGATTGATAGTTTCTGAGAGACTATGATTCATTCCTCACTTCTGAGGTAGGATCGAGAGTCTTGCAAATAGACTAGATCAAGTATTTCATTATTTAGAATAGATTCACAGTTGCACAGACAAATAGCTATACTCGGTTATCTTGTTTGTTTTAATTTGTTATTTTAGCTGTCAATTCTAGATATGTTAAACAGTTACTCTTTTAAATTCGTTCGAATAGTTCATCAGAAAATACAAAAATAGAGAAATCATATATGCTATAGATATACTTAAAGTAGTTAAATTTCACTTTGCTACAGTTAATTTACATTGTTGCTTTTGTATGACAATCACGGGACCTAGGGAGCCCAGAGAATACGTATTCGAGCCAATCGTGCCCCAACCCAATCTCATCATAACCATAACTGATATAGATCAGAATCTCAGGATCCAAGTCTTCCAAACAATGGTAAACTTACAACAAATCAGTTTCCAACTGCACGGGTTAAACATAGAAGACGACCAAGCACACACATTTTGGTCAAATCAACCAAACTACAGATTACCTTAGATTCATATCTACATGACTGTAGAAGGGTTTGAAAGAGAGCGGACATTTGATTGTGATCCTTTGGTTCCAGAGACACTCTCACAGATATAGATACCAGCTTAAGAATTCAGGTTGCACGAACACCTGTAAGATATTATGAGAAGATCACACGATTATTGATTACGAATATAGAAGTGAAAGGCATATGACCACAAATATCACTAGGGATTAGGGATTGATTCCATACATGACCATAGAGGACCATCAAACACGAATCTACGGTGTGACCCACAAATCCCACCCGCATGAGCCCATATAGGTGAATCGACATAGATCTTTGGCCTACGTACACTAGTATTCATATCTACTCCACTTCCACCTATCATCATCGAAACAGTTATCCTTATTAGACATAGCAGCTAACAAAGCTAAGGAGTTCTGGACTAGGCCAGAGAATCGCCCATAGAGTCAATTATATTTATCATCCGTCCTATGACCTTATCGGGACATACATGAAACTATCCTAGGACATTTTCCACGTATTCCACAACCTATAGACCGAATCACGCCAGAGCTCGATATTGATTGGAGCCTTTACGCAGTCATCCTTGTTGATCGATCTATCACACCAGTTCAAGTTAGGAGGGCCTTCTTTGCCTTAGATTCACAATTTCCACTAGTGCGTGTCGAAGACATTAGATTGCCTAACTAGTTTGTCTATATCCCACACATATTCCATCCCCACCAGCTGTCTCGGCACGACCTCGGGAGGTCGGGTGCGAGGAAGAGTTACTTGTAGATTCCCAAGCTTGCTTGTCACTTTTCCGTCATACAAAATTGGTGAACCCGACGTGAACTTTCTACTTTCTAGTCTGGAGTCAGATTTCTACTGGTTCTTTCAAATTAAAAACGACTCTTTCATCTTTACTACCTCATTAGCTTTCACCATCACCTTCGCTCCTTCCCATTATTCTGCGGGTATTCATATACCCCCCGAATATGTCGGGATTCGATGCATATGGCAGACCCCTCTTGGGTCTTGAGGCATACTACGCCCAACAGAATAGACAATCATCACCCTCGCTCTCAGTATGGGGTGATAACTACTCAACTAACCAGTTGTCAACACAAACTCCAAGGATCAGATATACCTCATCCCTCTGAACAGAGGAGTTGGATCAGTTTGCTCAAACACGGCAAATAGAGCCTTCAGGCTCGAACAATATGATGCTCACAGGAGAATCAAGTTCGTCTCCTCAGATACTACTTAGACCACAAATTAGTAGACAATCAGACTCATACCTGGGTTTAGATGATGAACATTCGGTACGTTATGCCAGGAATGAACAACGTTCTCGAAGTATGTACCCACCTATAGGAGGTTTACAAACACAACCCGAGGTCTTTTTTCGAGAAAATACCTCTATGCCACTACATATAGAAAATGCCCTCGGAGAAACTTGGCAGGGCAATGATCAATTCATAGCAGGATATCACATGCCTATACAACATCATGATATACAACAAATGCCACCAAGGCAAAATATCGTGACTTCACCAAATGAAGTCATTTCAACTCTAGTAGAAAAGGTTAGGGGGTTAGAACTTGCCCAAGCAAGTCAAAATTCTCAATTCATGCAGGCAGGAAGTTCCAATCCTCCACACCATCCTAGCCAAGTAGACCTCCTCACAGGAGTAGGCACGTTAGGCATGACTCCTCAGTATTCACAACAAACCCCAACTAAACCCACCATCCCTAACACCGCTCCTCCCGGTCTAGTACAAAGTAATCCATTCTTGGACAATACCCCTTCATACTTAAACATGTACTCCAAATCACCACAAGGGGATATGTTCTCCTCTCCGGTATTTTTACTCAACCACAGGGGTTCCCTTATGCTCCTACCAATGCATATGCAACGCCATATCAACAACCCATTCCACCTCTGCTCCCTCAGCAGGCACCATCAATGGTCGAAACCTATGCGATAGGGACTTACTCGAGAATATTTGAAAGAGCCCTTAGATTTCACCATACGAAGCGTCATGCTTCCAAGACCTCTTCCCGATTTTCCCAAATACAAAGGTGAGGGAGATCTAAATGCCCATATCAAAGCTTATGCTATAGCCATTCGAGAACTACTCCCTTGGGATGGGGTTGTTGCTAAAATATTCCCCAAAACTTTGGAAGGCATCGCTCTCGATTGGTATTATAGAATACCTGAGGCTTCCATCCATTCGTTCAAGCGCTCGTGTCAGAGTTCATCAAAGCCTTTGACATGAACAAACTATTAAGGATAGGAATCAGGGAATTCTTGCACATTAAGCAAGAACACAATGAATCTATCGCCCATTTCATCCAGAGGTGGCGCACAGTTCTCTATTCTTCGGCAAGTGCTCCGAACATGGATCAGATGGAACTATGTGATCTATTCCTTCATTCTCTTAGCAGAGAAGTGAAGGAAGAAGTCCAAAAGTTCCCACTAAGAACTTACGATGAAGTACTTGAGAGTGCTCTCTGAATAGATCAAGCGGCAATTGATAGTGGTCGCAAGACATATGGAGCAAATGGGAGGTTAATCACCTCCAACCAAAACACTACAACTTATCCTACTATCACGAATGTCAATCAAGGACCTAAAATTCTTAACAAAAATCATGGAGTGACAACGGATGGAGTAACTGATCAGGCTAGAAAGACAAACGTTGTGAATACTCCACCACAAATAAACAATCAACGAAACAACAACTTTACCCCGACAATCAATGCAGTGGATTTTAATCATCCACAACAACAACAACAACAACAACGGCGAAGTCCTACATGGGATTCAAGCCAAAGCTCAACTGGTTATCAAAATCAAAATCAAAATAAAAACAACAGACACAAAACTTTAATAGGCAACGGTTTGATCAAAGTTTTGGGCCACAATATGCACCAAACCAACAAACTAGGAATTACAATCCTAATTCGTATTGTGGTTTCCACAAAATTTGGGGCCATGACACTAGAACGTGTCGTGACTACAATAAATTCATGCAACACTTGCCAGATGAACAAAGACAACTTTTCATAGATATGTTCTTGGCAGATCCTACGTCACCAGCACCAAATACTTTTACAGGGGCAGTTTCCCCTCAAAATGCACCCCTCAAGATCTTTAATGATCCGCTCCCAAATCACAACAATAACAAGTTAAATCCAAGTGGGACAAACAAGGGTGTAATTACAGGAAACAATGATCATGAGGCTTCAACTTCGCTAAATCCATTAGTTGCGCCACAACTAGGAAGTCAGCCACGACCTAAGATAGTCGGATTAGTGGAGTTAGATGCCGAATTACCCATAGAAGCTGTAACAAGGACACGAGAGTATTCCTCTCAGCCAAGTCCAAGCTACCTACTAGAAACAGATAATATCCAACAAGTATTAATAAAACCCGTAGGTGCTTATGATTTAATTAATGATCTAACAAAAACCTTCTCACACATCTCCTTTTTGGATTTATTAAAGAACTCCCCTTGCCCACAGGGCTGCTCTTTTAGAGGCATTGGGTTTAGGTCATTTAATTAACATCACTCCACCTCCCGAAACACAGGTAAATCATATAGACTTTGATATCCATCCTCAGGGCAGCCGGATAGGGACACCAAATTCATATTCAAAATAAACAAAATGCCAACAGATGCTGAGATTGCATGCCAAGGTGATCCGGCCTTACATTTGCAAGTATGGGTTTATAACAACTATGTAAAGCGTGCGATGGTAGACGATGGGGCAGCGGTTAACATAGTCCCTTTTCTTTCCTTCAAAAGCTAGGGTATGGAGAAACAAATTGTTCCACACTCGAAATACGCTAAGAGGCTATGACAGCCTTAAAGCCACCTCGATTGGAACTATAATATTACCGGTCACCTTAGGACCCAAAACCATCCTGACTGAGTTTTATATTATAGATCGGGAAACTAACTATAATATGATCCTCGGCCGACCATGGATACACCGCATGAAGGCAATCCCTTCTACGCTATTTCAAGAAGTAAGGTTTTTACACTTAGGAAAGATATTCGTAGCCAAAGGTGATCCAAAACCATTCGATGTACACCTAGCTGACTTAAAGAAAAGACCAGGCATGCACTCGGAGTTTGAACTCCCAACGAACCAACTTAATAAACCTACCGTGCGCAAAACCAGAGGAAAAATTGGTACCTACCACAGACCTTGAAACTATGAGCCTAGCCAAGGCAACCCCAGCCCCCAAAGATGAGGCTAACACTATAGAAACAGTGTCATTAGGAACTACTGCAAAAATTGTTGAATTACTAGAACAGGATCTACCAATGTTCCTACCATTTGATTCTGTAGGCATGGGGTGCACCCTAGGTGTTGGCTCTCTTCCAGTAGTGGAACTCTGCATGATAGAAGTAGAAGACGTTAACACAACAAGTGTCCCAGCGCCCATATTCCCAGCTAAGTATTGGACTCTCCATTTTGATGGAGCTAGATGTCGTTACGGAGCTGGGGCAGGTGTAATCCTTACTTCTCCCAAGGGAAAAGTCCTACCATTTGCCTTTAAACTAAAATTCGAATGCACTAACAATGGCGCTGAGTATGAAGCCCTCCTCCTTGGCCTCATCTTAGCTAAGAGAATCGGTGTTGATAACATCAGAGTGTTAGGAGACTCACAATTGGTAGCAAACCAAGTCTCTGAGATATATGAAACCAAAGCCGAGCACTTACAGACTTTACAAAACAGTTGTATTAAATTTAAGCAAGGAGTTTGACTTCATATCAATTGAAGCAATCCCATGAGAACAAAATCTTCTCGCCGATTCTATAGCAACCTCGGCATCACGCTTCACTCCAAACAATGAATTCCAAGATACCCATTTCATGGTGTCCCTTCGTACCGAACCATTGATAAAAACAATGTCAAATCCTCTTTTAAATAGAAATGAAAACAAATCTACTATCCTAGACCACGTTGGTAGTGATATGGCAACTCTAGAATTACTTAAACACCTATGCGGCATTACATCTCTCCCATCACGTGATAGATTTATCTTTGATCCCACATTCATCTTCCTATTACGGGAATCCCATGACAGAGCTTCCCCCACAAAAAGAACCCAACATATACACAGTCGAGAATGGAGGCGAGCTGGGGCTACCCCCAGCCCCGCCTGAGTTTGAAGAAGGTAACGCTTCTTTAATCGAAGAAACAATTGATATTAACATCGGAACGGAAGATGAACCAAGGATGTTGAAGTTAGGATCCTCGTTAACTCCGTTAGAGGTAGAAATACACACTCGGATCCTCAAGGAACATCAGAAGGCTTTCGCATTTAGTTATAAAGAAATGACAGGAGTTACACCACACATTGCGGTACATAACCTCGTCACTAAATCAGATGCAAAGCCGATTAAACAAAAATCGAGACCAATGAAACCTAAGGTAGCTCTCATGGTGAAAGAGGAGGTGATAAAACTCCTCCAAGTAGGATTCATCAAACCAGTCGATTACTCTCAATGGGTATCTAATATCGTTCCCGTTCTCAAAAAGAATGGGAAGATACGCATCTGCATAGACTTCCGAGACATTAACAAAGCGTGTCCTAAAGATGACTTCCCGTTGCCATCCATTGATGTCATTGTTGATGCAACAGCTGGATTTGAACTTTTGTCTCTCATGGATGGATTCTCGGGATACAATCAAATCAGAATATCTGAACAAGATCAAGCTAAAACCACATTTATAACTCCTTGGGGAACCTATTGCTATGTTGTTATGCCATTCGGTCTCAAGAACGCTGGCGCTACATACCAGCGGGCTATGACATATATATTTCATGATCTAATTCATCAAATCATGGAATCCTATGTAGATGACTTGTTGGCTAAGGCCAAGAAGTGTTGTGACCATCCGGAAGTACTTCATCATTCTTTCACGTCTGATAGAATACGGAGTCACGCTAAATCTAGAAAAATGTGTCTTTGGTGTAACAGGAGGGAAGCTCCTAGGTTACATTATATCATCACGCGGGATCGATGTTGACCCAACCAAAATTAAGGTTGTTCTCGAAATGGTCCCACCTTCGGATGAATCTGGAATCAGATCATTTCTCGAAAACTTGGTGCGATCCGGAGATTCATCCCAGACTTAAGTTTTGCCATTCATCCAATCAACAATCTACTCAAGAAAGACTATAGCATTGATTGGACCGAAGACTATAATGAAGCTTTCAACGCAGTTAAGCGTTTCTTGTTATCACCACCTACGCTAATGCCACCTAAGCCAGATCACCCGTTAATTTTATATTCACGAGCTACCAATGTCTCGCTAGCCTGTATGCTTTGGCTCAAGAAGATGATGACAAGAGAGAACGTGTGATTTATTTCATTAGCCAGACATTGCTCGACTATGAAACATGTTACACACAAGCGGAATGAGAATGCCTCGCCATAGTCTTTGCAACAAAATGCTTAAGACATTACATGTTAAATCAAGAAACAAAGGTCATGGTAAAAACGGATCATTTACGAACTTTCCTCACGCAAGGGTCCTTGTCTAAAAAGGTTGGACGTTTTATAACCTTAATGGGTGAATTTGAATTAACATTTGTAAATCGAAGTCCGTTAAGGGACAAATCATCGCGATTGGTTAGCTGATAACCCATTAGATGGATGTGATCTAGTAGATCTGGACTTTCTAGATGAATGCGTATACTACATCGAAACCAGACCTCCTATCTCTGAGTGTCCTTGGTACACTGATATCATTAATTATATCATGGACCATACGTATCCAGAAGGTGCTACTCCTCACAACAAAGAAGGTGGTTACGCATTATCGTAGCGAAATACGTCATTATAGAGCAAGTGCTCTATCGAAAAGCGTTCGATGGAATGCTTCTAAGATGCGTCGACACAGAAGAATCCAAGAAGATTCTCCATGAATCTCACAGTGGAATGTGTGGAGGCCACTTCGGTGGCCATGCCACCACTCGTAAAATACATCGAATGGGCTATTTCTGGCCCACTCTAGAACATGACGTAGTAGAGTTTGTACGCAGATGTCATAAGTGTCAAGAATTCTCCCACGAGATTCACATGCCAGCACAAGCTCTACAACCGATTGCTACTCCATGGCCCTTTTCTACATGGGGCCTAGATTTAATAGGGAAATTCTCTCCCTCGTCTATAGATGGCCATAATTTTATAATCACGGCCACCGAATATTTTACCAAGTGGGTAGAGGCTATGCCTCTTACTACTGTACCGGGTTCTGTAATCGCCAAGTTCATTTTGAACCAAATCATTTGTAGGTATGGTGTCCTGCAAATCATTATCTCAGATAATGGAACTTCTTTTAAGAATGACGAAGTTCACGAATTGTGCAATAAATTTAAAATAAGCCATCATACGGCTTCATTATATTACCCTCAAGCCAATGGACAGGCTGAGGCGACAAACAAAACATTAAAAGCCATTCTCCTTAAAACGGTGAAAGAAAACAAACGAGATTGGCATTTGAAGTTATATCCGGCCTTATGGGCCCACCGAACCTCAATAAGAACACCAACAGAGTGACTCCTTTCTCGCTAGTATTCGGGCGAAGCAGTTCTCCCGCTCGAGGTTGAAATACCCAGTCTCCGCATTTCATTACAAGGGATTCTAGATGAAGACGCTTATAGAGAAGCACGTCTTTCCCAACTAGAAAGTCTAGATGAAGCTAGGTTAGATGTTTTGAATAATGGCACGAGTCTATGTTGACCGGATGTGCCGGCAGTATAACAAGAAAGTCTATGAACGACATATATGAAGGTGATCTAGTTCTAAGGCTAGACAGCCGGATCGACAAAAAAACCGGCGAAGGAAGGAAGTTCCGGCCCAAATGGTTGGGCCCATACCGAGTCATGAAGGACTATGGAAATGGTGCATACCTCTTATGTACGCTAGAAGGTGAGGAATTTGGTGAAACAGTCAATTCCCTACACCTCAAACGATTCTACGCGTAAGCAACTAGCACTACTTATAATTATATCTACATTGCATCTTCATATAGATTAGGATCATTTTGTCCGCTTGTTTCGTACAAAAATTGTGATCAAGGAATTTGTTCTCAAAGCAATTCATTACAAACTCATGATGTTGTTGGCATAAACACTCTAATCATACTTCTCCATTTCCATGATATCATCAAACTATTTGAATCATTTCATCAAATAAAGCTAGATATGACAAAGTCTTAACGGTAACCATGCCAAGATCTGCGGGTTTATTCTCACTTTTGGTTTCTTCTTAGGATAGGTGTCTTGCCTATGGTCTGTTCTAGAAGCTTCATGGTGTCACATCTATCCCGTATATATATCTCTTTGGAAATAAGAACACACTGACATTTTGCTCAAATAAACAAGTCAAATATAGAATCAAACAGAAAATTTTAATTTTACACATTTCCTTGCCCCACCAACCTTTGGTGATGAGCTTGCGTCTCTTACTAGTGACGTAGGGTTGGGAAAGGATGGAAATGCCCTTACTCGCCTATGCCTTGCCTATGGTGATAAACCCACGCTTCTTACTAGTAGCATGGGGCAAAGTATAGGGGGTCCTCTTGACAAACAAACGTAAAAGGTCATAGACAAACAATTCAAATCTTAAAATCTTGAGTCAAAAACAAATGAATCAGATGTTCAAAATTCCAAAAGAGTTAAAATCCTAAAAACCAGATTTTGTCTACTATGTGGCCATCTACGGATCTAAGTCTAGATAAACCGCAAAGCAAGTTGCATCCCAAAACTATGAAGTCACTCGAGTGGAGTAAGCTTGTAGCATCCTAATTTGGTTCCACTAAAGCTTTGTCTATCTCTCATCACTACCATTTCAACACATTTCACAACTTGTGCCCTTTCTAGCTCTCGGTGATGAGCCCTCACATCTTACTAGTTGTGTGGAGTTAGGAGAGGGGCAAGTCTATCTACTCATCGTACCGGTTTGTCTTCACCACTTTGCCAAAACAAATATGAGGCATCCAAAATTGCTTACAGAAACTAAGATTCAAAATCACATTATATCTACATTATCATATATCAGCATCATGAAATACAAAAAGAAAGTAAAACACTTGCATCATTTGTTCTCCATTGCATACATTCTAAAGAGCATACAAGCATAACATCATAATCTACATGAGGAAACTGGAAAGGAAACAAAGCCATGAATGCCAAAAGTCTGATCCAAAAAGAATATATATATATATATATCAAAGTTTCTGTACAATGCCATCATGCGCCAAGCATGGTCAAAATGCTCAAAGAGCCCGGGATATACAAAAGAATATATCATACAAAATCTAGGAGAGCCAAGTGGCTTCTCAACCCCTATGAGACCCCTCTGAAGGTGCACGCCCGCGCCTAGGACTCCGGCTACGCCGGCACTCTGAGTGCACGGAGGGCTCAGGATCCCGAGGGGCAGCCGCAGTCTCGCCACGAGAATGACTCCTCATCAGGCGCTCGGCTGTCCTATACCCTGCCGCTAGCTCCGTGGAGAGTCGATACCATCCTGGCCACGTGCCAGACTGGGGCAAAGACATCAGTGTGTCTACCAGCTGCTGAGGGCTCCCCAACGTCCACAGATAACTCTGCGGGTCCTCTCCATGGGGATCATCAGGGTATCGGTGCATACCCTACGAATCAAGTCCCGCCACTCATCGGCGGTCTCTGCAAACAAAGGAGAAAACAAATTAGAAACAAAACAAGAGATTAGAAATACAAGATAAAACAAAAGGAGAGATAGCAACTAAGGAAATCCTAACTAAAAACAAACATTAAAAGGAAGGATGGTAACTTACTCGGATCACCAGGCCTCCAGGATGGATCTCTAGGGTCAGCACCTGCCACGGATGTCGCCGCCATTGGCCGAGGTCTTTCTCTGTGGTGGAGCAACGTAGCACCCCACAATGGACTCATCCTCCCCACCATGGCCCTGGGAGAGTGGCTCCTCTGAAACCAGAGTCACCCTCTCTGCACTCTGCTCGGCCCTCTCTGCCTGCATGATATCCTGAGTATCATGCCACTCAGGATCAGTCTCCTCCTCTATCTCTCCCCCTGTAAACTCCTCGGACTCGGAGTCTATGTCAATGGGGTCATCGCTGCTATGGGCAGGACCCATGGCAATCTGAAGCAAGGGTGCCTGAGGTGCACCGGCTCTCCCTCGAGCACGTACTACCCTCCTGGCCATAATAGGAATGCATTGGGAGTAACCACTATCCAACCCCGGCCTCTAGGACCCCCTCTGGCCTCTCGAACTGACTTGTATACTGGCGCTAACTGGGGAAGCATGCCCATGTAGGGTAGGCCAAACTGCTGAGGAACTCGGCCAAAGGGGTGTATCTCCACTCGTCCCACTCTGTCAATAAGCTTCCCTGTGGTGGAGCAGGAGATCAAAGTAAGAGCCTCCTCGCCCCATATACCTGCCATAGTCTGATACGGTGTGGCCTCCATGTCAGCAGTGGTCAGAGAAGCAACCGGCTGATGAGGTGCTCTGAGCACCAACATATCTATCCATCTAGCTGCCCTCACAGCTCCGGGATCTGTCACCTCTACACCTCTGCCATAAGGGATGAAGTGCTCGTAAACCCAACTCATGACCAGGGTCGGGTGGCTCAAGGACTGCCCCTGTAAATGGACTACCTTGTATAAATCATGGTAGGTAGTCCCAAGTATGTCTGCTCCCCAGGCATATATCCGGCCATGTCCCTCTATCTGTGCAATGATGGGGGACCAACAGTATAGCAGTGTGTCTCCTCCCTTGTCCCCGATCAGTCTCGAGGCAAGGATCCCCATAATGCCTGACGAAGCAAGGGGATGGGCAAACTAGGAATGGATCGAACTCTAACCCCCTTCTTCGAACCCCATGGAGATGACTGCATCTCCCATATAGGAAGCCCACTGTGCTATCTGGGCCTTGAACTGTTGTCTCAAGGGTCAGACGTCTCCCAATGATCGGGACCCCCAGAATGCGATAAACATCCTCCAAAGTGATGGTCCACTCACCGTGGACCCCTGGTAATCGGAAGGTGTTCCGATCAGCATCCCAATAGGAGAATAAGTCACAAAGAATGTGACTGGATGGTGCAACATGTGGAACATGTGAGATACGTAGTATCCTGGCCCTCTGAAGAGTGTCCTCCTCATCCTGTGAAAGTGCATCTAGTACTCCTGGGAGCCAGTCACACTCCCTCTCTCGGCTCCACCGAATATACTCCTCTCTCGCCTGCATACACCCAAAAACACACAAAACAAAGCAAGTTAGCATCCGAGTGATATTAGAAAAATCATGAAAACACATAGAAATGCTAAAAATGTAAAAACAATCTCAAACAGATGTACTTTTGGCATTCTGTGCAAAACCACCGCCCTGAGCAGGGAGGCGGTTTTGTAACCACCGCCTTAAGGGCGGTGGTCGTGTGTAACCGCCACCTAAACAGCAGGCGCGGTCGTGCTAACACCACCACAGGCGGGGCGGTGGTCATGTGCCGAAAACCCACGTGGGTTTTATAATTTAAAAAGCCTAAAAACACTAAAAAGGACCGTTTTGGCTAAAAACAAAGCCTACCCAGTAGGCGCCCCCCCTAGATGGACCTTTTAAACCTAGCATTTTCAAAAATAACCCCCACAACAAATATTTTAGCATTTTAAAATTAAGGGGGTAAAAAGGATAAATTGAAGAAAACTAACCTATGATCTCGCGGGTCGATGTTCCGCTCGCGGAGGCATGATCACTATCCCGTCACGAACGTTTTGACTCTACTCGCGCAAGAAACCGTCACCATGGGTTCCAGAGCTCAGAATCAATCAAATCAACTCACGTAAATGAATAGGAAAATGGGCCCACTTTCATATATATAGCAAACCTGACTTGTTTTAAAATGCCTTTTTTTCACGAGGTTTGGAGCACCGACGGAGGTAAGTTCTTATCCCCGCACGAATGGTATGTTCTCGTTTCCTATTATTTTAGCATTTATTTTCCAAATTATTGTGTCTATCTGCACTTGAGTTCTCTTTTCATTTTGCAGGTGCAGAATTTTGGATGGCGTCATTTTGACACACGGACATATCAGGTATAACTTTCAACTTCCCATTTCGGGACCGCCATACTCGGACCCACCGTTTTATGCCTCTTCATGGCTAAAACACTTCTCCGAGGGGGCAATATGTACGTACCCAAAATTGTAGGGTACTGCACCATCGAACAACGTAACACATACCCCAATGATGATACAAGTCTCCTCGCAAGGTGTTCGGGATCCGGAAAAGCTCTCCAAGTGTGCGTTAACATCCCGCATGCCCCGCTTAGCCCCGCGTGCTTTGTTTTCTCTTTTCCCTCTTTTCTTGGCCTTTTTCTCTTCAGTGATGAAAACCACCGCCTCCTGCGGCGGCGGTCTCGTGACCGCCGCCCTAGCCTGGCGGTCCTGTAACCACCACCTGGGCGGGCGGTCCTTTACGCGTTTTCCAAAAATCTCTTTTAACATGACTCACGTAAATTTCAATGATTCACCAGCTTTTTCACCACCATAAGCTTGCATTAATGATTCTAGTTCCCTGGAATAGTGTTTTGCCATTGTTTATAGTTTAAGAGTTCTATTTGGTTTTTACCTTGGGTAAATCCAAATGCTATAAATAGTTGGCTTGTGCTCAAGCAAATGGCCCCTCAAATTTGCCTCTGAATTTCTCATTGCAATAGATTAGTCTTTCATTTTTCTTAGAATTCTTAGTTTCTTTCATTGCATGCTTAGTTAGTGTTGTTTTTCTGTTAGTAAGCCACATATCCATCTTGTGCAAGTGTTGTTGATATTTTATCCAATCCATTGGAGTAAAATAGTTTGTTTTCAATAGGAAGCCATTAAAGTTGCAGGTTTTGTTCTTCAAACAGATAGTTTCAGGTTCTGGACATTTTATGTTGCATGACTTGCAATAAATCCCGCTAGGAATTACATAAGCCAAGCTCTGTACTCTTGCGCTATCTCTCTCCTACTCGCATTGTATTCAGTCTGTATCTAAGCTGCCTTTGTCCCAATATCTACTTCTATTGATGCTAGCATTACACACTTTTCTAGATCTACGTGAACACGAAGGAACGAGGAGATCACACTGAGGGGACAAGATCACACACACCATCAGATTCGCCACTTTGCAGAATCCAGGTTCTAGCTTTCAAAGTTCTAATTAGAAACATATCAAATAGAGTAGCCAATCACTTTATTTCAGTCAATTTTACTTTCGATATTGCCAGGGAAGCTGTGGGGATTGATAGTTTCTGAGAGACTATGATTCATTCCTCACTTCTGAGGTAGGATCGAGAGTCTTGCAAATAGACTAGATCAAGTATTTCATTATTTAGAATAGATTCACAGTTGCACAGACAAATAGCTATACTCGGTTATCTTGTTTGTTTTAATTTGTTATTTTAAATTGTCAATTCTAGATATATTAAATAGTTACTCTTTTAAATTCGTTCGAATAGTTCATCAAAAAATACAAAAATAGAGAAATCATATATGCTATAGATATACTTAAAGTAGTTAAATTTCACTTTGCTGTAGTTAATTTTCATTATTGCTTTTGTATGACAATCACGGGACCTAGAGAGCCCGGGAATACGTATTCGAGCCAATCGTGCCCCAACCCAATCTCATCACAGCCATAATTGATATAGATCAGAATCTCAGGATCCAAGTCTTCCAAACAATGGTAAACTTACAACAAATCAGTTTCCAACTGCACGGGTTAAACATAGAAGACGACCAAGCACACACATTTTGGTCAAATCAACCAAACTACAGATTACCTAGATTCATATCCACATGACCAAGGGTTTGAAGAGCGACATTTGAGATCCTTTGGTTCCCCACAACAAATCACATATAGATACTACAGAATGTGACCCACAAAGATATCACAGAAGATCCACAATTATTGATTACCCATAGGTGAAAAGGCATATGATCATTGGATAGATTAGGGATTGATTCCATTACATGACCATACGTACAACAAATACACATATCTGACCCACAAATCCACTTCCAAGCTATCATCATCGACATAGATGTTGGCTATCCTTATTAGACTATACTTCCACCTATCATCATCAAAGCTAAGACATAGAGTTAACAAAGGACTAGGCCGAGAGAATCACCCATAGAGTCAATTATATTTATCATCCGTCCTATGACCTTATCGGGGGACATACACGAAACTATCCCAGGACATTTTCCACGTATTCCACAACCTATAGACCGAATCACGCCAGAGCTCGATATTGATTGGAGCCTTCGAGCAGTCATCCTTGCTAATCGATCTATCACACCAGTTCAGGTTAGGAGGGCCTTCTTTGCCTTAGATTCATGCCTTTCCACTAGTGCGCGTCAAAGACATCAGATTGCCTAACTAGTTTGTCTGTATCCCACGCATATTCCATCCCCACCGGCTATCTCGGCACGACCTTGGGAGGTCGGGTGCGAGGAAGAGTTACTTGTAGATTCCCAAGCTCGCTTGTCACTTTTCCATCGTACAATGTCCGTTCAATTTCAACGCATATACGGCAATCATTTCCAATAAAATAAAACACCTATAAAATAAAACACCTATAATTATTCCTTAGGGAGATGCAAAGGTACGCCATGTAGGTTGTGGAATTGTTTCTCGGACCGTATATATTTACTGTCAGGTTCCACATCTACAATTTGCAAAGTCACACATCTAAAGAAAAACTTAATTCTCTTTCATATGTCTATCAATGTTTTTCAAGGTAGAAGCTTTCATACAAAGAGTATTAAGTGATGTTCTTCAAATATGAAAAATATGGTTCATAAAAAATAGAATCTCACTAATCTCCTAGGGACTGTTGAAAACCTTATAAACAATGCTAAAAAATTAAATTCCTTTTAGCTCCTAACTATTAAATCTTGGAGGTGTTCATAAATTAAACATTTATGGTATAAAATAATAATAAATAACATAAATTTTCTAAATCTTGTATTTTAAGATTTTACCACCGAAAATACAAAGTTATATACGGTTGAATGAAAAAAATGGAAAATCTTTAAAATTTTATCGTATTTCGTAATTATGAATTTTCTAATATGAGTATTTTTGTCAACTCAAACTTCCAAATAGACTACAAAAATAGGCCCACAAATCAAGTCCTCTGATATTGACCCCGATTTCTACCCTGTGATATCCACATATAAGAATTATTTAAAAGAACCATCAAACAAATAAGCAATTCAAAGTGTTCTAGTGTATTGAGTCAGTGGATAAGAAAATATTGAGGGGTGTTATCATCATGAAAGTGAAATGGAAACAAAGGAAAGAAAACAAAAATATAATGTAATTGTGATCTTTTGTTACACTAGCAATATAGTGAAAGGAACACGTATGTTTTGTAGTTCACAACGATACCATTTAAAAAAACGTGGGAACCAAATAAAAATAATATGACCAAAAAAATTGTGCAATGGGTAGTATGATAAGCATTTGAGTGAACAGAGGAGAGCTTACTTCTGTGAAACGTTTCAAGGTAAATTCATGTACACATGGTTGGAAAAAAAATGAAAGCATGCATTGACTTGTATAATTGTAGTAATTCTTGTATAAATAAATGGCATGTTTTGTGTTTCTCGACCAAAATTTTGCACATATTCTTGGTCTAGATTCAACACTCTCACCTACACCTTTCAACTACACCACCCCTACATATCCCCCTACATGCACATATACTGACCGCCATTTTATTTAAACTAAATAATTTTGACTGTTGCTAAAAAAATTGTTGTTTCTGCCAGTATAGTATGGTAGCTCTATCTTTGCGACATTGTGACATCAAAGACATTACGACACCCAACCGACTGCCCAGGATCCAGCATAAGCTTCCACATCATATAACTATTGTCGCCCTCTTCATCTTCATCTTCAAAACTCCTTGCCACCATCCAGACTTTCTCCAACCAACAACGCATCGCAACATTCTTTATTCTCCTACTCATCCAATCTGCAAAAGAATCTCCCATAGACTCCCCAATTTGAGCCCAACGCCTCTTCTCGGCCCCGCAGCCAGACCATCCTCTAACGCCATGCTGAAAGAATATGAAGCTATACCGAACCGAATGGGAAGGAAATCACGCAGGAAGGATGAGAAAAAGACGTGAGGGATAAATATCACCTCACCACTAGCTGGCCTTTAATACACATATCTACACCAAAAACAATAAAAAATTCACACGTGTCAAAGCCCTTGGTGTTCCCAATTTCACCCTGAAATCTGAGACTACCCCATGTAAAAAAATTGTAATTTTAAAATAATGGCTCGTTTTGTGTTTTTATTGCTAGAAAGTGTCTCAGTATTGTGTCAATTATTCCCATAGAGTTATATTAGCCAATTTTCCCGGATACCTAGATGCCCGAAATTGTTATATTTTGTTGTTTGGGGTTTACTTGTGAAATTTTTATTTAATTATTCTCGAGCCTCGCTTGAGGCAAAATGTGCTCCGGTTTAACCTTGTTGTGATCTTACATGTCAATATTCCCATATACTAGTAGGGTTTTAACCAGGAATGAATCGTGGGATTTATCTGTGACTTCTGGCAATGTTTTACGTTTTTGGTGTTTTCTTGTTTTGTTTTCTGTGAAATTTCTCTAGGTCAATTCCTTTGTCGGTTCAGTCTGTTTTCTTGCCTAGAGTATTTGGAGATCATCTACGGATGTCATGCCAGAAGGAATTTGTCACAGGGGGTCTTGGTTTCTCTAAAAAGATGAAGTCGTGCACAAAAAAAAGCCTCTCCTAGGCAAGTCGCATTTTTTTGGAATAAATGGATTTTATGGAAATAAGAAAAATATTGCCATCAATGCGTAGAGCTCGAGAAGATATGCACTTTTAGAGAAAACGACACCTAAAACGGAGCCACAGAATGAAAGTTACGGCACATGCAAGTTTTTGCTGCTACATCTTCCCAGACCCTTTCCAAAAATGGCAAATTTTATTCCATGCTTGTGTTTTCTTCACCAAAAATCCAAAAAAGGAAAGAAATGTTGTTTTTATGCCAGTCACAATTTTCAAGGCTGCCTTCCGCGTCCAATTTCCACGCTGCCCTAAGTGACGAATTCTCACGCAATTTTAAAGGAAGAAGTCACAATGCAAGTCGCACTTTTGGAAAAGAGCTATCTTTCATGCAAGTCGCACTTTTTTGAAGGAAGACTTTAAGCTGCCAGTGGGAATTTTGGCAGTGGCAGGAAGGCGGGAATTTCTTACCTACCTTGCAGGGTAATTTTTCCCATGAAGTCAAAGTCACTTAAGCTGCAATGGGAATATTAGATGTGGCAGTAGGTGGGAATTTCTTACCTGCCTTGCAGGTAAAAATTCCCATTATAAAAGAAAATCACTTAAAGCACCGTCGGGAATTTCTTACCTGCCTTGCAGGGTAAAAATTCCCATGATGAAAGTCAAATCACTTAAGTGGAAGAAGGGATTTTTAGAGCTGCAGTGCAGGGTGAAAATTCCCATCAGAAGTTGACTTCTTATTTTTAGAATTCACCCTTGCCAAAAAGTGTGACCCACCTTGGGTGAATAATCAATGCATTTAATAATATTTATTAATGTTTATTCACCCAATTTTGGCACCATAAATAGAAGGAAAGTCAATGCATGAAGACAAGCCAAAGTGAACTGAATGTAGCATGCTAAAATTAAATAAATTTAATTTATTTAATGGCAGCCATGAGCATGCACAAAATAGGCACCCAAATTGAAGAGAAAAGCATGATTTTTAATTAATTAATTGCCGGAAATAGGAAGGGCAATTATTAATTATAGAATGATGAAGGTTATATAAGCATGGGCTGCCATATTAATGGAGTTATTAATTATTTAGCAAGGAAGTGCAGCCCAGGCAATTTTGGCGCCCAATTAAGGAGGAATTTTGCACAAGGAAGGTGTTTTCACTGCTAAAGGCTTCAAAGTTTGGCGCCTAGGTTTGAAGGAGCTTGAATTAAGTCTGATTAATTGTTTGCATAGTGGTACAGATGCTCAGTGAAGTTGACAAAATTCATGCTTGCTTTGCATGCAAACAAAACATCAAATTTTGGGGCAGCAGGCTTGATATATGCAGATTTTTATAATTAAAATCAAGTGTTCATGTTCTGGTTTCCATCTTTGTCTAAATTAATTGCAGGAATTCATTACAGGTGCTTTATAAGAGAAAGGGAGCTTAAATTAATGTCCAATACATTGAACATATCCTCCGAATTTGAAGAAATCTCCATATCTGCACCGATTGTAAAGAATTCCAAGCGAATAAAAAAGAAAAAGGGTTTCTCAGAAAAAGATTGCTTTGCCATGGCGAAGCATGATGAAAGAAAAGGATCAACAAAATCATGCATAACATCCAGATTCGAATCAGATCCAGATCCATAATTGCAAAGGCTTCATCCTCTTGTTTTGAATGCAGCTCGTGAAGAAGTCAGTGCATGGAGAATTCCTTCCAGACCTTGTGCATGTTCTCCCAATCTTCCAGTTGAAGCCTTCATTGAATTTGCATTCACCCTAGAGTGCTTTCCAGAATTTTTAATTGCTCATATGCAATTAAAAATAAAAATGATGAGTTATTTATGGCAAACATTGCATTGATGCATGTACTGGAGAAGAACTGCAAAAGCTTCAAGGATAAGAGGAAGACATGTCAAAGGCAATACCCGCAAGCAAATCATAGTCACTTGCTTCTAGATCCAGCTTGCTTCTAGATCTAGTTTGGTGAGAATCAAAGGCAAAAGAATCAGCTGCATGCAGAATATGAAAAAGGACAAGACTGCAGCTTTCCTCTTTCTTCTTCTTTCTCTTATTTCCTCCGACAAAGTAATTGAGCGATCAATTAAATTATAAAACTTAAGTGATTGGTTTAAAAGCCATTACTTGAAGAAGTCAACTACTTGAAATAGGTGGCAGACATGCAAAATAGAAGGTTCTATCTTCAGTTGTAAATCATGCATGTCATGCAAAGAGGAATTCCAGGAGGGAGATTGCCAGTTGTTTCCTTTCCGACTTCCACATGTGTCAGTTCAACTAAAAGCTTCCTATTTGTAATTTCCCCTCTACATGTTATAAGTAGAGGAAGAACCTACGGGTTAAAAGATCAGAATTTGTAAGCAACATTCTTGTGTTCTAGACTTTGTGTTGAAACCCCTGATAGCTATTTGAAGCAAAGGAATAGAAAGGAGCAAATTTCCGGAGAACTTTGTGTCACGGTGCATTTTGTTTCTAGCTTATTGTCTTAGATCTATTTATAAACTTTGTGTTATCTTAGATCTAGATTTGAAAGTTGCCTTTGCTTAAAATTCTGAGTGTTAATATCTATTGGTCTTGTCTATGTGCATGCAATCAACTCTGTAATCTATTGATTGGGTTGCACATCTTCCCTCTTTCTTTCCTGTGTTTTTATTACTTCCTTCTTCTTTAGATATTTCCTTTCTTTAAACAACTGCTTACTTGCTGCAAAACTATACAACTATGGTTCATGAGCTACATGGTTAAAGTAAAACCCCTAAATAGATACTAGCATATTTTATTGACAAATCTTACATGGGATTCTCACCGGTAAATGAGGGAGATTTATCTCATGACTGCCTAGGTTTTCAGCTATGCAGAAAACTATCCAACAACCCTAAATCTCTACCACAATATTTCAACTCAACCGACATCATACCAAGAGATGAAATAATTATAAGGTGGCCTTCCCAATCATATACCTCCTTCCACCAACACCATATGTGCATCCCCTACCAAAAGCGTCTAAATATCATTTGGGAAGCTCAAATCCCAAGATTGGTAACTTAAATGAAGATTGGCCCATAAACCAACCCCTTTATTCACTAAACCATCCACCACCTTATTACCTTCCCTCATTGTGTGCGAAAATTTAACCTCTAAAAAGGAAGGCAAAATTGCCTTAATATTCGACCATATAGTCTTCGAACGCCAGCCTTAGGAGAAATCCCTTGGGCCATATCAATGATAGCCTTGGAATCAACTTCAATTCATAAGTGATTCCAATTCCTTTTCTTAGCCTCACACAAGACAAATAGAAGAGCCATACCTTCCGCATAGGTATTAGAAGAAAAGCCACAATCAAAGGTCATGGCCACAATATGTTGGCTAGCTAAGTTCCTAAAGATACATCCACACCTAGCATTACCTGGATTTCCTTTTTCGCTCCATCAAAATTGATTTAATTCTTCCTTCAGAAGGAGGAATCCATCTTACCAACTTATTCCCTTTACTCCCCTTATCGGAGTTGGCTCATATTATTTTAAGGAATGATTTTTGTACACAATTATGTTTAATATACTCATTTATATTATATTTTAAATTGTAATGTTTATACTTTAATATGGTAGTTTCATCTCTACATTTTGTCTTTACTCTCATTGTTTGAAATATTGCATGATAATTATTTACACCTAGTTTTAGGTGGTACCTAGTTAATTGTTGTGTTATGTATTTATTGATTATTTAAGGCAGGTTCATGTTGATTTCCACTGTTTTGATTCCTCATTTTTTACCATAGGATTTATTTTGAAAATTTATTTTTTTGTGTAAGACTTTTATTTTGTTTAGACTTTGTGCTCATGACTCCTTATATGACTTACATTTACCCATCCCTTCTTTTCAACTGTGCTTTTTTATTTACTTTAAAGTCTGGTTAATTATAAATAGAGACACATCATGTTTAATCTACCAACTAATAATTATAGGATGAAGCCAAGAATTAAAATTTGAGGAAGCGAAAAAAAGGGTTTGAGGGAAGAGAAATTTAATAGATTCCATTAGATAGTCTTTATCTTGCTTACATTATTCACGTGACTGCAATTTGTGCTTAAAATGGAAAATCTAAAAAATGGAGAAAATCCAAAAGGTCTCATATTTGAGACCCAATAGAAATTTTTTCTTCTTGGATCACTTTGTATCCCCCTTTAATTTAAAGGAGTAATTGCAGAAAACAAGTGATGCGGGAAAAATCATTGATAATTGAGCCCCTCCACCGGTTGGCCATACTTGTTTAGCGAGTAAATGTTTTAGATTGAGACTCTATTATTCATGTGAGTGCAATTTAATCTTAAAGTGGGAAAAATAAAAAATGGGAAAAATTCAATAGGTTCTAAGGTCGAAACACAACCACATTGCTTTCTTCATGTAGTACTTTATAGCCCCGCTTTTAGTTTTAAGCTCGAGTAAATGTCGAAAAATAGGGGATACATGAACAATCATTGGTAATTGAGCACATCCAACAATTAGTCATATGAGTGACAAGTATATTTTATCTGGTAGTCAAGCTCTATGATTTTTTAATTTTATTTCTTTTACGTCGTCAAGATTTTTGAATGGATGACGTTTGATTTGTTAGAAAATCAAGACATCAGTGGAAAGATGGAAATGAAACAGTGAGAATTAAATACTTGCATGTAATAGCACACCTTTTTTACTACTCAAATTGTGAGATCCAAAAAATATTTTCATGTGTTTCACTTTATTGTCTCAATCTTGCGCACATTATTCACAATAGTGCAATTTACACTTAAAGTGACCAAACTAAAAAATGGGAAAAATCCAATAAGTTTCAGGGTCAAAACCCAACTGTGAATGATGTCAATGTTTTTGAATTCTTTATTTACCTGTCCATTACTTGCAGGTATGAATGACAACATATGGGTTGAAGATTCTCTTGACGTTGATGCAATTAATTGGGAAAATAATGCTTCTATTTACAAAACGAGACAATACTTTGATATGTTTGTGTTAGCTTAGAACCCCCGACCAACAAGTTCCCGAGTAGACTTTGTACAAAGACCTCTTCAAGATGATCCATGTTTGTTGTCATCAATACAAAATCTAGGTGCACAGTCATTGCAAGACCTGGAAGAGCTTTTCAACTATCCAACGACATATAAAATGTTCTGAAAAAAAATTGAGGAAAAATTTTTAGTCTCGCATTATGATACAATAGTGATTGTTTACGGTGATTTATGTTTCCTGAAAGGTGTGGAAACATGAATTTGAGTTTCCCTTTTATGATTCGCAAAGGAAAACTCAAATTCACGTTCCACACCTTTTAGGAAGGCATTTCGTAGTGACGAAAACCATCAAAGATATCCAAATAAGAAAACAAACAAGACCCCAAAGCTTATTCATTTGCATTTACATGAACAAAAATCAGCCCACTACTCAATAAATGATTACATGATTGATTGGACTGTCATTATGCTTTCCACGAATATGGGTGAAGTGAAGCCCAGCCTGAATGACATCATTGAGTTTTTAGTCCAGTTATGTGCAAATTATATGTAAGAAATTGCAGAGTGATGTAATTGTATACCTTTCATTGTTTGATTGCATAGCCCTGTGGCTCCAATCAACAATTTGCATACCTTTCATTATTTTATCGTAGGAATGTACAAATATACTAAGATATGTTTGTCATGGGAATTTTCAGATAGGTTGTGCACATGAGCTAACAAAGTGCCTTTTGAAAGCTCACTCTCGATGATGTCATTGAGCATTTAAACATTGAGGTACACTTGCATTATGTCGATAACGACTATCAAATTCTGAGTAGATCGCAAGTGTACCTCTTTTATCTTTCAAAAGGGGGTGTTTTATAGTTGAGTTAAGAAGGCATTTCCACAACCGAGGTTAAACTGATCTCCACTACAAAGCTTTCAAAGGTCGGTTTTCCCAACAAAAATACCTACACGACCATGGAAGAAAAAAATATAAACATTGGAGCCCACAAAAAGAAGGTGACTTCAGTGATGATCGACTACCTACTAAATGAAATTATTTTTATTATTTTTTTATTCAATTTAATTTTAAATTTTAATTATAATGTTTTCTTAGCTTTTAATTAATGATAAATGGTTTTAAAGGGGACCATACCCCATGGAACAAAAGGCTCAAAAGCCAGAAATAACAAAGATAGAGCAGTGGTTTATTTGATAAGTGGGGGCCACACCCCAACAAAAGAGCCTAAGTTAGCTAGAATGAACTTTGAAAATCATGGCAGGGGTAGACTGCCAACAAGGATCCCAACAACAACCAAAATGCATCTCAACAACAGCAGTAATACCACAAAAACACATAATGAGACAAAAAACCAAAGACAACTATTTGAGAAACTCGTTAAAGACTTACTGAGATTCTTCCATGGCCTTGAATAGGTTAAGCACCACTTGCTTGTCTGAGTCCTTGTTGTCCTTAGCTAAGGCCTTCTTCTTGGCATTACCCTCTGTCCAAATCTCCTCCGAAATGCCCTAACTTCACAAATTTGTTTAACATGAATTTGAATGAAATCAAGAAAAGCCTTATGCATGGTTAATTAGTTGATTTGTCTATTGACCATCTATTGCATTGTCTTCTCCATGTCTTGTTGCCTCTTTGAAATGTTGTCAATCTTTTCCTCTAGTTTGGCAGGGACTGTGGAGCTCAATTCGTTCATGTTGCCAACTATGAGTAGAAAGTCTACATTATCCTCAATGGTTTTTATCGCATTAGTCTGGTGTTGCAGTTGAGTTTGCATGTCAATGCTAAGATTGGGTTCATGGGCAGAGTAGCTCATGTTCAGGAGGCTTTCGACCACAATTTGTTTGCCCTTGTCCATACTACACAACACTCTTTTAGGAGGGAGAGGTGAGCGAGATGGGAATTTGGGGGGGGGGGAAGCATGGAGGGGAACAAGGTCATTGAGTGCTACGTCATGGATATACTGATGTGAAAGGAATATAACTCCTTGATGTAAGGGAAGGGCTCTGACATGGGCTTGCACTTCCAAAATAGATTTTTCTAAGAAATGCAAGATGTAGTAAGAAAGACTAACCTTAGCAAAGCGCCTGAAGTGATTCAACAGCACAAGGTAATGAAGAGGCAACATAGAATAATGGCCTTCCAAAGTAACATACATGACCATCATCTTGGCGACATCATTGTAAGGAGGGGGCAGAGAAGAGCATAACAACCGTAATTTACCAATTTTTAAGACTTCATCACCCTCCACAAACCACTTCTCTTTAGCTTCCTTGTCGAACTTGTTCCTATAAAACTTTATACCATCCATTCCTAAGCCCGTAATGAAGGAGATTACGTTTTTAGTAATGGTGAATTCCTTCCCCCTGAAAGTGATTACCATATCCTTCAACTTTCGAGAAAAGTTAAGAGAATTTTGGATATCATGTCCTTTGATTCTTTGTATAAAATATGTGAAGCCATCCACTTCTAGAACCTTCCATATGTCTGTGTACTCTTTCCATGCTAGATCACAAATGGGCTCAACTCGACAAGGAGGGAACCCATGGTTGAAAGAATTGTGGAATGCAGGCTATTGACAGTTGAGGATGCGAAAGAGTTCACGATAACACCAATGTCGACAGTTGAGAAAGAAAAATTACCCATAGCTTTAGCAAATTGATTACAAAAACAAAATGGCTTTTCAACAAACGTCCCCTCAACATAAACGCCCTGCCAATTTACAGAGGATAACCGTTTGAAAGGGTTAAAAGCCACAAGTGTGGCATACCCCAAGAAAAGGCTCCACACATGCCTAGATCGTCATCGAGTACTACTGGAATGGACAGTGACTTTGGCATCTTTAGTAATGACGATCTGTGTCGTGTGAGGGATGTCAATGTGATCATTCCAAACTTGTGATCATTGGCTAAAGCATCCACTACACCATTACCCTCCCAATACGTATGACAAACAATATTTTATATTTTTATTTTAATGCTTTTCAACTTTCTTTTTTTATTTTATTGCTTTTAATTTTTTAGTTTATAGTTTTTTTTTTAAGAAAATCTAATTTTAATTATTTTTAAAAATAAATTCATTTTTTTAATTTTCATCAATTCTTATTAATTTTTAACGTTAATTTTTATTTTTATCTAAATTAATTTTATTTGCAATTTTTCAAATATTCTAATTTTAATGTATTTGTGTGTGATATTTGTGGGCGTTATAGTATTGATAACTCGAGGATCGCAACAGAGGCTTCATAGCAGCACCAATGTCGACAGTTGAAAAAGAAGAATTACCCATAGCTTTAGCGGACTGATTATAGAAACAAAATAGTTTTTCAACAGTCATCCCTTCAACATAAACGCCCAGCCAATTTGCGAAGGATGACTGTTTGAAAGGGTAAAAACCCACAAGTGTGGTGTACCCCAAGAAAAGGCTCCACACATGCCTAGATCGCCCTCAAGTACTGTTGAACTGAACATGTCACTTTGGCATCTTTAGCAATGATGATCTAAGTCGTGTGAGGAATGTTAATGTGATCATTCCAAACTTTGTATTGTTTAGAGCAAACACCTCCATTGGTTAAAGTATTCGTTGCACCATTACCCTCCCGGTATGTGTGACAAACAATATTTTATATTTTTATTTTAAAATATTAATATTTTTTACTTTTTTAATATTTAATATTTTTCAAATTTCTTTTTTATTTTATTATTAATTATTTATTTAAATTTTTTAACTATACTTAATTTTATTTGGAATTTATTTATTTATTTAAACTTTAATTAATTAAAAATTAATTAATTTTTGATTTTTTGTTAAATTTTAGGACTTTAATTTTTAAAATTTTAACAATTCTTATTAATTTTTATTTAAAATTAAAATTATTTGGAACTTTTTATTAATTTTAAATTAAAAATAATTTTTACTTGAAAATAATTTTATTTTTATTATGAATTAATTTTACTTTTTGTTATTAATTAATTTTATTATTTTTATTTTTAATTATTGTTATATACTTATTCTCTTTATTATTTTATCATAAAATTCTAACTTTTATTAATTTTTATCAATTTTGATGGATTTTTTTTTGATTAATTCCATTATTTCAAAAAAATTATGCAATTTTGAATTTTATTAATTTTTTATTCTTAATTTTTATTAACATTAAGGAAAATCTAATTTTCAATTATTTTTCATATTTTGTTAATATTAATTTTTATATTTTTTATTTGTTTTTATATGGAGGGGCACCCCGAAACCCAAATAAGAACGAGCTTACCCATCCTTACCTTGGTCTTACATTTTGCCAAGTTGGGGACAGGAATGGGCGAGTTGGAACAAGACTAATCCCCTAAGATCCATACAACAATTGCTATATAGTTACTCTTTATTATTTTTTATTTCTCTTTATTATTTTTATCAATTTTGATGAAATTTTATTAATTCCTATTTTTCAAAAAAATTATTAAGTTTTGAATTTTATTAATTTTTATTAACTTAAAGAAAATTATAATTTTCAAATTTTATTAATATTAATTTTTTTTATTCAAAGGGGTACCCTCGCAACCCAACCCAACGTACCCATCCTTACCTTGGTCTTACATTTTGCCAAGTTGGGGACAGGAAGGGGCGAGTGGACAAGACTAGTCCCCTAGGTCAAGACTAATCCATTACTATATCCATTTTTTTTGTTATTTTATAAAATTCTAATTTTACTTACTTTTTATCTTTTGATTAATTTTTATCAATTTTTTCAAAAAAAAATTATATTTTGTTAATTTTTAATATTTTAAAGAATTTATTAACTTTAAAAAATTCTAATATAATAAGTTTTGAATATTTAAAATTTAAAATTTACTTAATTTTTATCGAACAAAAAAAAATTATAATTTTTTTAAATTTATTATTTTTAATTAATTTTTATTAATTTTCAAATTATATTAATTTATTTTATAGGGGGGCACCCTCACAACCCAATAACGTAACGAGCTAACCATCCTTACCTTGGTCTTACATTTTGCCAAGTTGGGGACATGAAGGGGTGAGTGGAATAAGACAAGACTAGTCCCCTAGGTAGTATTTTCACATCCATTTTACTTATAATAATTATTTTTGATAGAATTTTATTAATTCTTTTTTTTATTAAGTTTTGAATTTTATAAAATTCTTAATTTTCAAATTTTAAATATTAATTTTTTTTTTTATTTATTACCTCGACCCAACCCAACGTACCCATCCTTACCTTGGTCTTACATTTTGCCAAGTTGGGGACAGGAAGGGGCAGCGGAGGCAAGACTAGTCCCCTAGGTTGCACACATCCATTACTATATAGTTATTCTTTTTGTTGTTTTTTATAAAATTCTAATTTTAATTAATTTTGATGGATTTTTATTAATTCATATTTTTCAAAAAAATTTATAAAGTTTTGAATTTTATTAATTTTTATTACTTTTAAAGAATTTATTAACTTTAAAAAAATTCTAATATAATATTTCTTTGTTAGTTTATTTAAAATTTAAAATTTACTTAATTTTTATCAATTTTTATTAATTCCTATATTTCAAAAAAATTATACAATTTTGAATTTTGAATTTATTAACTTTTTTAATTTTTAATTTTTATTAATTTTCAAATTATATTTAATTAATATTATTTTGATACTTAGGGTGCCCATGGCCCAACCTAACAAGCTAATCCATCCTTACCTTGGTCTTACATTTTGCCAAGTTGGGAATTAAAAGGGAACGTTGCGACAAATACTAATCCCCTTGAATACACACAACCATTTCTATATAGTTAATCTCTTTATATATATATATATATATATATATATATATTTTATAAAATTCTAATTTTAATTAATTTTTATCAATTTTGATGAATTTTTATAAATTCCTATTTTTCAAAAAATTATGAAGTTTTAAATTTTTATGTTTATTTTTATTTTTATTCTTTTTTAATTTTAATTACTTTTAAGACACGAGAACAAACAATCATTGATATCAAATCTAGTTAAAGATTGTAGAAGCATCATAAAAAACATTCAATAATATCTAATTTAGTTAAATTTTAATTGCTTTTAAAACATATAACAAACATTCATTCATACAACATTCATTAACTACAATATAAACAATTTCTACCTTTAAAAGACCACTAAAATAAACAATCATCCATATCAAAATTTTCTAATATTATTAGAAGAGCACCACAAAACAATACTAGAACAAATACTCATCCATATCAAAAAATTTAAAGATTACAAGAGCACCACAACAAACACACATTCATATCGAAAATTTCTAAAATTACAAGAGCACCAAAGCAAAGATTCATTTGTATCAAAAATTTCTAAAATTACAAAAACACCACAAAACAATCATCCATATCAAAAATTTCATAAGAAAATTTCTAAAATTACAAGAGCACCAAACAAACATTTGTCTCAAAATTTCTAAAATTACAAAAACACGTTCATAAAATTTTCATTACAAAAAAAATTTTCTAAATTACAAAAACACCACAAAACAATCATCCATATCAATTTTCTAAGATTATAAAAGCACCACAACAAACACTCAAAAATTTCAGATTACAAAAACACCAAAGCAAACATTCATATGTATCAAAAATTTCTAAATTACAAAAACACCAAAAAAATCATCCATATCAATTTTCTAAGATTATAAAAACACCACAACAAACACTCAAAAATTTCAGATTACAAAAACATCAAAGCAAACATTCATATGTATCAAAAATTTCTAAATTACAAAAACACCACAAAACAATCATCCATATCAATTTTTAAGATTATAAAAACACCACAACAAACACTCAAAATTTTCAATTATAAAGACACCCAAATAAACATTCATATGTATCAAAAATTTCTAAATTAAAAAAACACAAAACAATCATCTATATCAATTTTCTAGGATTACAAAAACATCACAAAACAATTATTAAAATTTTGTAAGAATACAAAAAAACCAAAATAAACACTCATCTCATCCACATCAAAAAATTCAGTTTATAAGAGCACCAAAATATACACTCATTATGTATAAAAAAATTTAATTTACATGAGCACCAAAATTTCATTTCTAGAATTATAAGCACAATAACAAGAACTCATTCATATAAAAAGTTTCAGATTATAAGACCACAAAAAAACACTCATAAAAAACACTCATTTTATGTATCAGATTTTTTAAATTAAATGAGCACCAAAAATTTAATTTCTAAGATTATAAAAGAACAATAACAAGCACCATAACAATTTTTTTACAATTACACTTGAGCACAAAACAAATTTAATTTCTGAGAAGCACTCATTCATATCAAAAGTTGGTGTTCAAATTTAATTTTTAAGATTATAAAAACACACTAACAAGCACTCATTCATATCAAAAGTTTTGGATTATAAGAGCACCAAAACAAGTACTTCAAGATCATTATGTTCAAAAATTTATTATTATATATTTGTCATTTTGAAAAAAAATTTAAATTATATACAAACAAAAAAAGAATTTGTAAGATTATAAAAGCACAATAACAATAACATTTTTTTCACAATTACACTTCGAACACCAAAATAAACACTCACCGAGTCATTCATATCAGAAAAAACTAAGAATAACAACAAAAGCAATTATTTATCTCTGACATGTGTCTACTAACTTCTTACTTATAGGTATTACTAACTTCAAGTCAAGTAGTTCAATTTTTTTCCTTGAAGTTGAAAGAGCAAACAATAGGGTTTTAAATAAAATAAAAAACAAAGTATATATTAAATAACGAGTGGATTCAACGATCTACTTTGTTCCTTCAAAATTTTCATTAAACATTGTGATTAAAAATTAATCATAGAAATTATTCATTTTAGAGTTTAAAATGTTAGCGACAGGGAAAAATAGTATTTTTAAATTATTTTTCCGATTAATTAGAAGAATAGATTGTAGAAAAATAGATTATAGAAAAGAAAACGCTTAAATATAAGTGGAAACAGGGGTGGAAAAAGTAAAACACTTAACATAAACGGAAGCAGGAAAACTAAAATGAAACTAACATCTCAAACAAAAGAGAATAAAATCACGCATTTCCTCCTACAAAGAGAGATTCCAGCTGCTATCCCTGCAATAAATTTGGTCAAAACAAGAATCAAAACTTAATCCTTGCTCAATAAGGCCAAAACCCTTATATATTTAATTTTCAACCCTTAAACAAACAAGTTACTGATCAAAGAGTAATGGATTCAATAAAAGAAATGATTGTTGTGCATTCAATAAATGTACTGATGAAGTTTTACATTCTAAGTCTAACTACAGATGTTAGATATGTTACAAATGTTAAAGTAATTGCTAGAACATCTATAGATGTTTAACTCTTGAAATAATTCTTTTATTGCAATGATTAGTTCAAAAATGTTATAATAATCAATAGACAAACCAAAAACAACGAAATATTTTACCAAAAAAAAACTAATATCCACACCAAACTATTTTACTAAAATAAATAATATCCACACCACAAATTATCACACACATCTTTATAAACTCTCCAATGGTCTAAGTGTATAAACTAAGTAATTTAAAGAAGCTCTAAGCCCTAAACAAATGTAAGGAAAAATATCACCCTAAACTACAAAATTAAACCATTCTCAAAACATCAACCCTACAAAAACAAGTATTATATCAGGATAATTATTAAATTATGAACAACAAATTGGAAACATCTACTCTGCATTGCACAAGATATAAGTTGTTATCTAAATCTAAAATGCAGGTTTTACATCTATATTAACAAAAGCAAATCATGGAACAACTCCTCCCACCTCCCTTATATGATAAGGTGGGCAACATGAGTTAGAAAGCAGGGTAAACTATTACTATGCAAACAGAGCAATAGCGTATGTAACGAGAAAAACTGCTGCACATTCTTTTGAAGATATCAATAGGGTTCCTTCTACTATAGTTTTCATGCACATTTACGATCATGGTTTCTCTTTAGTGATTAAGGTAGCAATTAGGATTTCTCTCATTAGCAATTCATATGTTAATATCTGCCAATTAATGTCAGTACAAAACCTCGACCTTCCTTTTCCCCAACACATGTCAGACACATCCAACGAGACTCTAGTTTGGAAAATCCTATCATAGTAATTAATTTTTAAGGCATTAGAAAAAGATTAAACTTATTTTTTGTGTGTGCTCATGGGCCCTACTTTGGTGCTATAACTCATCCAAGGTTAAAAATAGGGAACGTTTAATTTTGAAGATTAGAATTCATTTTATCGATTTGAAGTTACAATCTATTGATGAAAAAATAAATTCGAATACGTGGAATTTGTTATTTATGCATGGTTTTTTTATCAAGGATAGTTAGAAGATATGTTAGACAGTATGTCGATGCATGATTACACATGTAGCCTTTATGATAAATTCATTTGGAGAATTAACTAGTGCAATGTTTATCCATCACATGTGAAGATAAAAA
This sequence comes from Taxus wallichiana var. yunnanensis, assembly GCA_018340775.1. NCBI lineage: Eukaryota > Viridiplantae > Streptophyta > Pinopsida > Cupressales > Taxaceae > Taxus > Taxus wallichiana. The sequence continues at coordinate 514,731,190 of CM031242.1, read as the reverse complement.
GTGGATGATTCGAGCGAAGATGTAAAGTATGGTGATCTCGTCAATGGTGTCAGGAGATGCAAGATGCAAGTAAGTTTGAATCATAATACTTAATATGGGATCCATGATGCAACAGGTTGTCGAGCTTGGATGATCCTCATGAAAATATCTTATATTAAAGCACTTGTCATATGTGATCAATACAACTAAATTCAAATAAAGAAAGTGTTAATCAATCTTTAAGTGGCACCCATTTGTGTACTATGCGGAGAGGTGAGTCAGTTGTTTGTAATGTAGAGTCTCCTTTACCACCCCTTGTAGATAGAGAAAATTACTTTTTTTCAAACTTTTAACTCGGGATATGGTAGATACCAAATCTCTACATTTAGGGTTCTTACTACTATAGTTTTCATGCACATTTGTGATAATAGTTTTTCTTTAGTGATTAAGGTAGCAATTAGGATTTCTCTCATCAACAATCCTTGTGTTAATATATGCCAATGAATATCGGTACAAAACATCAACCTTCCTTTTCCTGACATGTGACAGGCACCGCCACCGAGACTACAGTTTGTAAAGGACTATTATCATAATTAGTTTTTGAGGTACTGGAAAAAGAGTAAAATTATTTTTTGTGTGTGCTCATGGTCCCTACTTTGGTGCTCTAACTCATCCAAGGTTATAAATAGGGAATGTTTAATTTTCAAGATTAAAATTCAAAACATGACAACATAGATATCAAACGGATCAAATTGAAAAACAAAAACAATCAAAGCACATGCATGACCATGCTACGCAAACATCAAACATCTACAAACAAAAAAATAAACCCTCAAAAACCACAACCAAACCATAATTCAGAGGAGGTCAAGGATTATTTTTTATAGAGCACATATCAACGAATCTTTCAATGGACACATATGCTTTCCAACTATCTGACGCTTTAGAAGACTCTACATATTCTAATACGTGTTAAACAAGACACACACAATAAAAGTGTTATTTTTTTATAAAGAAGCTTTCCTAATTATGTCATGTTTTTCCCATTTGAAATATATTATAATGTTGGATAAATTATCAATCACATGTGAATGGTGTAATGGAGCTATAGAAGGGGTTGTGTTGAAGATGTTAATCTTGAGGGAGGGAAAATTTACCGAAAGAAGAGGGGCAATTACGAAAGGGTTTGAGGGAGGAGAAGTGTAAGGGTACAAAGAATATTTTATGGGGAAGAAATGTGAAACTCTTGTTTCTTACAAGTATGTGCACATGAATGATGACACAAATTTGCCAACCACTTCAAGGAGAAAGGGGATTCAGTGGACAAGTCATCAAGGTAATCCATTATAAAGATATCTTTGATTAAAGAACTCGTTGTGTTTGATCAATACAACTAAATTAAAATAAAGAAAGCATTAATCAATCTTCAAGTGACACCCATTTGTGTACTATGTGGAGAGGTGAGTCAATTTTTTGTAACACAGAGTCTCCTTTTCCACCTCATGTAGATAGGGAAATTTACATCTGTTCTAACTTTGAACTTGACATATGGTAGATACCAAAGATTTACATTTAGGGTTCCTTCTACTATAGATTTCATGCACATTTTCCATCATAGTTTCTCTTTAGTGATTAAGGTACCAATTAGGGTTTCTCTCACCAAAAATCATTATGTTAATATCTTCCAATGAATATTGATTCAAAATATCGACCTTCTTTTTCCCCAACACATGTCAAACACAACCACTGAGACTCTAGTTTGTAAAGAACTATCATCGTAATTAATTTTTAAGGCATTGGAAAAAGAGTAAAAAAACATTTGTGCGAATGGGCCCTACTTTGGTGCTCTAACTCATCCAAGGTTATAAATAGGTATCGTTTAATTTTGATGATTAAAATTCATTTTTTTATTTGAAGTTATAATCTATTGATGAGCCAAAAAAATTAATTCATGCAATATGTTAAATGCATGGATTTTTGGTCGAGGATAGTTGGAAGATATGTTAGACTATATGTCGATGCATGAATACATGTGTAGCCTTTATGATATAATCATTTGGAGAATTGACTAACGTAATGTTTATAAATCACATATGAAGAGAAAAAATGGACAAATCGAGAGAAAATGCAAAGTATGGCGATCTTGTCAATGGTGTGAGGAGATGTAAGATGCAAGTAAGTTTGAATCAAAATAATTAATATGGGATTCATGATGCCATAGGTTTTCGACACTACTACAAGAGGGGGTAGTTTGAGACATTAATTAGAGACGATATTGTATTTTTGTCTCTTATTACTATTCCCAAGTCACACCCGTCTTAAAATATTTTATATTAAAAACATTTCTCCCAAAAGTAGAAGTTGCAAGGGAAAGAGTATCATTAATGATGAGGTAGTTGGGGTTGGTATTTGTCATGCCCTACAATATGGAGAAATGCATGAGTGTATTGGAAAAGTGGATCGACAATGTTTTTTCCAACACATGTCTTAACAACAGAGTAGGAGAGCAAGACAACATATATCTAAATGAAGAACTCCATTTCCTTTTCCCTATTTTTCACATTTCAGATGTTTTTGGAAACCAAGAACCTATTTTTGTATTTAGTTAATAGAATTTCATTGAGTGGAAACAATCTCCATGGTTTTTTGGTTATTGGTTGGTGAGATTTTATAATTTAAATTGCAAGGAGTTGGTGAATGAGGTAGGAAGAAAGGACACACATGATTTTAGTAGCATTCCACACTTTCTTCGTGGGTTACATATTGAGGGTGCCCAAGCATAACCATCTACCTCTATTGGGCTATCTAAATTTGGCAGCCCATTTCCCTAAGTTGTTGACTCACTCCTTTGTAATCGTACCACCCATTTTCATAATGTTGCTTCAGTCAAAATTCCACAGTATGCCATAAATGCCAAGTATTCATCATATTCAATATACATAATGCTTAGCATTCCAGGGAGGTCCAAGATCGGCAATGCTCAAGGGGATTCCAAGATCCATCACAAGGAACCAAATCAGTTTTGGGATTCTAATATTGAATCCATGCCCAATGGATGATTTAAGGCTATTGGAATCATGCTTAGCGGAAATCATCCCCGAGAGGCCACCAAAAATGTTATCCAATTTTTGCCCATCGGGCAAAATTGGAAAAATAGGGGCCTATTGTTCTCTAAAACTGGAAAAGAGGATTTGTGAAGAATTCCATGAAATTTCAAGTAAATTTTGCATTTAAGAAGTGCTCATAATGTTCCGGGTAGTTTCAGAGTCATCTTGAGTGATTATTCCCTTTCCCAGTGTCTTGGAGGTTTGAAGTATGTTTAGATCAAGAGAATTGGCTTTGGGGCCCACTTCCAGCGAACAAGGGAAAAATTGGCCAAAATTGATTGATCATATGTAAAGGGGTCCTTTTGTCATTTCATGATCCCCATGGTTTGAGAAAATCCAGGAAAATTCACAATTTTAAGAAACCAGGTGTGAAAATACCCAAACGGGGCTTTGAGTTCAAATAGCTCATTGAGAAGCTCGATGAGCTGCTTGGCGAGTTGATATCATACATAAGGTGGGATCCGAGCTCTATTAGCTCGTCTGGGCTATCTTCATCGCATAGGATTATATCAAGGTTGAATGAGAGTTTATCAGCCTAAAGTTTGAGTCATGTTATTATAATGGCATGTCAAATGAGGTTAAACGAATAACGAGCTCGAATCACGACGTGTCAACTTAGTAGTAGCTCGATGAGGACGTTTGGAGTGAGCCAGAGAAGAAAGCTAGAGCTCGAGTCGTTTGAGCTCATTGTGGAGCTAAGAAAAAGGAGTAGGTTGGAGTTTCACGCATTGAAACATGGTGAAATTGAGCCATTTTTTTAGATTAACCTGTTGCTCATCATGTGCAAGGGGATCGAGAAAGAAATTTACTTAGCGGTGAGTTGCACAATCAAGCTCAATTCGCAGGATATCAAAAGCCAAATCAAGCTCAATGGGATGAAGATCTTGAGAGGTTTAGATGTGGAGTTTGTAGACATGTTCTTGCTCGGCTATGCATTAAAATCGTCAAGCTCACAAACTATGAAGATAGGATTCCCAAGCCAATGGATGGTTTCTCAGGTAGAGAGCTTGTAGGTTGAGCTAGGGATCGAGATGAGTTACGGAGTATGGGAAGGTTCGATCCGTAGTGGAATGACGGAAGTTGAGAGCCAACTTACCAAGGTGGAAATGTTAGAGTGACTCGACAAGTTAAGAATGGATGGCCCGACATGTCGACAAGCTAATCCATCCAATGACGAGTTCGGACAAGATCCAGAGTGTCAGGGCTTGTAAAGGATTTGAAAGTGTGAAGGAGCTCGAATGAGGATGTGAGAGAGTGGCTCGCAAAGTGTAAGGTATTGTGGCTGATAGGTGGGAAGACCGAGTTGTGAGAAGATCAATGCGTTGAGATAGAGTATCACTCACTCAGGATGGAGCAGAGTTGAACAGAGAGCATCACCAAAAGAGCTCGGATGTGGTAAAGAGCTCGGGCCCACCGAGGAATCTTGCCAACACGCATGGTAAAAATTTTAAGAGCGTCAACCTCGGGGATTTCGAGGGGCTTGCGGCCATGGTGGAGATAATGCCATGAAAACCATCGTAATAATCTTCGTGCTCGAAATTTGGAGGTTTGCGGCCATGGTGGAAAATTTATAATGGCAAGCCATCATAAGGCTTCTGCGCAGAGAAAAATTCTAAGTTGGTTGCCGATTCATCGGATTCGTTAGGAGACTACGGTGAGATGGTGAGTTAGTCGTCGAGTTTGTTAGCATGAAAGGTAGAGCTATTCTCGGAAGCAAGCTAGTGACTTAGTCATGATAGGGCTCTACATGCATGAAGTTACATCATCAAGTCGGTAAGATCATGACTGCAGAGGTGTTTGAGTACAAGGTGAGCCTATGAAGATGATTCCACAGTGGAGGCAAGTTAGTGTGGAGTGACATGCAAAAGGGTTGAGTTGAGGTCCAAGTCGGCCTTAACTCAGTAACACCCTTAACAATTGTTACTTTCTCCTGAGCATTCAAGTGTTGATAAATGATTTCTCCTGTATTAGGACATGTTCCTTTGGTTTAGGGAAGTCATGCTTGATATGGATTATATCCTTTCTACTCTTAAGATTTTTGACTGAACCAGAATGTGCTTGGACTCTTTTGTTTCTTTCATTCTTGCACTTGAGTTCAATCTGATCTCTGGATGAATTGTGGATTTATCCACCTTTATGACTCAGCCTTGGATCAGTTGCATTGATCCAAGGAATGTTTTAAGTTCATTCAGGATGAACAAATTTTATTGACTATTTGATAGTTACAAAGTCTGGCTGAGCTTTGAATGATCAATTCCGGAGATTAACTCAGGCTGATCATGGTAAATAGAATTTGGTTCCAGATATCGTAACATCAGGAGAGACCTGGACCGTAAGCCAGGTAAGATGTATATGTTTTATATCTAAAGCTTAAATTATTGATGCCAAGTGGAATCTGATACAGGAATGTTTTACCATGTTTAAACTCTAACACTGATTAGTCCTATTTAGGGGACCTAAACTAGAGTCAGTAAGGTTAATAGTTTTAACCTAAACTATAACCTAATGCTACAAGATTTGTTAATCTAACCTAGTCCTAAACTATGAGCTTGATACTCCTAAGGGTTAACTAAACCTAGCCTATGGAAATGAGACTAATGTCTTATCCTATGATCTAACCTAAGTCACTAACCTATCTTAACTAATGCTAAGGGGGGGACCTAAGGAGGGTCGCGAGTCATGGGCGGTGGTTTCCATGGCATTTAAGAGGGGATAAGGTTGAAGGACATGGAATGCTATCAGGTTTAGCGGAGGATAAAGACTACTAATATAGTCTTACGTGGCAGTGTCTCTAAGGATGGGAATGTTTGTTTATTTTGTTGTGGCGATCACCAACTTTGGCAGTCGGTGGCAATGGAAAATAGGCAGGAGAATGGAAGTAAATGCAATTAATGAGCATTGGTCCTCGAGTGTGGATTGCTTGGGAAGGCATGCAAGTGGAATTTTGTTTGGTTGTTTTGTTTTCCATGCATTCCGTTTTTTGCACTGCTTGAGCACTGGTTCTTCGAACTAGCCGTCTACTCTTCGTTGCATGGCAACTTTGAGAGTTTCTAGCTTACTTCTCTGTCGGGGAAATATATAAGGCATGGAGGTAACAATATTTTGTTGTTTAATCTTTCATGGAAGAAGAAGAGAAGGTGCGAGCACATTCAGAGGTCTTCTTCAAATTTTTAAGCGACACTATCAGGCATGATAGGCCCTAACTTTTAAAAATCTTGCTTTCCTTTAAATGCTTTCATTAGAACAACTCTGTTCAGATGATTTTTGTACAGTCGGCCTGGCTGGTAGCAATGTATTGGTTTTCTTCTTTTCTTGTGGATTTGGGAATCCCTGGTTTTACGTAGACCCTGATGAATCTACTTCTTTTATCTTCTCTCCATGCTATGAATACAATATGGGTTTCAACTTCTGTAGAAGTGTTTTATGTCTCTTTGTCTGACTGAGGTATTGAATTTCCAAACTGGTACCATGATAGATGTCGTGCTTGATGATTTCATGTTTGAAGATAACCACAGAATGAACTGTTGTGTCAAATTTGGTTGGTTTATTTGATTGTTGCTTAGTTGTATGAGCTCTACTATTACTAGACAGCTTCAGGAAAGTATATAGTTGGATTTGTGGTGAAACTGTTAGTTCCTTCTATAAAGCTCGACTGTTCAGTGCATACGAGTAGGAAATATGGTTGAATTCTAAGCCTGTACCTTTATTAGAAAAGGGTCTAAAGGTTTCTATGAATATAGGTTCTGTAAGTAATGAAATATTTGGTGTAGCTGTTGTTTTTACGATTTTTACTTGGATAATTGGAACGCAGTTATGACCAAGAGAAAACGTACTTTGATGAACTCTGTCCCCTAACAATTTGTGGGTGATCCTAGATCTGCATGAATGGAAATTAGGTTTAATGATTGGAAAGGAATTGACTGTGTTTGATGTTACCAGAGGTGACTTTGAAATCTATAATTAGAATTCATCTATTAACTCTGGAAGTGCAATTTGTTTTGGTATCTTGGAATGTAACAACAAACTATCCAAAGTGTAATGGTTGGAATTAATTAGTTTTGATTTATTGGTAAGTAATGATAACGGAACAGTTACCCTAACTCTTAGTCAAAAATGATTCGAGTCATGGGTGAAGTGTAGACTGTTTACATGGTTCAGGATTGTGGTCTGATACTAGAACGTTTATATCATTTTGTAACAATCCTTGGCTTTTGTTTAATGTACAATCGCAAGACCCTAGGGATCTATGGGCAACTTTTAAAGCAGTTCTACCTGATTGGAGCTATTGGTGAACTTAGGTGTTGATTTACTTGCCTTCTCTTCTTCCCTAATTAAATTTAAGAATATATATATATATATATATATATATATATACATTACTCCTGGGTAGTTGGTACAGTTCTGAACTTGTTTGAAATGGAGTTCTGATTTCCTCTGTTTCTTCCTCTTAGTTGTGAAGGATAAGTTGTTATAGGATTTTGGAATACGAAGGTATTCTCTCCCTTTCTGAAATTATGAGTGCTCCCTTCTTTTGAATCTCTATAAGAACTCTACAGTATGGGTATAAGATGAATGGACTGTTAAAATTTAGGTGAAAAGAGTGGTAAGTGTTGAATCTTAACTAGAAGTTTCCTTTCCTTCTCTTTATCAGTATTATTACCCTGACTGTGAAATTCAGTTATTATTTACTTGTATAAAAGTATCAGTGTAGCAAATTTTTGTATACTTAGCAATGTTTATGAATTGATACGAAAAATTTTAGAGGAAATCCGTTATCTGAACTTGCTTGAGGCAGTAATCTGATCTTGCTTGAATTGTTCATATGCTAATTTGTTGGTTGCCTGCCATGAAAAGATTTCTTGATTAGAGTAATTATATTAGGATTGATACTGATCTTGGTTTTCGGATGGCTAGGTACTTAAGATTCTTATTGTTTCTTCTTATTTTCTTGTATAAGATGAATCATCCGAAAATATTTAAGTTGAAATAATAACTATAATATGAGTTATGTTATAAAGTCATATTGGAATGGTAGAAAGATAATTAGTGTGATTCATGATTATGGATTTGATGAAGTTGATTTCATTTAAACAGGTTGTTTAATGGAAACAATTGATGGAATGCAATTGTTTTAGGAATTAGTGCTTATCATGCTCAGTTCACTGAACTGACCCGTGCTAGCAAATTTTGCAGATGGTCATCGTAAGTGGTAAAGGCATGCAGATCTGTTATGATGCCCAGATTGCTTAATCTGGTTTTTATGATGAATTCCGACAGGATCTCTCTGATTGTACTATAAGAAGAAAGTTACTCTTTGTTGATGTTTATTGTATTAAAATATGCCGAAGTGCATAAGTTGTAATTGTATAGATTGAAAATAAATGAAATGGGGAAATGTTACTTACATGGCTGTGTTCTTATTTGTTGAATTGATCTTCACACGTCTGAATGAATGAGAGTGCATTCTTATTATTAAATGCCATGGGGTCTAGATGGAATCCCTAAGTAAGCCTTGTAAAATTATGTGACTGAATACTACATGTTGATTAGTAATTCTTATATATTATGGATATGGCTAAATTGGAAATTAGACCACTACATTTTTAGGGAAGATGAGGTTGAACTATGCCCTAACATGTAGCTATAACTGGAGGAGTATTCTATTACTCCCTAAATAATGTTCTAGGTCAAAGCAATGTAATTGTTGGCTTTAAATCTCAATGTCTTGATGGCAATAAGTCTGATATATTTCAGTCTTCGGGGTGATATGAACCCTTACGGGTTTAGTTATCTTCCTTATGGGGGAAACTTAGGCCTGTTGCACTATTATGAGGAAACAAGGTTATTTGGAACCGATTGACACCTTGACGCGATCTCAATCTTATTAAACTTCTCTCTATGAAACTGAACTTAATTACGTAAGGAAACTCAAAGGTGTGGGACCCTGGGTTGGGGAAAGGCTACCCAGTTAGGAGGGCCTGTAATTCTAATTTAACTCAACTTAAGAACTTCTTGGAGGTATGTACATCTTTCCGAGGTCTGTATCGTAGGATGTTGGCACATGTCAACTGCAGGGTTGTACCTTTGAGAAGATTAGGATCTTCTCGAGGATACAACAATGTAGGTGACATATGGCAACACCCTTCTGCATTGATCGTTAAGATTTACACCCGAAACTTGTTCAAGATTTTCCTTCGGGACTGGTTAGGACCATAGACGTGTTATGAGGCAGCCCTTTGAGACTTAGGGTATCTTGACACACAGGGTTAACAGTGGTTGATCCAGTATGTCAGCTTACCCCTAGCCTTCAAGGGCATCCTTATAACGTGAGTTATGGTATTAATCCGTACCGAGTGAAAACTTGGGTCAGGGGGACTGACAGAAGTTTGGTATAAGACGTTCTATATAACATCGGAGTGGGGTGAAGGATGTATTCCAGATTGACGAGTATGCCGTCAAGGAATAAGAGACATGAACATGTTTCAAATCTTTGGCCAAAGTATCGCAAGTTGTTGATTGCGTTGTCCTATGTCACCTAGTCTCAGGGATGTGATGCCGATGAATAATGGTAACAATTATTCAGATAGGTTCCTTGGACAGAGCACTCAGAATCCCGGATTAGGGAGGAGAACCACAAGAGTGAAGTGTTCTGATGAAAACACCAACTCTAAGATACACATGAATAGATCGGTAGATTACCGAGTCATGGAATGAATAGATCGGCGGTACACCGAGTCATTACAGCTGCATATGGTTATCTATGTTATAAGAATGATTGTCATGATCTGTGTGTTCTAAATTATGTATTTAGAACTAGAAAACACAAAAAAAAAATTATCTTGTTCTAATGTATTAAAATGAGGATGTTACATAACCGATGCATGGTGATCAGGGGACATGGATAATCTCAGACAAGTTGTTCGATGGTGATTTGTGTGTAGAGCTCGCGAAGGAATCACTTGTGGTGATGCACAATAAGTTCGAGGAAGATCGGATAATACACGACGATTAGGAGAAGAGGGAGTTCAAGACCGGGTGAACCGAGATTAATTCCAAGCTTGAGCGATGTGGAGGTTGAGCTCAATTGGAAGAGTCAGATCACTAAGGAATTGTGGGCTGAGCCAAGGCCAAGTTGAACATGAGTTGGCTGAGTCATAAGGAAATGTGGAGCTCGGTGGTTGCAATATGCTTGAGAGTCTCGCTAATGCATAAGGAGCAGCTTAGATTGAAGGATGAGATAGAGCTTGTGGAGTTGAGCTCGTGTAGAGGAATCATTTTTAAGATTGCTGATGCAGGAAAGAACTCGACTCGAAGAAACCGAGTTGAAGCCAAGCTAAAATAGTAAAGGTGGAGGTGAGTTCGGTAAAAGAATGCAGGAATGGCGAGATGAAACATCGAGGTGAGCTCGGGCTTGGGAAATACATTGCAGGTTATGCACGAAGGATTCATGGATGAGAATGCTAAGGTATGGCTTGTTTCAGGGAGCCCAACAATGGCCGAATTACTCAAGGAGGATGAATCGGGCTCGTCTTTGGAGTCCGGCAACGAGCTCATAGGTTGTCATTTGAAAATTGGGTTGGGCTCGTGAAGGGGAACTCGCTCCGTATTAGGAGTACCTAGGAGAAATCAAGATGAATCGATGGGTTGAGTCAGGGAAATCACAAACTTGATAGTGAATAGAGCGATACGTAGTATCGGGGTGGGCTCATGAGAAGAATTTGAGAGGATGAACTATGTCAGCAAATGGTGAGCTATTGGCTAGGCCATTCTTGCAATTTTTAAGTCGACACAGGAGTGGCGAGATGACGAGGAATATGAAGGGACTCGAGATGAGCCAAGTTAAACCCAAATCACTCGGTGGTAAGGTTGCAATCAAAGCTCGTGGAAGGGTGTTGAGTTCTATCATTTGTGTGTGGAGCTTGGCAGATATGGCTCGACGGGTTGAGTCAGGGAAATCTCAAACTCGGCACAAAGCTCGGTGGAAATGGAGCTCAGTAAGAATAGGAAGAGCTCGGTGGAGAGCTCATTTTGAGAGCTCAGTTGCGGTGAAGGCTGGAGGAGCTCGATACTAATTCGGTGAGTTGGCTTGGCGATCCAACCACCGAGTTGGTCTTTTTGACCATTTCTCATGAACCCCCATTCAGTGCAAACCAATCCTAAGGGGGCCCACCATAATTTTATTAAATTAATATTTTTATTTAAATATTTTAATAATAATATTTATTAATATTATTAAAATATTTTATTTAAATATTCCTTTAATTAGTTGAGAAGATTAAGTCAACAGAGCCATTAATGGCACATGATGGAAGGTTCTTAATGGTTTAACCAACTTTGTAATAAATGAACCATCATGTACCTTCATTTTAGGAAGGAATTTATGACTTTTCCTCTTCTCTCTCACAGAATTATTCTATAAATGTAAGTTGGAAGCTCATTCCAACAGCTTGGACAAGTTAGACATCTGAGACAAGTGTATATTTTTCAAAAATCCTCCTTTTTCGCAAGTTGTTCTTGTATGTTGAAGAAACTTTCAAGCCTCCTTTCAAGACTATAATGGAAACCATTGCCTCTTCTGAATGTAATGATGCATTGTGCATGTTTTAAAGTAATAAAAGTGTGTGTTTTGTGACTAATCTTGGTACTTTCATCCTTTTATACTTCTTTGTGCCTTTCTCATGCTTACAGGTACACTATGCAAGTTCAAGTTTCTATTGCAGGTTCTTGGAGTTTTGTGCTTATCAAGTGGTGGAACATTGCATGCATTTGAGTTGTGGTGCTTTTTCACCCTTCTCAAGTTCATCCTTCTTCACTATAAGACTAATATATTGTTTTGTCTAATTGAGTTTAACAAAGGGAACACATGCTTCTTAGTATTGTTAGCGTAACATATTACATTGGTTGGTTAGACGGTTTCCTGTAACCATTTCTGCAGAAACTGTATTTCTTTATTTATATCCTTCTCTTCATTGTTTTGTATATATGAATAAAAGAAAAAATATTTTAAGTTCTGTAAACATTGGTATCAGAGCACAAAATGATTGGATGACATGGGAGGAGGCACCTAAAATATCTTGCTCGCCAACTCGGCCAAGAGACCTGCATGGAGTTTGTGTGAGCCATGTGGGCAGAAGCATGGGAGGAGGAGAAACCACCAAACTCTGCAAAAGTGAACCGTGGCAAGGTGTGGCTACAGGCAGTTGGGAGAAGAAGGAGAGTCGTGTGGTTGCAGAGATGAAGCAAAAATACACGGCTGAAAATGTTTTGGTAGTGCTTCCTGGAACCGATTGCGCCTGCCTTAATTAGTGTTGACGTAATCTGAGAAGTATGATGCAGATTAAATAATATAGTTGTCTTTTTTGTCCAGTCTGTTGTTTTTGTAATTTGGTAAAGCATTTAGCGTGAGAAAGGGTATAGAAGAAGCATGTGTGCAGGAGTAGTGTGAACTCTACCACCACGTCCACGGCCCTCGCTGCCACTGCTGCCACCACAAGGACCTCCGTCCTTCACCTCCAGAGCCACGAGACAGGAGGAGAACAATGGAGTGAAGAAGGATGCAGATTGGAGTGATCAACGCTAACGAGGACGATGTGGTCTATTCCGCAGAGAGCGGTTGCATAACTGATTATCCTTCTCTCCTCGCAAAAGTTAAGGGGAGGCTCATCGTCGAAAAGAATGTTGTGAAAGATAAGACCATGCCTTTGCCAACAGAAAAGGGTGTCAAGAAAGTAGACAATGGAGAAGTGTGGAACATATGACAGAGAGTCCTGACTGGTAATTTACTTCCTACTTCACCATTTTTTCATTTCTTTAGTAGTTATTATGGACATTCACTTGGAAAAATACTCGGGTTAAAATTTCATACATTGAAGGTGAAGATCCAAATGCAACTTATGCATAAAAACTTATGGGGTATAGTAGATGGGAAAGAGAAAATGTCCATAGACACCGCCAAATTAGCAGAATGGTAGTGCAGAGATGATAAAGCAAAAGCCATTATTGGCCTTGCTCTCTCCGATTCTAAACTCCATCATGTTGATCTCAATAAATCTTCCAAGGACATGTGGGATAATTTAAATCAATTATTTGGAGCGAAAGCAGTGAACATGAATTTTTCCTAAAACTTCAGTTATATAGATTCAAAATGGAAGAAAGCGTTTCTATGTCTAGCCACATTAATAATCTTCGGTCTCTGCTCCAACAACTAGCAGAAGTCAAAGCTGTGATAGAAGATGAGGATGCCAAAGCTATCCTATTAAATAGTCTATCTTCCAAATACAGCAATGTTGTTTTTACTCTCAGTCAAATTCAGTCTAAATCTTTAGATGACATGATCACGGCTCTTCTCACAGAGGAAAAATGCATAACTGACGATGCTGCAGAAGGTGATACTCAACAAGAAAGTGCACTTTATTCCACAAACAAAAAATTTCACAAGAGATCAGATAAAAATAAACAAGGGCCTAAACAAGATATTGAATGCCACTATTGTCAGAAGAAAGGTCATACAATGTGGAACTATCATAGCCAAGCAAGAGATGTTCTACAAGGAAATATAAAACACAATGGAGCTAATATTGCTCATATAGAAGATCCACAAGATTCTGACGAGAGTGAGGAAGCTATTGATGAGATTGGCTTCACATCATCTCTAGTACTGTAAGAAACAATGAAGGAGGATGGAGGACAATGGAGGCTGGAGGAAATCCAATGACCTCTTGCAAGCCGCAAGTGACGAGGCCGCTGACAGATATTGTGGCGAATAAGGTATTGAGGACCAATTCCTCAATTTTGGTTTGTTTATTTCAGTTTTGTGTTGGTTGTTTTGTTGTTTTTCAATAAAGTGCAGATGTTGCATAGTTTCCTATTTGGGACCTCCTAAATTGAAAAGCGTCGTGGGGAATAGAAAAGCACTGAAAGCAACGCATGGTACTCGCACTAGGTTCATGGTAAACCTATAAAACCACCGAGGTAAAATCCTCTTGGTTCGTGGTAAACCTGTAAAACCACCGAGGTATCATCCTCTTGGTTTGTGGTAATCCTGTAAAACCACCGATCGGAAAGTGCTCCTGTCCCTCTAGGTTTATGGTCAACCTTAGAAAAACCATGTGTATCGAGACCATGTAGGCACATGCTCATGTGAAGACCCTCTTTGCGGTGTTCTCATTAAGGGGGACATCCAATGTATCAGGAAATGTATGTTTGTACGAACAATGTAATAAGGGGGAATGTTAGCGTAACATATTACATTGGTTGGTTAGATGGTTTCCTATAACCGTTTTTGCAGCAACTGTATTTCTTTATTTATATCCTTCTCTTCACTTGTTTTATTGATATATGAATAAAAGACAAAATCTTTTATGTTCTGTAAACAAGTATCTCGGTATTTTGTTACCCTCTCTAAGTTGCAGGTAGTAGGTAAATTTGTCTTGTGGTACACAACACCCTCTTCAAATTAACCGTTCTGAGTCTAGCAACACCCTTATTTTCTACATCACCATCCCTAGTATAGTTTCATGTCTTGTAAATCTCTTTCCCTAAAACCCATGAAAATGTTAGCATAGGTTTAGATAACCATTTTATTACACTAGGAGTAGTACAACACTTAGTTTAGGAAGAGTAATTTGGCCTTCTCCAGAGGTTCACCTCGAGCCCAAGTCCCACATCTTGAGAGGTGATCCCATGTTACCCAATAACACCGAACATCCTATTCACATTCTGGTCATTTGGAGGGTGCGGTGATTTGGCAATAATTATTTTTGGCACACACGGTGGGATAAGAGTCACATCTTTCATAGGTGTGTGTATTGTGTTCACTTCATTTCATTAAGTTATTGTGCTCTTAGTGAAATTTCAGCTTTAAGAGGTATACCCAAGCACAAATGACAACTCCATTGGTCAAAGTAACCCACTCTCTATGTTGCAGACTTTTAGTTTTACCCATTTCCATTTAGTTTTCTTCGACATCTTTCCATTTTTCTCATTCATGAAGTGGTGCAATCATGGCTTCATTTCCACAATGGGATTCCCACTTGCAGCAGCAATGGTTCTTTCCATCTTCAAGCTATTGTAATCCACCTCTAGACCAATTTCATGATGGATATCAGTTTGAGCATGCATGTCCACATGAGCAAGATGCGAATCAATTTGGTTATCCACCAAAGGGGCTACTGAAGGATAATGGCATGTAGATTTTGGAATCTATCCTACACCTGAAGAAGATCACTTGCAGAAGAAGATTTGAGATTTAGAGTATAACATGGTGCCAATAAGGATCAATGAAATGACAAAGGTAGATAATATTGGTTTCAACATTCCATACCCATGGACTGGCCCTATACCATGTGAACTTAATCCTCAATAAAAGCTTCAATTCATAATCAAGACAATGACTCAAGTTGGAGAATGGATCAAGAAGAGGGGTGCTCACAAATATAATGTTAGTCAATCTTGTCAATGGGAGGTCCCTACATTACCATCTATAAACCCTCTTCCCATTTTTGTATCCATACAAACTGAAATTTGAGCCCCATAGTCCTAACCTTCTAGTTGCTACCCTGCGGTGGAATTCACTACTTCATCTTCTATTCCTCCATCCCATCATGAATCTTCCATGCCTCATTCTTCTAAAGTTCCTTCTTTTCTACAAGGGCCATCAAGACAAGAAGCGAATCTCTTCCACTTCCTCAAATAGTGAGGGAATCAGTTGAATCCCAACCCACCCCTCCTCTTGTAGTCCCAAACCCATTTTGGGAGGAGAAACGTCAAAAAATGAGTGAAAGGTAGGAGTATATGGTCGAGGAGACTAGTAAGGAAGAGCTTGCAAACAAATTGAAGGAGTGTGCGGAAAAAATTAACATCAAGTAAACTTCATTCTTGATTAAACCTTCTGTAGATGTTGAATCTCGGGAATAAGTGGAAAAAACTATTTTTGTAATAAAAAAGTTCAAAACTGAAGGATGAAGACCAACAGTCTACCTGCTCAGAATGTAATATCCATATTGGTTCCATATCTACAGAGGAGGTCAAATTACCGCAATTGGTAAAACTAGTTGTAGAAGAGAAAAAGCCAACTCCAAATCTTCCAGGAGAAGAGCATGTGCAAATCAAAGAAGAAATACTCTCAAGTGTACAAGGTAGTTCTAGTGAGTGCAATGATCCTAATTTCCATGCATGTCAAGGACTTGCATTGCTTCGGAGGGTTGTAGCAGATTTCCAAGGTCATCATTAGATGTTACAATCAGCCACAAGGAGTTTCATGAGACTAAGGTAGATTCAACGGTCATTAATGTAGATGAGGTCATGCTGCTATCTCTCTTATCCATAAGACGTTATCACTTGTGACTTTCTGAAATGCTTAGAGATCACAAGTGATGGGCATTATTGCAGCACAATAACAACCATGTGCAGGCCATCCACTCCTTGTGTGTAATTCATAACAAGCTCTATTATTGGCCTCCACAACACCAAGAGAGAGGTCATGGTGTCCTTCCAAGTCAATCGCCAGTATATTATCATCTAAAAATTCACCACATACTCTTCAAAGTGTATGATAAAATGAGGAGGAAGTCTCGTATCCTCATGCTTTGACATTAAGGGTTGGAGACTCTTCCAATTATCCTTGACTTATATCCATACATTCAATAGATTCAATTTTTTTAGATTCATTGGCTCATCACTAGATTATAATCCTTATGTTGATAAGCCATCAAATGACATGCACTACATACATTCCTTTTTGTAATAAAGAGAATTTTTCTATAGGTCATAGGTTCCATACATTTCTCCTTTTCCAATATCCTTCTTCATACCCCTCTTCCTCCTCTAATGTTCATCTCCCTTAATTTTAACTTCTTCAATGCACCCCCTTCGGCGTTTCCATCGCAAATTTCACGTGCGATTGCAAGTGATAGATTAGATGTTTTTTCTATGGCACAATTGGTCTCGTTTGGTGTACATGGTTTACGTGGGATCCTATTATTCTAAAAAAATATTCTGGTACTGTGGATCCCATGATTCTATAGAATTATTCATTGAATAGTTATCTTTAGTTTTTAGGAAAATGTTGCATAAACATATTATATTCTTTACAAGTGCAAGTATCCAGTCTTCCAACCCTATGAAACAGATAGAAGATAATTGTGACTTCTACCTTTCTCTAATCATGTATATTGATTGTGTGGTATAAGTGGTTTACATTTGTAGGGGGTGCTCCATAACTAAATGTGGAGAAGTAGGTGGGTATATGTTATTTACATGCTACTAAACTTTACACATGACGTTATCATAGTCATATGGCGTAAAAAAATATGCTTCATGACGAAAAATGCATCCTCTCCACATGGTTGAAGAAATGTTTGTGTTCTATTGGGAACTTCTACCATGGTATACATGTGGTCGAATATGCACTTTTCAATGGATTATGGATTTAGCTAAGTAGTTTCAAATAGTGAGGGTGAATATGGAGGTCTTATGCAATGTAGTGAGGCTTGATATTCATCTTGTGAGATAAAATTTCTACAACATGGTGTTCCCCTCATAAGGATGCCACTCATTGTTATCCTCTTATTTATGCTTTTGTTATATATATAGCTTACGAACAAGTGAATATGTATGCACATGATTTTCCCTCTAATCCTTTAATGCTTCCCATCTATATTTTATTAATTACATTTAAATTTGTCAAATTCTCGTGATCTTGAATATACGTCAAAATTTATTTTTAATATACCAATATTCTCTATTATGAAGTATTTTGTATTTTCATTATGATAATAAATTTTTTATTGTTTTTGAATGTTTAGATTATTAAAATGCATAATAATTTAATTAAAGTATCCTAACAAGTTACAAAACCATTAAAAAGAAAGTTTGTATAGATTGATGACTGTAATGATAGATTTAATATTCAAAAAACATTGTATTTATAATCTCCCTTGGATTTTCCTATCGTATCCAATTCAAATCTGCATTGTGTTGTGTGAGCCTCGTGCCATGCATGACAATTTATTATAAAAATTGAAGATGTAATTTCTTAACGCTTTGGCCGAAAAAATTGTTGTCGTCAGATAGTAAATGCCCTGACAAGTTGCCACTTCTTTCTTCACAAGAATCAATGAAACAATATGACATTGAATACGAGTCTTAGTGCATATTGTGTTCTCATGCAAACAAAGAGCCTAAAAATGTACCATATTTTAAAAATATACTCATATGATATTAGTTTGAATGATAAAGGGGTTCATTGCGCCCTATTTCTCTTTCATGAAGTTCGAAATTATGATATGTGGTCCCTATGTAATTGTACGCACCAAAATTACATGTGATACATTGTCGGAAAATGGTTACAAGAATCCCCAATGATGATTCAAGTCCTTTCGAGAAGGTGTTTGAGCTCCAAAACCCATTCGTAGTGTATATTTGTAGCCTAGACATCCTTACTTAGCCTTTTTATGCTTTTTTAGCTCCCGCTTCTTTCTATGCATGTTTTGGCCTTTAGTGTTAAGACCGCTGCCTGCTTGGCGGCGGTTCAAAATCGCCGCCCGGGAGGGCAGCAATCCTACCCGTGTTTTCTAGATTCCGTAATGCATGTTTCTAACATGTGACAATTCACTTAACTTCACTTTTAGGATGCATCCGTGAGCCAAATTGTCTAAAAATAGTTTTGATTTCTTGGTTCTCCTTCCCTCTTCTATTTTCAAATAGATTTAATTAGTTGGAACTACCTCTTCTTACCTTGTGCATGAAGGCACATCCCAGCCCTAATTCTTATATATTCCATGCTTGTATTCAATAAAAAGGCCTGAGAATTTTTGTTTATCTCATATTGTATTGCTGCCACAATCTTACTAGGAATCGCATAGCCAAGCTCAGATCTCTTGTGTTATCTGAATTCTACTTGCATTGCATACAAAATACCTTCAAGGTACCATTTCTCAAGCACCATCCTCTTTTTGTTGTTCTTGAATTCCCAATCCCTTGGAATCATATGAACACTCAGAGAAAGAAAGGAACAAACTGAGTGGACAAATACTGATACAACCGGATTTACCAAAGCTCTTGCTCATTCAAGTTGGAATTATGTGTTTTTTTACTTTATTTATCAAATTGTCAATTTCAAATCATTGGTTTCAATTACATATCAAATAGAGTAGTAAAATTGTTCATTTCAATTAATTAGACAATCACAAGTAGATCAGATCATTAGAAAGCTTGCTCTTTGACATTACCAGGGAAGTTGTGGGGAATAATAGCTCTTCTAGGGTTATGACTTGTTCTTCACTTCTGAGGTAGGGTTTGAAGGGTTCTTGTTTAGATTAGGTTATTTGTTTTAGGTTTAAGTTCACATATCTAGTACAAGTAATTAGCTACATCTGGTTGATTACTTGTATTTAATTTATTTATTAGATTAGACCCATTGTTTAAAAACTAGAAAATATTAAAAACATTTGCTTTCATTAGATTAGTTTGTTTTCCCATACAAGGGTGACATCCTCCACAAGTCTTCAGTTTTGATCCGCAGGTCCCACAACCCAACGGGCCTCGTGACCAATTAGATATTGACACTAGTTTGCATACATTGGTATTTAGATCTTCACCACTCCCACCTGACATTATTACACAACTTTCCTTATTGATCATAGCAGCTGATCAGGCTAAGACTTTTTGGACTAGAACAGAAAATTGCGCATAGTCCCCGTGGCTCCACTACGCCTCTTGTCCTTACCTACATGAACTTGTCTGGAAATCCATACGAGGTGCCTATAGGTCACTTTCTGCGTGTTCCACAACCAACAAACAAAAACTCGGTAGAACTTGATATTGACTGGAGTCTCCGAGAAGCTATCATATCAGATCGTTCCATAACACCCCTTCAACTTAGGAGAGCATTCTTTTCCTTAGAATCACAGATCCTGATATTACGTGTTGAAGACATAATATTTACCAATTAGCTTATTTTCCACCACCACATCCACTTCCACTTCCATTCTACACTAGCTGTCTCAGCACGACCTCGAGAGGTTGGGTGTGAAGAAGGTCATGTGTTGATTTTCTATCGTACAAAATTGGTGAACCCAACGTGAAGAGCTAGTCTCTAAGATGTTTCCACTCCTCCATCCGCTTTCCATTTTCCCTTTATTCAATGGGTATTCTTATACCCCCCGAATATTTTGGGATTCGATGAATATGGTTAACCCCTTCCGGTTACGACATATATAATTATCAAGCAGGTGGACAACAACAGTCACCTTCACTCTCAACATGGGAAGATAATCGTTCAAATGCTCAAAATCCTCTCCTTCAGGGAATCAATATTGGTTCCTCTGTGTGAATTTAGGATCTTGACAAAATCACGCAGACATATCCTCATGAACAATCAAGTTCTAACAACATGAATTTCACTGGGGAAGTAAGTTCATCACCTCGGTATTGTTTCGACAACCCATTAGTATGCAATCGGACTAGCTCCTGCATGTAAATGAGGAATAATTAGCACGATATGCCAGGAGTGAACAACTCTTCAAGAATATGAACCATGCTTATGACAGGTTACAAGGACATGGTGACGTCCTGCTTCAAAATAACAACACTACCCCTCCAACGAATGAAAAAATTACCAACGAGGGGTGGCAGCATAGTGAATAATTCATAGCAGGATACCACACTCCTCAACAACCTCCAAAAATATGACAACAAGTGCCTAAAAATAACATCATCCCATCAACGAGGAACGTCATCTCCGCGTTAGTAGAAAAATTCAAAGAGTTAGAGCTTGCCCAAAATTCTCAAAGCTCATACGCAAGGCAAGCAAGAACTTCTCATTATCTGCTGAATTATGGACAAGTACCTACAGCGCAAAATCCTCTAATTTATACAAGTGCTCCAAACCCTGGGGATTTACTAACTAGGATGGGTACCTTGGGTATGCCCCCTCACGCAACATATGGATACCTACATTAGGCACCAGCCAGGAAGTGCATTCTCAAATGCCATACCAACCAGAAATGTAACTTTCCTTAGCTTCGTGCCTTCATCTCCATATCAAAGTGGTCAACCCCCCTACATACACATGTACTCTAAGACACCACAAGGGGATATGTACACTTACCCGGGTCCTTATGGTCATCCACAGGGGATACCATATGCCCCGAAAAATGTTTACGCCACGCCATTTCAGAAACCAATGCATCCTCCACCTCCCCAACAAGGATCTTTGATGGTTGAAACATATGCAATGGGAAATTATTCTGAATATCTAAAGGAGCCTCTAGACTTTTCCATCTAGACAGTCATGCTCCTAAGACCCTTTCCCAATCTTCCAAAGTTTAAAGGGGAGGGTGATCCTAATGCTCATATCAAAGCTTACGCAACGGCCATTCGAGAGTTTCCCCCATGGGATGCGATTGTTGCAAATATTTTCCCTAAGACGCTAGAAGGCATCACTCTCGATTGGTACTATAAGATACCAGAGGATTCAATACACTCTTTTAAACAACTTGTGTCAGAGTTCATTAAGGATTTTGATATGAACAAACTTTTAAGGATACCAAACAAGAGCATAACAAGTTCATAACCCACTTCATTCAAAGGTGGCGACAGGTTCTTTACTCCTCTGTAAGTGCTCCAAACATGGATCAGATGGAGCTTTGTGATTTTTTCCTCCACTCCCTCAATAGAGAGACAAAGGAAGAAGTTCAAAAGTTCCCACTAAGGATCTATGAAGAAGTGCTAGAGGGTGCTCTCCGAATTGACCAAGCAGCCATAGACAGTGGTCATACGACTTATGGAGCAAATGGAAAGTTAGTCACTCCCAACCAAAATAATCCGGTTACTCTAACAACACAAGCAATAATCAAGGACCAAAGATCCTTAATGAGAATCGTGGAGTTATGACCGACGATATGACTAACCAACCCAAGAAACCTAACATTTTTAATTCTCCCAATACAAGTACTACAAATAACAACAAAAATAACAATGACAGTAATCAGAGAAACAATAACTTCTCACCCTCGTAAAATTGTGGATTTTAATCATCCTCAACAACAACAACAATCTCAACAATAAAGATAAACACAGACCCCAATCCCCAGTCAGTACCCAGGCGGGTATCCGAACCAATTCAAAAACTAAGGGCAAGGGCTCCAAAATTTTAACTATAACAATTAATAGCCAAACAATAATCATAGTTTCGACCTCAACAAGGTACAAACCAAAGGCCTCAAGATTATGATCCTGATCTATGTTGTGGTTTCCATAGGGTTCACGGGCATGATGCAAGGACATGCATCGATTGCAACACATTTTTACAGTGCTTGTTAGAGGATCAACGTCAACTATTTGTTGATATGTTTTTGGAAAACCCAACCGCGCCAACTCAAAACACCTACATGGGACCTGTATGCCCACAAAATACACCACTTGGAATCTTTAACAATCCTCTCCCCAGGCACCCAAAGGACGGTAGAATAGATCCCAATGGTTCAAACAAAGGTATTATGATAGGGACCAATTATCTTGAATCCTCAACTTCGTCAAATCCACAAGTGGCACCTCCTCTGGAAGACCGCCAACAAACAAAGATTGTGGGGTTGGTAGAGTTAGACGTTGAACCTCATATTAACGCTACCACAAGAACCAAGGATTATTCTTCGTAACCAATCTTGATCTATACGGTTATATCAAATGATATTCGTGATATGCTAAGCAAGACAGTAGGAGCTTATGACCTAATCAGTGATTTAACCAAGACCTTTTCTCACATTTCCTTCTTGGATCTACTAATGAATTCCCCTGCTCACATAGCTGCTCTACTAGAAGTGCTAGGTCTTGGCCATTTGATTAATGTCAACCCTCCATCAAAAGTGCAAATAAATCACATAGACTTTGATGTTTTTCCTCCAGGGCAGCCCGAAAGAGATGTTGGATTTGTATTTGACATCAACAAGATGCCCACGGATGCTGAAATAACTCCTAGAGGCGACCCAGATTTGTTCTTGCAAGTTTGGATTTACAACAATTATGTAAAGTGTGTGATGATTGATGATGGGGCAACAGTTAACATAATCCCCTTCTCTTTTCTTCAAAATTTAGGTTACAGGAGAGAAATTGCTCCTCGACACGAAACACGCTGAGAGGCTATGACAGCCTCAAGGCAACATCGATCGGAACTATAATATTACCAATCACCCTTAGGCCTAAGATAGTGCTAGCTGAATTTTATATTTAAGATAGGGAAACCAACTATAATATGAACCTTGGTCATCCTTGGATCCATCGCATGAAGGCAATTCCCTCCACCTTGTTTTAGGAGGTCAGGTTCCTGCATTTAGGAAAGGTCTTTGTGGCACAGGGTGATCCAAAACCCTTTGACATACATTTGGCTAACTTAAAGAATAGGCCAGGGGTCCACTCTGAGTTTGAGCTTCCTACAAATCAGTTAAACAAACCTATAAGCTCAGTGCCAGAAGAAAAGCTAGTCCCTACAACAGAGTTAGAAGTCACGGGGTTGATCGAGGGAATTTCAGGTGTCAAGGATGAAACCGTCATCGTAGAAATAGTGTCGTTAGGAACAACAACAAGAATTGTTGAGCTATTGGAGAAGGATTTGCCTATTCTAATCCTATTTGATTTTATGGGTATGGGACATACCCTGGGACTCGGTTCTCTTCTAGCAGATGAGGTTTGTATGGTCGAAGTGACCGAGGTAAAGGGAGAAGATACAAAGGATGATCTGATGTCCATTTTTCTGAGTAGTTACTGGACTCTCCATTTTGATGGAGCCAAGTGTCGTTTTGACGCCAGAGTAGGTATGATCCTTACTTCTCTTGAAGGAAGGATTCTACCTTTTTCCTTCAAATTAAACTTCAAATGTACAAATAACGGGCTGAATATGAGGCTCTCCTACTTGGTCTCATTGTGGCCAAGAGAATGGGAATTCTTAATATTAGGGTGTTGGGTGATTCACAAATGGTCGCAAATCAAATATCCGAAGTGTATGAGACTAGAGTTGAGCATCTACAACTCTATAAAATAACAGTGTTAAGCCTAACAAAGGGGTTTGACTTCATATCAATTGAAGCAGTTCCACGTGAGAAAAACCTTCTCGCAGACTCTATAACAACTTCTACCTCCTGTTTCACCCCAAGTAGTGAGTTGGAAGACACGAACTTCATGATCTCAGTTCGTGCTGAACCCTTGGTTCGTAAAGCACCGGTTACCCCAATGTTGACATACATAGAAGCCGAGAATGAGCATGTTGTCTCAGACCATGTTGATAGCGATAAAGCAGCTCTATGATATCTAAACACTTTTGCAGAAATTCATCTTACCTATCACGAGATAGATATTTCCTTAATCCCACATTCATCTTCCTATTTTGGAAATCCCATGATCGAATCCTCCCCTGGAAAGGATCTTGAAATATATGAGGTAGAAGAGGAAGGGTATTTAGAGTTTCCTGCAATCCTGTTGGTCTTTGAGGAAGGAAATTCCTCCTTAATTGATGGAACGATCGATATAAATATTGGGACAGAGGATGAACCAAAAATCTTGAAACTGGGATCCTCCCTAACTCCATAGGAGGTGGAAATACATACCCGAATCCTTCACATTTAGCTATAAGAAAATGAGGGGGATTCCATCACACATTGTAGTTCACAACCTCATCACCAAGTCAAATGCCAAACCAATTAAGCAGAAGTCAAAGCCCATGAAGCCAAATTTGGCCCTCATGGTGAAAGAAGAAGTGATGAAACTTTTGCAGGTAAGATTCATCAAGCCAATTGACTACTCACAATGGGTATCTAATATCATCCATGTTCTCAAGAAGAATGGAAAGATCCACATTTGCATATAATTTCAGGACATCAACAAGGCTTGCCCCAAATATGATTTCCTATTACCGTCCATCGATGTTATTGTTGACGCAACAAATAGGTTTAAATTGTTGTCACTCATGGATAGGTTTTCAGGTAAAATCAAATCAGAATCTTTGAGGAGGATCAGGCCAATATTATATTCATAACTCCTTGGGGAACCTACAGTTATGTTGTCATGTCATTCGACTTAAGAACGTTGGTGCCACATACCAACGAGGAATGACGTATATATTCCATGACCTTATCCATAAGATTATGGAATCCTATGTAGATGACCTTCGACTAAGGCTAGAAAGCGTTGTGATCACCCAAAGGTCCTTCGTGTCATCCTTTCTTGCTTAATCGAATACAACGTCACATTGAATCCAAAAAAATGTGTATTCGGTGTAACGGGAGGTAAGCTTTTGGGATACATCATATCTTCACGAGGGATTGATGTTAACCCAGCCAAAATCTAGGCTATGTTGGAAATGATTCCACCGTCAGACGAGTCTAGCATCAGATCTTTTCTTGGGAAACTCGGTGTAATCCAAAGGTTCATCCTCGATTTTACCTTTGTTATTCATCCAATCAACAATTTGTTAAAAAAGGATTGCTGCATTGATTGGATGAAAGAATGCAACGTGACATTCGAATCGGTTAAATGATTCTTATTATCTCCTCCCAAACTCATGCTGCCTAGTTCAGATCGCCCCTTGATCCTATATTTTTGAGCTATTGATGTCCCATTGGCCGCATGTTGGCTCAAGAGGATGATGATAAGTGAGAACGTGTAATCTATTTCATTAGTTAAACATTATTTGATTATGAGACACGTTACACATAGGCAGAGAAAGAATTTCTTACTATAGTCTTCGCAACAAAGCGTTTAACACATTATATGTTGAATCAAGAAACGAGGGTTATTGTTAGATCAGATCACCTACGGATGTTTCTCATGCAAGGATCCTTATCTAAGAAAGTTGGGCATTTCATAACTATGATGGGTGAGTTTGAATTAACATTTGTAAATCATAAATTCGTCAAAGGAAAAATCATTACGAACTGGTTGGTTGATAACTCATTGGATGGAGGTGATCTAGTAGATTTAGAATTCTCGATGAGTGTGTGTACTTTGTCAAAACTAGGCCCCCCATTTCTGCGTGTCCTTGGTACATGTTAGTGCAGAATCACATCACCCCCGAATGGCCTAGTATCTGAGTGGGGCATTCGGTGTGATTGCACAACATTGGACCATCTCTCAAGCTGTGGGACTTGCAAAACTTGAGATGGACCTCCAGAGAAGGTTAGTTCTTGCTTCCTAATCTACCTGCCACAAGCTACTCCAGTGCAGGCAGAACCTAATCTATCCTAATCTAACCATTCCAAGGAGACATGGAGAGAGAGAGAGAGTGAAAGAGAGCCTACACTAAGTGGTGATACACCAAAAAAGGAAGTGGTGAGATACTTTGCTGAGGGAGGATGAAATAGGGAAAAAGGAGATGAGGAGGTCAGACAAAAATGAAACAGACCCAGATCCAAATCCACCATCAAAACTCCATGAAGCATGACATCTTACACTGCAAACATGAAATACATACACAAGAAACAAACATGAAATGGATAGGCACAGAAGAAAAAAAAAACATGAGAAAGGGTTGAAGAACACCACGAAAACACAATTTTATTGCTCTATGAGGTGCACAGACCATTACATGGATGCTCAGAAGCATAAAATACACTTTCCAGGAATAGGAGAAGGATTACAACTCAAAATGGAGTTGGGAAAAATTTTATAGAGTTTCCCCACACCCAGAATGTCTCTCCTTTCTTAAATGAGAAGTGTTTACAATATATAGATGATGAAACCCAGAGGGAAAGAAGAGAACCTCGATTCTGCTCTTAAATCTCAACCACCATCCATCAATGCCCTACAAATCCACCTACAATCTATCAATTTTGGTTCCCTATGTCTATTCGGCGTGTTGAAGAAGGAAAATGGGCAGATCAAATCAAATTTGATCTAGTAGTTAAAGCAATCAGATCCTCCATTAATGGCATGAAAGACATTTTCCTAATTTTCACCAATCAAATCTTTCTAAAAATAATATTTTATGCTTCCATGGTGTAGAGGGTGTCGAGACCTTTCCAAAAAGTCTTCTCTTTCTCAAATCCAAGCTTCCAGTCAAAAGATATGGCCATCTAAAGATTAGGGTCAGGTGTTTAACGCAAGCTCTCAATATTTAAAAGAGTCTGTCCATATAAGACCCACGTGGCAGCCTCATGCATCTTGAAGATTCAGCCCCTTCCTTTTTCTTATGAGATTACGCCGAAATGACATGTGGCAACTTTCGTGGGCTCCTCGGTTTCCTCTGTATTCTTTCTAATTCCCTCTTGTTGGTGGAGACACTGTGTCTGAACTAAGACATGTGGAGGCTTCACGTTTGTTTGGAAAATTCCCTAGATTTTTCCTTTAAAGTTGCGTGGATGAGACACGTGGCTCCTTCCACAGCTTTGTTCAGTTTCTTTGTGTTTTGGCTAAGTCCCTTTTGTTTAGCGGGGCCATATGTCTGACCCTGGACATGTGGAGGCTCAACACACATTTAGGAACCTGCTCTAAATTTTAATTTTGAAGTTGCAATGTGCTAACACATGGCTCCTTCCACTGGCTCTGCTCTGTTTAGACTTTTCAACGGTTGATTCTACCTTTTCGGGCTCTGGACACATGGTGAGCTTGCGCTCGTTTGGGGGATGCCTCTAGATTTTCTTTTTGAAATTACGTCAATGAGGCACGTGGAGGCTTCCGCTTACCTTTTGTACTTAGTCGATTCGAGCCTGCTCCCTTTTCGGGCATGGGACACATGGAAGGCCAGCGCTTATTTGAGTCTCTGCTTTGGGTCGTGCCTTTAAATTTGCGTTGATGCGACATGTGGCGCCTCTACTGGCTCTCTATACTTAGCTGATTCGGGCCTCAATCCATTTGACTTTTGTTGGACCCAAAACACGTGGAGAGTCTGCATGTTTGGAAACCCGCTCTTTAGACCCAGCCTTGGTGTTGCGCCGATGAGACACTTGGAGGCTTCTACGAGACCTTTATACTTAGTCGTTTTAAATGGTCATCTCTATCCCCTTTTCGGACCTGGGACACGTGGAAGCCTCGCACTCATTTGGGAACCCGCTCCAGATTTTCTTTTTGAAATTATGTTGAGTTGACATGTGGCTCCTTCTGAGGGTCTGCAAATTTTCAACGATGATGAGACCCTCACGCTCACGGGCCGCACTTGAAAATTCCACCATTTTTTGAAAAGTGTAAAATTTCCAAAGTTCCCATACCCGCCAGCCCACATTTACACTTGGGAAAAATTTCCTCCGTATGCCACTAGACTGCTTTTACAATTTGAGTCATCCTTGGGCCCACCCCCACTTTTTCCACTTTTCATAAGAAATCCTTCTCGGTCCCATGGGCCCGCAATTATACTTGTGCCTTTTTGTGAAAAGTACAAAAATGTCAAAATGTCTCCTGCCACCCCACCGGTCCGTAATTTCCATTGGCAAAAAATCTTCCCTAGGCCCATCACTCCGCTTTTTGGCAAAAATCCTTCCAAGGCCCATCAGCCCATACCTCGAGAAATATGAAGAGTTAGAAGGACTTCTTTATATCTCTGGAAAGGGGAAAAATTCCTATCTAATGGAGATGCTTTTAGGGGGCCTTAAGTGCTTAAAACATATAAAAATTCATATTTGAAGCACAAAAAGGGAAAATGGTGTTAGTTGACCCAAAATAAGTGTGAGCTTATTTTGGTCAACAATTTGGCGACTCATGGGGATTACCTACTTGTTAGGTGAAAATATCAGTGGCCTTGAAGCATCCATTGGGCATGGAGTCTGCCTGGTAAACAAAAATCTGATCTGAACTTTGAAAATCTAATCCTTGAGCCTCTTGGGAACTGCTTGGTCTCACCAAATGCCATTTCCAATATATTGTGCATAAGCAACAAAAACACCACAACACACACTATGTACAAAACTGAAAATCATACATGCTCCAAGTGGAACATGCAGAGTGTGCAAAAGTAATTCTTCTGCTGAAAACAAAATCTACTCCTACTCCTACACTAACCAGAGAGAAAGGGGAACTCAAACAAATCTTGCAACTGGCAGGGAGAAGTAGCTTCCCTTTCTCAAGAGGGCAACCATTGATCCATAGGGATCCAAAATGACTCTACTTTATCAAATCAGCCAACACGAAGAAGGAAAAAAAATATACATGGAGGTTATGTCTGTTTAGTGATAATAGTACCACCTTGCCCTATGCATGGTGGCGATTACAGAACCACCGCCTCACCGGGCGGTGGTCCTGGGAACCGCCGGGTCTACATTGGGCGGTGGTTGCAACTTCTTGCGGATAGAAAATAAAATATGACGTGAACAGTCCTAGAATTCCAAAGGGTGTCCATGTCTCTTCTTCTGCATGACTTTTCCCATTCTCCAGTGCACATGAGAACATGAGAAAGACTATAAATGCATGTTATGGAAGAGAACAAAGGCATTGAAGCATGAAGTAAGTGAGTAAGAAGCTCTTAGTGTTGGAATTTTGATTTGTAGAAGCAAGGAGTAATTGAGTCAAAGCAAGCAATAACAATAAAAGTGGGAAGAAAGAGCAATTTCCCTTCCCGACCAATTTTTCCTCCTCTGGAGGTTTTCCAGGATAAAATTATTGGTGTATGAGTCTATATTCTTTCCTTTCTACAAATTTTTGATTCTAAGCACAAGTATAATTCATTCACTAGCTATCTCTGATTATTTTCTAATAGAAAGTAGAACAACAACGATTAATTGTGATTCTGTGGATAATTCCAAAGTTGAAGATTTTACAAATCATTTTGGTATCGAGCTAACAATTATCTAGGACTATGGTATTTGTTCTTGGATTTGTATGAACAGTGACGAGATCTAAAGGTGAAGAGGCTTTACCTTGCAATCCAAAAATTTCTACAAAGAAGTGGAAACAGAGAATTCGGGGACAAATGGAGGAAGAGAACTTGGTCCGTAGAATCGAGATGTTGGAGACCATGATGGATAGGATGTTTAGAAGGCAAGAAGAGCTTGCTGATTTACAAAAGACAACTTCTGTCAAACAAGACTCCATAGAATCAGTGGTTCGGGTGTAGCTAAAAAGTTTAGCATAGGAAGGAGCCACCATGAGGAAAGTTATGGGGAAGAACATGAAGAAGAGACTTCTAACACAAGAGAAAAGGTAAAATCTGATCATACTCCTTTTAAAGTTGAAATGAAAGTTGAGATTAAAAGCTTTGAAGGACAAGTAGATGCAAAGTTGCTTGATAAATAGTTAAAACAGTTAGAAGTCTAGTTTAGCATCCATAATGTCACTAAGGCACAGAGGATCACCTTTACACGTCTCAAGATGGAGGGACATGCTCTGGTTTGGTGGGCAACCCATCTAGCCACTTGTGAAAAGAAAAAGTGTCCTATTGTGAAATCATGGCAAGAATTTAAAGAACTACTTAGAGAAAAATTCTATCCTATTGGCCAAATACTGACCAAATGATTAAATGGCGTATTTTAGAAAAGCAATGGTTAAAGTGTGCGGACTATACTACGGAGTTTCGGAGAAATCCATGTTGCTTAACATGGACTTGGAGGATGAGGATATTTTGACCAAGTACTCGGATGACCTCACACTCACCTTCGAAGAAAATTCATCCCCACAAAACCCAAAGATCTCAAGAAGCATGCGTACATGCGTACTACAAAGATGATGAAAAGAAGTAAGGAGAAGAAAAGCCAAGGGTAAAGCTATCAACAAATCAGCGTAAGAAAGAGTTTGGGCAAACAAGTAACAAGGGTAAGTGGAAAAGGAAAGGTAAACAAGCTGCAACTACTTTGAATACTTGTAAAGATCCCAAGAATTTTTGCAAGAACTTTGATATCAATGGTCATATTGATGCTACATGTTGGAATTTGCATCCGAAGAACCAAACCAAGGACTCAAAGAAGTCCATGACAACTGTGAAAATAGAAGGGGAGGTGGAAATCGAAGATGACTCTAATGTAGACGAGAGGCTTGGATGCACTGACTACCAACATAGAAAGCCATGAAGAGGAGATGAGTAGATTATTCCATATCAAAATCCAGATCGGAGAACTAAGGTAAATGCTTTGGTTGATACTGGTTCTCATTCTAACTTGATTTCTAAAGCGAGTTGTAAAAATCTTGGTCTTGAGACTTACAAGCATCCACACCCTTATCCTTTGGGTTGGGTGAAGAAGGGTCTTGAGAAATAGGTAACAAGAAGATCTAAGGTCAAGTTTGGTATAAATTCCTAATATATTGATGTTTTTTTGAAGATGACGTTATTCCACTTGATGCTTTTGATGTTGTATTTGGGAGTCCTTACTTGTATGTTAGGGATGTTATATTTATGAGGAGGGAAAACCGGCATAGATGAGTCAAGGATGGGATTAGATACAACATCCGGGCACACCAGCGTAAGACACGGGTTACTATAGTAAGTGTTAACCAAGCAAAACGACTTATTCAGGAAAATCATAATCAGTTTTGTTTACTTTTATTGAAGGATAAACAAGATGGGGTAGAAGTTGCAGAGATTTCTAACCAGGAAAACATGATTTGGATAGTATTATTTAGTCTTTTCAGGAAGTATTTCAAGCTCCTAGTGGGTTACCACCAAAACGGGAAGTAGAGCATGAGATTCAGCTATTTCCAGAATCCCCTCTACCGAACATCGGGTTGTATAGGAAATCCTTGCTCGAGAGTACTAAAGTAAAGAAACAACTCCAGGAACTACTAGACCAAGGGGTGAGACGTCCGAGCACCTCACCATGTGGTTCGCCTATTGTGATGGTGCCAAAGAAGGATGGTTCTGGAGAATGTGCATTGACTATTGTGCTTTGAACAAGATCACCATAAATAACAGATATATCCACTTCCCCACATAGATGATCTCTTGACCAGCTTAAGCATGCCAATTTTTTCACAAAGTTGGATCTCAAGTCAGATTATCACCAAGTCGAAATGAAGGAGGAGGATATATCAAAGATCGCCTTCAAGACAAAACAGAGTTTGTATGAGTGGTTAGTACTTCCTTTTGGGTTATGCAATGCACCCACTACATTTATGAGATTGATGAATGATGTATTGCGAATTTCATAGATTCATGTGTCATTGTATATCTAGATGATATATTGATTTTTAGTGCCACATGGGAAGAACATCTAACTCATTTGCAGCAAGTCTTGCAAGTTCTCAGGGAGAAACAACTACTTTGTAATATGAAGAAATGTGAATTTGCCAAATAGTCACTTGTCTATCTTGGGCACGTGGTTGGAGGAGGAGAGCTACGAGTGGATACAAAGAAGGTGGAAGCCATCACTAATTGGCCAACACCAACAAGAGCCATAGAAACTAGGAGTTTTGTGGGAGCAATACAATACATGCGGAAGTTCATTCCGGGCTTCTCCACAATCGCAACACCTCTACACATAGTGGCCGTAAAGAGTAAGAGTTTTGACGGGGGTAAGAAACAAGAAAAATCCTTTGAGTTATTGAAATACAAGATTAGTCATGCTCCAATACTTTCTCTTCCTAATTTGCAGCAACCTTTTTAAGTAGAGACAAATTTCAGTGATTACGCCATGGGTGCGAAGTTGCTTTAAGGAGGTAAACCCATATATTATCATTCGAAACTTTCACTTCAGCGGTTAAAGGATATTCGGTATATGATAAGGAAATGTATGCACTAGTTCAAGCAATTAAAAATGGAAGCAATATTTGTTGGGTAAAGAAACTATTCCTGCACACTTGATCACAAACCTCTCCAAAGATTTGCAAGCATAGTCTAAATTACAAAGCAGGCAAGGCACTACAAATGGATGGGGTTCCTTGAGAATTTTCCATCGGGTGATTAAATACAATAAGGGTAGTACAAACTTGGTGGCAAACATGTTGTCTAGGCCACCCACACAGAGAATTTTTCCTATTTGGCCACTATCTCTCATATCGAGCCCTTCACGAAGGAAGCTTACGGAGAGGCATATGCCTGGACAAAGACTTTGGGGTGACATTTCAGTAGTTGCATTCCTAAGGGACTGAAAGGATAGGGATTGAAGATTTTTATCTCAAAGACGGGATGCTCTACCAATGGGGGAAGATTTGCATGCCAAAATAAGAGTGAATTCTATTGATGAGGGAAGCACATACCTCGAAAGTAGTGGGACATTTCGGTGTTGGTAAGACCCTATCCCACTTGCAAAGGTACATGTATTGGCCCAATATGTAAGAAGAAGTATCAAAATTTATACGGGGATGTAAACTTTGTTGTACTAGCAAGCCTAAGACTAGGAAGGAAGGTTTTATATGCCTTTTCCAGTACCTACTCATCCGTGGGAGGACATTTCTATGGATTTTGTAGGAGGATTACCTATGTCTAAACATAGCCATGACTATCTCTATGTTTTTGTCGATAGATTTAGTAAGATGTGTATTCTTATGGCATATAAAAATATAGTAAAAGCACATGAGGCGGAAAATCTTTTCTTTGCTAATGTATGGGTGCATTTTGGTTTGCCAAAGTCTATTGTTTCTGATGGGATTCTAGGTTCTTGGGGAAATTTTGGACTACTTTTTGGGACAAGATGGATACCATGTTTCAAAGGAGCACAACTTTCCATCCACAGACAGATGGACAAACAGAGGTGGTAAACAGGACTTTGGTATAGTTGATCAGAGGGTATAACAGCAAATACCCAAGGCCTTGGGATGAGTCCTTAGCCTACATTCAACATTCCTATAATCGGGTAGTACACACATCCACTATGAAGTCACCGTTTGAAGCATGTTTGGGATATCTACCTACAAATCCATTGGACATAGCAGTTGGACAAAGATGATGAGAAGGATACACGAGACACAAATGTGACTAAAGAAAACAAATTCATTGAGAGGAT
Organism: Taxus wallichiana var. yunnanensis; assembly: GCA_018340775.1. Taxonomy (NCBI): domain Eukaryota; kingdom Viridiplantae; phylum Streptophyta; class Pinopsida; order Cupressales; family Taxaceae; genus Taxus; species Taxus wallichiana. The sequence goes on along the minus strand of CM031242.1, from coordinate 514,697,256 downwards.
CCGGCAAATCCATCTCAAAGTCAAGGAACAACTAGAGAAATCTCAGGCCAAGTACAAAGCTAGGCACGACCAGCATAGAAGGGAACATAAGCTACATGTTGGAGATAGAGTTTGGCTTTACTTGAGCAAGGAGAGACTACAAGGTCAAGCAAGGAAGCTCAAGCCATTACGATATGGACCCTTCACCATATTGGAGCAGGTTGGAGAAAATGCCTTTCAACTTGATTTTTCGTCATTCATGAGGATGTACTCTATAGTAAACTGCAAGAACTTGCACCTATATGAGCCATCCATGCTAGATGAAGATGAAGAACTACAGTTGCTACCTTCCATTGAGGATTGTGTCTTGGACTCACAAGGTGAATTGGAGGAGGATGTAGTACTACAAAAAAAGGTTAGAGAGACTAGGAGAGGTCCACAGGAGTCTTGGTAGATTGGACTAAAAGGAAAGACACCAAGGCAGGCCCGATGGTACCCAAGGAGCAAGTGAGGGAATTATTTCCTCATCTACTCCCCACTAAGCTTTTGTGGGACCAAAAGCCTCCTAAGAAGGGGAGGTGTGATCCATAGGGATCCAAAATGACTCTACTTTATCAAATCAACCAACATGAAGAAGGAAAAAAAATATACACAGAGGTTATGTCTATTTAGTGACAGACCTCCGCCTACTGTGCAAGGCTAAGGCGATGGTTGTAGAACCGCCACCCCACCGGGGCGGCGGTCCTAGGACCGCTGGTCTACATTGGGCGGTGGTCTTGGCTCTTCTTGACGAAAATAAAATATGACGCGAACAGTCCCAGAATTCCAAAGGGTGTCCATGTCTCTTCTTTTGCATGACTTTTTCCATTCTCCAAAGGCATGTGGAGAACATGAGAAAGACTATAAATGCATGTTAAGGAATGAACAAAGGCATCAAAGCATGAAGCAAGTGAGTAAGAATCTCTTATTGTTGGAATTGTGATTTGTAGAAGCAAGGAGTAATTGAGTTAGAGCAAACAACCTGGGAGGAAGTGTGAGATATTATCTACTTCTCTTTCATACTTATTGTAATTTCGTACTTATTGAATTAGCCAATAAAAGTGGGAAGAAAGAGCAATTTCCCTTTCCGATTGGTTTTCCTCCTCTGGAGGTTTTCCAGGATAAAATTTTTAGTGTATGAGTCTATATTCTTTCCCTTTCTGTAAATTAAAGTTGCACGGACAAAACACGTGGCTCCTTCTGTAGCTTTGTTTAGTTTCTTTGTGTTTTGGCTAAGTACCTTTTATTTGGCGGGGCCATATGTCTGACCCTGGGCACATGGAGTTTCAGCACACATTTGGGAACCCACTCTGAATTTTACTTTTGAAGTTGCGTTGTGCTGACACGTGGCTCCTTCCGCTTGCTCTGCCCTGTTTAGACTTTTCAACGACCGATTCTTCCTTTTCGGGCTCTGGACACGTGGTGAGCCTATGCTCGTTTGGGGGCTGCCTCTGGATTTTATTTTTGAAATTGTGTCGATGAGGCATGTGGAGGCTTCTGCTTACCTTTTGTACTTAGCCGATTTGAGCCTGCTCCCTTTTCGGGCGTGGGACACGTGGAAAGCCAACACTTTTTTGAGTCTCCGCTTTGGGTCGTACCTTTGAATTTACACTAATGCGACACATGGCGTCGTCCGCTGCTCTCTATACTTAGCCGATTTGGGCCTCGATCCATTTGACTTTTGTTGGACCCAAAACACATGGAGAGTCTGCGCACGTTTGGAAACCTGCTCTTTGGACCCAGCCTTGGTGTTGCGCCGATGAGACACGTGGAGGCTTCTACCAACACCTTTATACTTAGTTGTTTTAAATGGTCATCTCTATCCCCTTTTTGGACCTGGGACACGTGGAAGCCTCGCGCTCATTTGGGAACCCACTCCAAATTTTCTTTTTGAAATTGTGCTGAGTTGATGTGTGCCTCCTTCTAAGGGTCTGCGGCTTTTCAATGGCTGATGAGACCCCGCGGGCTCACGGGCCCACACTTGAAAATCAAGCGTCACAATTTTGAAAAGCGTAAAAGTTCCAAAGTTCCCCGCAGACCCGTTGGCCCACATTTACACTTGGGAAAAATTTCCTCCATGGCCCCGCAGACCCGCTTTTACACTTGAGTCATCCCCGGGCCTGCAGGCCTGAATTTTCCATTTTTGAACAAAAAGACATCTTCGGGCCCGTTGGCCTGCTTTTTCCACTTTTCATAAGAAATCCTTCTCAGTCCCATGGGCCCACAATTATAAAAGTGTAAAAATGTCAAAATGTCTCCCGCCGCCACCTGATCTGCAATTTTCATTGGTAAAAATCTTCCCTAGGCCCGTCGACCCGCTTTTGGCAAAAAATCCTTCCAAGGCCCGTCGGCCCGTAACTCGAAAACTATGAAGAGTTAGAAGGACTTATTTATATATCTGGAAAGGGGAAGAAACTTCCTATTTGATGGAAATGCTTTCAGGGGGCCTTAAGTGCTTAAAACATATAAAAATTCAGATTTTAAGCACAAAAGGGGGAAAATGGTGTCAATTGACCCAAAATAAGTGTGAGCTTATTTTGGTCAACAGTACACTGACATCATTAATTTTATTGTGGACCATACGTACCCAGAGGGGGAAACATTGCAACAAAGAAGGCGGTTACGTGTCATTGCCGCTAAGTATGTTATTTTGGAACAAGTGCTCTATCGTAGAGCCTTTTACGGAATGTTGTTAAGATGTGTTGATGCAAAAGAATCTGAAAATATTCTTTATGAATCATATAGAGGAGTATGTTGAGGTCACTTTAGCGGCCATGCCACTGCTCGGAAGATACATTGGATGGGATATTTATGGCCCACACTAGAACATGACGCGGTAGAGTATGTGCGCAAATGTCATAAATGTCAAGAGTTCTCCCACGAGATCCACATACCGTCACAAGCCCTGCAACAAATTACAACCCCATGGCCCTTCTCCATGTGGGGCTTCGTATTTGATAGGAATTTCTCTCCTCATCAAAATATCATGGTAAGTCAAGTTTATATACAATGCCATCACGCACTAGGCGTGGTCAAAACGCTCAGTAATGAGCCCGAGATATACAAAAAAATCATATAGTGCCCGACAAAATGAAAACAAAGAAATAAGCAGCCCAATGGCCTATCAATCCCTATGGGATCCCTCGGATGGTGCACGGCCATGTCCAGGGCACCTGCTACGGCTACTGACGATGTTGGGAATGAACTGAATGGTGTGAGTGCTCGTGGTGGCGGCCGCCAGCTATGGTCTCATTGCGGGAATAGCTCTACCTTAACGAATGCTCTGGCGGTCTCATATCTAGCCACCTGGTATGAAGGGAGGTCACCACCTCCGCTATCCTCCAAACAAGAGAAAACACGTCAGTGTGTCTACCAACTACTAATGGCTGGCCTGAGTCAACCATCAAATCAACTCGGGTCTTCCCTAAGGGGATCAGCAGGGTATCCACGCACACCCATTGAATGAGCTCTCGCCACTCTTGTGCAGTCACTGCAAGCAAGAGCAGAAGAAGAAACAATGAGTTAGAAAACCACAAAACACAAATAAAAAGAAAGTACCCAACTAACATTTCCAATTAACAAAGTTGAGATAAGAGTATCAAACATACTCGGATCTCTAGAAATCTAGGTATAATCATTGGTTGTTGTTGCTTTTGGTGGCTGTAAGGCCTCCCTAAAACTAGAGGCCAAACATTGTCCTATCACGGACTCATCATCCCCCTCCCCATCTCGAGGAAGTGGCTCCTCTGAGACTAAGGTCTCTCTCTCTGCACTTGTCTCCTTGTGTGCTTTGCTCTCAGCATATCCTGAGTGTCATGCCACTTAGAGTCACTCTCCTCCTCCTCCATATGGGCTGCCTCTCCATCCTATGCACTGCCCCCATCATCCTCTGCCTACGTCTCCTCTCTGAATGAATCCTCATCAATCTCGTCTCTCGTGTACTCCTCAGAGTTGGAGTCTACATTAATAGGCTCATCCTCCTCTCTGTTGTGAGTAGGAGCGGTTGTAATCTGAAGTAAAGGCACTCGAGGGGCACCATCTTCCCTTCAAACACAAACCACACTCCTAAATACAATAGGAACACTTGGGGTAACCACTGTCCAACCGAGATATCCTCTAGGGCCCTTTCGGGCCTCCTGAATGGTCCTTGTAGACCGGTACCACTGGGGAAGCATATCAACATACGGGAGGCCAAAATCCTGAGGAACTGATCAAATGGGTGAGTCTCGACTCTCCCTTCCCTATCAACTAACTGACCTGTGGTAGAAAGCTACCACCGTGGTCACCTCCTATCCCCATAACCCTACCATATCCTAGTAGGGTGTGGACATCATGTGTGTTGTGGTTAGAGAAGCTATTGGCTGGTGTGGTGTCCTACGAACTGACATAGCTATCCACCTCACTACCCGGATAGCCCCTAGATCCAATACTGGTATGCCCCTACCGTAGGGGGTGATGTGCTCATATACCCATCTCATAACAAGAGTGGGGTGGCTCAGTGACTGCCCTTACAATAGGACTACCTTGTACAAGTCATGGTAGGTATTCCCTAGGATGTCTTCTCCTCAGGCATACTTACGGCCATGCCCCTCGATCTATGTGATAATAGGAGCCCAACAATAGAGAAGGGTGTCACCTCCCTTGTCCCCAATCAATCGCGATGACAAGATACCCATGATGGCCCTCCGGATGATAGGAATAGGAGTAGTAGCAATGGACCGAATATTCACCCCCTTCTTTAAACCAAATGAGACAACAGAGTCTCCCATGTATATAGCCCACTGGGTCATCACCACCCTGGATCCCTCTATCTCCAGAGTTAGTCTCCTCCCAAGAATCGGGAGCCCAAGAATGCGGTATACATCCTCCAGGGTGATGGTCCACTCACCCCTGACACAAGGAAATCGGAAAGTGTTCCGATCTGCATCCCAATAGGAAAATAAGTCACACAATATGTGACTAACAGGGGCAACATGGGGCACCCGTGCAATCCTCTAGATACATGCCCTCTCTGGAATGTCCATCTCACCACTGGTTAGCTGATCCAAAATCCCAAGGAGCCAATCAAACTCCCTCTCTCGACTTCAGCATATGTATTCCTCCTTCTTCTGCATTCACCAAAACATGGAAAAAGAGAAAGTTAGTAACGTATATCAAAGGATAAGCTCACCAAAAACATGACAAAACATCAAAAATCCAAAAAAATTGAGTTAATGCACGTTTTGGTAATTGCATTGAGACCGCCGCCTAATACAGGGCGGCGGTCTGTGACCACCACCACCTGCTTTGGGTGGTGGTCCTGAGCCGATTTTCCAAATGCGCCCTTAACCCTAAAAAATGCTCAAAAACCCAAAAATGACCATTTTAGACAAAACAAAAGACTGCCCTATAGGCGCCCCCTAGAGACTCATTTAAGACAACAAATTTTGAAAATAATCCCCCTAGGTAAACTTTTCAAACATTTTACATTTTAGGTATGAAAAGGCAAAAGTGGAAAAAACCAACCTTAGACCATGCTGGTCGATCTCCCGCATGTGGAGGCATGATCACTATCTCGTAACAGGCATTTCGGCTATACTCTTGTCAGAAATGGTCACCATGGGTCCAGAGCTCCAAATTCACCAAATTGAATATGCGCAAATGAGTTAACAAATGGTTTGTTTTATATATATATATATATATATGATCTTTTGACCTTTTTGAGTGTATGTGTTCATAAAATTTGGAGAGCGTTGCACAGGTATATCCTATATCCCCGCACAAATGGTAAGTCCTCTTGTTGTTTTAATTTAGTGTTTATTCCTCGATATTTTATCTATTTGCACTTGAGTCTTCTCTTCCTCTTGCAGGTAGCAGGAGTTTGGATGACGACATTTCGACACACGGATGTGTCAGGTATAGCTTCTAACTCCCCATTTCGGAATGCCATACTCGGACTCTACATTCTACAATTTTTCATGGCTATAACGCTTCTCCAAGGGGGAAATATGTACGTACCCAAAATTGCATGTGCTACATTATCAAAAAATGGTTACAAGAATCCCCAATGATGATTTAAGTCCTTTCGAGAAGGTGTTCAAGCTCCAAAACCCATTCGCAGTGTATATTTGTAGCCTAGATATCCTTATTTAGCCTTTCTACCCTTCTTTTTTAGCTCCCCGCTTCTTTCTATGCATGTTTTGGCCTTTAGAGCAAGGACATTGCTCGCTGCGGGCAGGATGCGCTTCAAACCGCCGCCAAAGCGGGCGATGGTCCTACCACTTTTTCAAGATTCTCATGCATGTTTCTAACATTCGACGCTTCATTTAACTTCACTTTTAGGATGCATCTGTGAGCCAAATTTTCTAAAATTAGTTTTGATTGCTTGGTTCTCCTTCCCTCTTCTATTTTTAAATAGATTTAATTAGTTGGAACTACCTCTTCTTACCTTGTGCATGAAGGCACATCCCAACCCTAACTCTTATATATTCCATGATTGTATTCAAGCAAAAGGCCTGAGAATTTTTGTATCTTGTATTGTATTACTACCACAATCTTGCTAGGAATTACATAGCCAAACTCATATCTCTTGTGTTATCTCTCTTTTACTTGCATTGCATCCAAACTGCCTTCAAGCTACCATTTCTCAAGCACCATCCTCTTGTTTTTGTTTTTGCATTCCCAATCCCTTGGACTCATATGAACACTTAGAGAAAGAAAGGAACAAACTGAGGGGATAGATACTGATACAACTTGATTTTCCAAAGCTCTTGCTCATTCAGGTTGGAATTGTGTACTTGTTTGCTTTATTTATCAAATTATCAATTTAAAATCATTAGTTTCAATTACATATCAAATAGAGTAGTAAAATTGTTCATTTCAATTAATTAGACAATCACAAGTAGATCAGATCATTAGAAAACTTTCTCTTTGACATTACGAAGGAAGTTGTGGGGAACAATAGCTTTTCTAGAGTTATGACTTGTTCTTCATTTCTGAGGTAGGGTTTGAAGGGTTCTTGTTTAGATTAGGTTATTTGTTTTAGGTTTAAGTTTACATATCTGCACAAGTAATTAGTTACATCTATTTGATTACTTGTATTTAATTTGTTTATTAGATTAGACGCATTGTTTAAAAACTAAAAAAGATTAAAAACATTTGCTTTCATTAGATTAGTTTTTCTTCATTTCTTTGTTCTGATATACTGTGAAAATACCAAAAACATAGATTAGATTTCCTTTGATATGTAGTTTTCTTATTGAAAACATTTCAACCCATTCCGCATGACCATCAACTGGTCCACAACAAGAGAAGACATATAGTTGTGACCCTTGGTCCCATAACCCAATGGGCGGAATTGATAACTGACATTGATACAAGTTTGTGTTTGACAGTTTTACACACACTTGCCACTTTTGCTGAGAAAATAGAACAACTAAATACGCTAAACATCATTGCTAATCAAGCCTATGATTATTGGACTGCTCCTGGCAACATGGTTTGATTACACATATGACCATACAAGGGCCACATCCTCCATGAGTCTTCGGTTGTGATCCTCAAGTACCACAACCCAACGGGCCTACTGACCAATTAGATATTGACACTAGTTTGTGTACATTGGTATTCAGATCTTCACCACTCCCACCTGACATTATTACATAACTTTCCTTATTGAGCATAATAGCCGATCATGCTAAGACTTTTTGGACTAGACCTGAAAATCACCCATAGTCCTGCTGGCTCCACTACGCCTCTTGTCCTCACCTCCATGACCTTGTCTAGAAATCCATACGAGGTGCATGCATGTCACTTTCTGCGTATTCCACAACCAACAAACATAATCTCAACATAACTCGACATTGACAGGAGTTTCCAAGCAGTTATCATATCAAATCGTTCTATAAAACCCATTCAGGTTAGGAGAGCATTATTTTCCTTAGACTCACAGATCCCGATATTACGTGTTGAAGACATAAGATTTCCCAGTTATCTTGTTCGCCACCACCACACCCACTTCCACTTCCATTCTACACGGTTGTCTTTGCACGACCTCGAGAGGTTGGGTGCGAAGAAGGTCATGTGTTGATTTTCTATTGTACAGTAACTTACCAAAAGAAACAACATAACCATCTACTTTGTCTTCAACATTTTCTCTTCCCTCTAAACCCTCTTACGTCTATATGTGCTTCATTTTCTTGCTTCTCCCAACACTATTTCTACTCTCATGCTCCCTATAGACATATCAATTGCACTACTGTAATGTGATTGCTAGCTTTTAGGATTGTGAATGAAATATTTCGTAATAAACACGATTTTAATATTTGAAGTTTCGTAAAACCCACTAAAAATCATAATTACGGTATAGTGAAAGTTCCTTTTTCCCTAGAATTAAACATGTTTTATTCAACATAGACAATATAAAGATTTTTGAAAGAGCCACCTTTTCCTTGTTAAGGAATGACACAGGTAGAACAAGAGCACAGATGGACCACATATCTGGTGCTTTGTATAAATTCAAAGAATACATATGTTGCATCTATGTAAAGGATGAATAGTTTATTGGGACATTTTTCCATCTGTGTGGGAGGGGATAAAAGCAAATGCTTGACAACCTTGAAGGCCTCTCAACAATATTTGGTCCAAGTAAGGATGGTTTCCTTTTTTAGGAGGTTTTTGATATGATAGACTGCATATGTAACGTTGGGCATGAACCTTTTATATATCTCGTATCTTCCCCAATAATTACCTAATCCAAGACTAGTTATTTGGAAAAACCATCTTGAAGATGACATGAAATTTGTTAGAGTTTATTTGTATTCCATGCTTTAAGATGATGAATCGTACAATTTTTCCTCCTGTGACTCAAAATATGTACTTGTCATGGAAAATCCCCTTTTTTCATGAGAGGAAGGGATATGTTCATAGGATTTGAGGTATTTTAGGATTGCTTCATTTTTATTAGCCATGTTAATGTTCATGATCCCTATATTATCTATCTTGACGTTTTATTTTTAAACCTTGATCACTTTCATGACGAGGGGTTTGCCCCTCATCAACACTATGAATACCTCTAACAACACATAAAAGGGGCAATAATGCATTGATGTCTTAGATGCGTAATTAATAAGATAGTTCTAGGATCTATGAATGGATTCTAGATGGATACTACATAATCAAATTCCTTTAAAAAAACTCTTTGATAACATTTGTGTACAATTGCGTGTGTTTGGAATTTGTTTTGTAATCACTCAACACTTGAATAGAAATGTGTTAAAAATCACCAAAAATGCAAAAGTTTAGAATCCCTATCTTTGAGATAGGAGTAATCCCACCAGTAACCCATCATACTCGACCATAATGTTTATAAATTCAAATTTGAGGAGAAAATTGAAAGGTATGATTCTTCCACTTGAGGAAAATTGATACATGTTTGTTCTTGTAACACGATTCTTTACAAACTTTGTTTAGAAATATTTTTTAATGATCAAGATTGTGATATTTGGAATTTCGTGTAACCCACTCGAAATCATAACCTTGTTAATTAAATAAGAAGCAATAAGTAGAGGCAGAATGAGAGCATGGCTGGACCACATATCGCGTGCTTTGTCCAAGGATTTTGATTCTTTGTACTCTCATAGATCTGGAAAACTAAGAGATGTATGAGATGATGTGACCAGCATTCTAGAAACAGAATCATGCTGGCATAAACCTTTTCTGGCGGTCGGATCCTATGATCACTTTTGTTGGGATAAGTACTTATACTTGCATAGACCTCACTAAATCCACCGAATCCAATTCTCAAACAGTACTTTGGCATGTGAGAGGATCAAGACACATCTTTTCCCCATGTTAACCACAATGATCATATTTCTTAGTGTTAATTACACTGAAAGACATTTCCAAATGGGAAATTCATAGTACGTCGTCATTGCACGGATGAATCCTCACCGTGGTTTTATCAGCTTTTCATTTATTTCAATTCTTGAAGCCTGAAGGTACTCCAACGTATATAAAGTTATGTAATACGAAACATAAACTCAGATTGGTTGCACTTGCTCGAATCAGTAGTGTCTTTAACCGTGTTAATTGTCTATCGGAACTCCAACTCGGCATATTGCGAATGCAAAAAACATTTGGCCTCCTAAATCGTTTTCGAGTGACGAGAAAAAGTTTCGATGATTATAAATTATAATAGTAAACCTGATTATGGGCCATAAAAACATAGCTTTCCAAAACCACGCATGATCTAGTGGACAATTTTTTTCAAACCATAATATTAGCATAGATATCTTAAATACATCTATCTAAAAGATATCGAGAGATATCTCTCCATTTCTTTTAGATAAATGTATTTAAGATATCTATATTAGTTTATATGTTTTATTTATAAAACATATTTTAAAATAAAAAACGAAAATAAAACTAACATAAAATAAAAAATACATTAAAAGTAAAACTTAAATTAAATTTAACATAAAATAAAAATACATTTAAAAGTTAAAAGTAAATTAAAACTAATCTAAAAGTAAAAAATATACCTATTATTTATTGGGCACTAATTATCTTCACACTATAAATAAATATAGTTACTTACATAAAAAATACATTTAAAAGTAAAAAATAATATAGATCAATATAATAATATTATAGTTACTTACATTCACACTTATTATTTACTCCGAAGTGATTATCTACCAAAAATATTAATATCCCAACACTATTTATCTTGAATTTACTTCCCTAGTAATATCTTCCCAAAGTTATTTACCAATCCACACTTTTAAAATAACTTACATTTCTATATATAAATACATAATCATATATTTATTTTATTTACTAAAAATTCAATCGATTTTAAAAAATAAATTATTTTAACCATTAAATATTAGTCGGTAAATATATTTTTTTCAATCAATGCATGCCACTCTTGCCTCATTGTAGAACACCTCTCAGGTGTCATAAATATAATTAATTATTTAAATATTAATACATGTTACTAAATAGTTTATACAAATAAAAACAATATTTAATATATATTGAAGAGGATATTTATTTATTAATTTATTAAATTATTATTATTTATTAATATTCGAAATCATATTTAAATTTTGTCATGAATATTTATCAAACATACTCTCAAGGGGAAAAATAAGATTCCCCATACGTGTGCTTGTTCTCTTGTTCTCCTTCTTTCTTTCTCTGTTTCCAGTTGAAGACGATCCCTTGAAAATGTTATTTCACTAAATACCCACTCTTATCCATCTTTACCAACTTATTTTTACCTTCCATAGACTGGTTCTTCCTTAAATTTCTCATTTTCTTGATCAAACTATTACTTTTAGGACTGTACATAGTTTCTTGTGTCTCAAATTTAATCATATACCCCTCATTTATGGTTAAATATGATGTACCTTGATCAATCAAGGTTGTGACTCGATAATTTCATCTTCTTTCTTTCCTTTTTGAATCATTTTCACCTTTTACACTGTTTTGTTTTGACCCTCTTCTATAATTTCTATATCATTTCCTTCTAGAATTGTTTTAGCATCCTTTTCTTGATTGTTTTCTTTATGTTAAATGCTTGATTGCTCCTTATCTTTGTCATACTCTGAAATTTGTCACAAATTATTCTTCGCCTTCATTTTTTTCACTTGTACCTACAAAATTAAATCTCAAAGCAATGTTAGCATAAAAAACAAAAGGCTTGTAGACCTCATTCATCTTCCTCTTTCTCAGTTCTTCCTTGTCTTTCTTCTTAACTGCTTCACTCATCCTTTGTTTATCACTTCTTTCTACTTCATTATCTGATTTATTTATCACTAGACCTCTTTGTTGGTACTCAAGCACTTTAGGATGTGCTTCACTTCTCTCTCTATCATCTCTTTCATGTCTATCATCATCTTCTTCATCTTTCACCTCATCTTGTACTAAAACCATATCTATCTCTTTATCAAATCCTTTGTTCAAAACTAACTTCTGAGGATTAATAGCCTTGGACAATATCCTTTCACATGCTTATTTACTTTGTACCAAAAACTTCTTAGTTATCATCATCATTACTAACCCTTCTTGTGCTCCTTGCTCACCTTTGAGAGGTAGAAGTGTGTGACTAACGCCATTTGCTAAAATGGTATAAGTATTCTTCTTTACATTATGGACTTCCTACTTTTCATACTACCATGGGCTTCCTAACAAAATATGACAAACATCCATGGGAACTAAATCACATAACACTTTTTCCTTATACCTACCAATTTGAAACTCTACTTGGCATTGTTCCCTAACCAAGATGTGATGTCTACTTTACATCCATGATATTTGATAGGGGTTAGGGTATATTGTATTCTTTAATCCTAGCTTCTCTACCATCTCAAATGAAACAAGATTTTCAATACTTCCACTATCAATAAGCACTTTACAAACTTTTCCTTTAGACTTACATGCATTTCTAAACAAGTACCTTATTTGAGTTACCTCTTCCATTGTTTTACTTGATTTTAAAAGAACTCTTCTACAAAAAAATTGACTTACCTCTATCTTTTACAATCTGATCAGAAGCTCTGTTTGAATTACTTTACTCTGTATTCATCCCATAGCACTCATAGGCTTTGTGTCCTGCATACCTTTGACACTTATAACATCTACCTGCAAATGGTACTCTGGTTCTTATCCCATATCTCTACATGTAACTCATCTTAGTCCTCATCTTCTTCTAAGTTTTTCCATGCTCTCTAACCTGTTCATCACAATCTCCATCATTCTTTCCATCCTCTCTTCCCAATCTGACTATTTCATCTCGCTTACTTGAACCATTTTGTCTTCTCTTTCCTACAACCACTATTAAGAAATATTTTTTGTCTTCAAAAGTTAAACTCTCACTCTAATACCAAATTATGTAGGATAACACTCAACTCAGTCTAACCCACACGTTCAATAAGTTCCTACCACAACTCTTCACTAAACTCAATACTAGAGAATCATGCTAAGCTCTAAAAAGGCTTGTAAATTACATTCTTTAGTCTTGATTCCTTACAATAGTCTTCCCAAAAATATTATTCTATCCCTGCACTTCAAGACACTATTATAATAATTTAACAAATGGGTTTAAAGCAATCAAACCTCCACTCTTCATTCACCTTGGCAAAGTGGCCTATTATGCTTCCAAGAAAGGAATTTATGTCATAATATTGCACATAGGGTTATATAATTGTTTAGATAATCTCACAAACTTATTTTAGCTCCTTCTACCATCACCAAAGTTCTTGCAAATTTTTTGTTCCTAGTTCCATCCAAAACTCTTCTTATCACACCTTTTCAATTTTGTTTGTTCAAGCCTAGTAACTTGGGAAATCCTCCTCTGTCTATAATTTTCTTTGCATGGGCCTTAAAACTTAAAAATAATATTTTTCTAATACCCATTTTAGGTATATTAAAGGCTGTGAATTTTCATGTCTAAATTCTAAATAGATCTCATATTCTCTTTGTAACTGTGCCTCTCAAATTAGACCTTAAACTGTGTTTTAGGGGCTTTCCCTAGACTGTTGGAATTTTATCCATTTTTTATTAATGGAATTTTTAAATTCTCCTTATATCTCATCAAATACTCCCTTAGGATAATTTCTAAAAAAATCATGCATTAATTCTTTCGTTTGGGTCTTTAAATTGTCAACCCTAACTTCATTCCTCCTTGTATCTCACAGACCAATCCGGTTACTATTGTGCACTACAACTTTTAGAGACTAATTTTAACCATGAAACTTCATGAGATTGATTTAGATAAATTTCATGATTATAAATTTTAATTTTGGAGTGCTAAATCCAAGTCTTAATCATTACACTCCTCATTGAATGCCAAAATTCTACTCCCAAAATGCTCTTCTACAGGACTGTAGACTTCCTAGGTGGTTGTGAGAATAATTCTCTTCTAACCCCTCAAGATAATTTCACAATCTATTACTAATCACTAAGATGTAACGTGAAAAATACAAACCAAATCTTCCTCATATAGACCCTCCATTTAAATGACAAGGTTCTATTTAGTGTTCATAATGAGCATCTCCAAGTATCAGTCTAGACTTTTATTCACATCTTGATATTAATAGATCCTCAGACCTCAAAACTTTGGATTTTCCTTCAATAGACATATCCAAATATATATTATAAGTCTTGGATATTATCTCTTTGTATAAGTCAAGAAAATCCAATTGTTATCTAAACCCTAATGAGAGTTTGTCTCAGACCTGAGAAGGGTTATTTGATTATCCAAGAAATGTTACTTACTTGTACGGGTTTGGAACCTGTCTCAGAGTCTTGGATTGATCCTTACCACTTTCAATTCTTACTATGAATGTGTAATAACACTCAGATTCAAAATAATAGTATCAGTCTCTCTATAACAAAGGACACTTCCCTACTACAGTTTCATTAAAGGAGTGACTTTTCTCTCACTTGTTGATCATTGTTAAGAGGCAATACATTCACAAATCTTCACTAAAATATTTTAACAATATTCCTTCATCTATAGTCAAGTCTCAATCTTCACAAATATCAACATATTGTCCTTAATGTCCTCCTCTCTATCATACACACTAGGTTTGGTGATGAAATAAATATTGTTTCAACATATGATCATGAAAACCTTCCCCAAAATAATGCAAAAAACATCATCTAAACCCCTCACCAACTAAAATCAACCATATACTTACGTGTACAGGTATCTAATGATCAAAATAGTGCATCAAAATAATGGAAAACTATCTAAAACTATATATGATCAAAATTGTGCATCAGAAACAATGAAAAATTGTCTAAAACTTTATGTACACAAGTTACAAACCCACGACTCACTTTAAATACTTCTTCCATTCAATGACCATATGGATGATGGTTGTAAAAATGGTTGTAAATGCTTTAAATATGTCTTCATGATCCTTGTAACTACTTTTTGATCTTTTAGACCCTTACATTTTCATTTTTGTGTTACATTACATCAATAAATGCTTCTTCCTAGTCTAAAACCTAGGATTTGAGAACTAGGCCACTTGTTTTACGTTATTAAGATCTTTGGACCATATAATGGCTCTCATCATCACATTACATATATGAAGGCTCCAAGAACTCACTGAAACAACTATTACAATGCAAAATTGCCTTCAAGATTTTAATTTGGCATTTTGGAGGGAAATCTCCAAATTTAAATTTGTAAAGGCCTTATTCAAACTTAACACACCTAAACAAATCTATAAGACTCCTGAGACTTGACAACACACCTAAGAATCTGAAATTGATGGTATTAATCTTTATACAACCTAGGACGATGATGCTCCTGCATCATTTTGGTGTAGTACTAGGTTGGACAATTTGGGACATATTCTAATGATGGTTTGGGAATGGGTTATGATATATTCTTAGATGTGTTTTTTGTGGCAAAATTAGTCTCATTTGGTGTGCATGGTGCTCTTGGGATCCCATGATTATAAGAAATTATTCGTCGAATAGTTATTTTTAATTTTTAGGAAAATGTTGCATATACATATTATATTTTTACAAGTGCAAGTATCATGTCTTCTAACCCTATGGAACATATAGAAAATAATTTTTCCTTTTCCTCAGTGATGAAAAAAAGCATCCTCTCCACATGGCTGGAGAAATGTTTGTGATCCATTGGGAACATCCACCACTGTCAACATGTGGTCGAATATGAACTTTAAATAGATTTGGGATTTTCCTAAGTAGTATCAAATAGTGAAAGAGAATATGGATGTCGAATGGAATGAAGTGAGGCTTGCTATTTGTCATGTGAGATAACATCTCTACAACATGTTGTTCCCCTCATAAGGGTGTCATTCACTGTTATCCTCTATGTTATGTTTCTGTTAAAACATGGGATATATATATATGTTACGAGGAAGTGAATATGTATACACGTGACTTTCCCTCTAAGCCTTTGATGTATCCCATCTATATTTTATTAATAACATTTAAATTTTTAAATTCTCTCACTTAAATATGTGTCAACATTTATTCTTAATATACCATGTTTTCTATTATGAAGTATTTTGTATTTTTATTGAGATAATAGATTATTATTATTTTTAATGCTTATATTATTAAAATATGTAGTAATGTAATTAAAGTAATCCTAACAAGTTATAAAACCATTAAAAATAATTTTTTTATCAATTGATGGCTATTAAGATAGATTTAATATTCAACAAATATTATATTAACAATCTCCCTTGGCTTTTCCTATCAGTTCCAATTTGAATGTACAATGTGTTGTGTGAGCCACATGCCATGCATGACACTTTATTATTAAAAAAACAAGATGTAATTTCTTAACGCATTGGCCGATAAATTTGCTATCGTGAAATGGTAAATTACCTGATAAGTTGCCACTTCTTTCTTCACCATAATCAGTGAAGCAGTATGCCATTGAGCACGATTCCTAATGCCTATTGTGTTCTCGTGTAACCAAAGAGCCTGAAAAATGTATCTTGCTATCAAATATATAGTCATTTGATATTAGTTTGAATGACAAGGGGTGCATTGCGCCCCTTTTCTCCTTTATGAAGTTCGTAATTATGAAATGTGGTCCATATGTGACTTACCAAAAGAATTAACATAGCCACCTACTTTAGTTCCGACATATTCTCTTCCCTCCAAACTCTTTGCCTTTATCTATGCTTCATCATCTTGCTTCCCCCAACATTATTTCTACTTCCATCCTCCCTATCGGCATATCAATTGCATTACTCTAATGTGATTGCTAGATTTTAGGACTATGAAGGGAATATTTCACAATAAACACGATTTTAATATTTGAAGTTTTGTGCAGCCCACTCAAAATCATAGTTACGGTATAGTGCAAGTTCCTTTTTTTCTTGGATTAAACATGTTTTATGCAACATAGAAAATAAAAATATTTTTGAAAGATCCATCTTGTCGTTATTAAGGAGCAACAAAGGTAGAATGAGAGCACAGATGGACCACATATCTGGTGCTTTGTATAAATTCAAAGGAGACATATGTTGCATCCATGCAAAGGTTGAATAGTTTATTGGGACATTTTTCCATCTGTGTGGGAGGCGATAGAAGAAAATGTTTGACAACCTTGAAGGCCTCTCAATAATATTTGGTCCAAGTAAGGATGGTTTCCTTTTTATCGGTTTTGATATGATAGAATGTGTATGTGACGTTGGGCATGAACCTTTTTCTCTCGTATCTTCCCCAGATTACCTAATCTAGGACTTGTTATTTGGAAAAACCACCTTGAGTATGACATGAACTTTGTTAGAGTTTTTTTGTATTCCATGCTTTAAGATGGTAATCATACAATTTTTCCTCCTATGACTGAAAATATGTACTTCTTTAGGTTGAGTGTAGTTCCAAAATCAACTAGGAAAGTGAGTATAACCTATAAGATACCCAAGATATATTCCTTTTTCTTGGCATTATTCAGTAGGTCATTGACATCTAGATGTTGACAATCTTGTGAATAATGTCATGAAAGATGTGGGTGATCACTTTTGATAGGTTCCCATAATGTTTTTAAGGCCAAATGACATGATAATGTATAAGAAGGTCCCCCAAAGGGTGGTAAAGGAAGATTTAGCCTAGTCATATTTACAAATACGAATTTGATTGGAGCATTAAAAAATCCATGAGATAATGGATTTCATATCAAATAGTTTCATCCATGATGACATCAAAAGAAAGTAACAACAAATCATCCTTAGGGAATGCCTTGTTGATATCTATAAAGTTTATGCAAGTTGTTATATTTCTA
Organism: Taxus wallichiana var. yunnanensis; assembly: GCA_018340775.1. Lineage (NCBI taxonomy): Eukaryota > Viridiplantae > Streptophyta > Pinopsida > Cupressales > Taxaceae > Taxus > Taxus wallichiana. Next base: position 514,679,468 of record CM031242.1, on the reverse strand, counting down.
TTCTTCTTAAGACAATGAATGATGTTAGATATCTAATTCATGTAATCAAAAGGTTAGTTGAAGTATATATTAATTAGTTTGACGACTTATTCTCTCATCATGAGTTCTATCGTTCGTATCTCACCAGTTTGGATATGTTTTATGCAAATATGAAAATAAAAATATTTTCAAAGATCCGCTTTGGTCACTTGAGACATGAATGCCATTTTCTGAAGTCCAATCAAATCTAAGTAAGATAAATAAAAGGATTCAGAGAGCTTGATAAGAAGTTGTTATGGTATTTCACCTTTTTTGGGGAGAGTGAAGATATGGGATTTAGTGTCCTTGGAATATTTTCCATGTTTATGTTTATGTTATAGTTTATTTTATGAGAGATGAATTACCTTACTTGAATTATTTTGGAGCGCAAGGAACGTCTAGGTTATCCTTCATGGCTTAAAAAATGTTGAGATCCTCTATGAAGGATTCATAATCCCAAACATTGCAGTACGATTCATATTGGGACTCTAGGAATGAAAAATGGTGAGGGGTCATGGAAATCCCCTTTTGTCATGAGAGGAAGGGATATGTTCATAGGATTTAAGGTATTTTAGGATCACATCATTTTTATCAGCCATGTTAATGTCCATGATCCCTACATTATCTATCTTTACTTGATCTTTTTAAACTATGATCACTTTATTTACGGCGTTTGCCCCTCATTAGCACTATGAAATCCACCTCTAACAACATGGAATGGAAGGGGTAAATGCATTGATGTCTTAAATGTCATTAATAAGTTAGTTATAAGATCTAGGAATGGATTCTATGGATAATGCATAATCAAATTCCTTAAACAACTATTTGGTAACATTTTTGTACAATTGAAAGTGTTTGGATTTTTTTTAATCACTCAACACTTGAATAGCATGAGTTAAGAATCACCAAAGATGAAAAAGTTTTGAATCCCTATTTTTGAGATATGAATAATCCCATCAATACCCATCATCCTCGACTGTGTTGTTTATACATTCAAATTTGAGTAGGAAATTGAAAGGTATGATTCTTCCACTCAAAGTAATTAGAATCACGCTTATTTTCAACATCGATGATATACTTTACTCCATCGTAGTAGAGGTTCCACAAGAATTTTTCTCAAAATGGATTGTAAGAAAAGTTAAATGACAATGTCTTGAGTTATTAAAAATTTCAGGCATTACAATATCAAATACTATAGTCACAAAATATTGGCTTTGGCTGACCTCGGGTCGGAAGAAATAGCACATAGCTGGCCCTTTTGGGTCGAAAAGAAGAATGAGGGGTCCATCCTTTTCGAGAATAGCAATGATTTGCGATGAGGTTTTCAAGAATTAAATCTTAATCTCAGCTCTTTTTGGATTGATATTTTTCAGTTATCTTAATCTTAATCTCAATCTCAACCCCATTAATATTTTCAACTGTTTTCTCTCACGGAGTCTCATGGGATAGTCTGGATAAGGTGAAAGTAATACCTCTAGGTACTTGTAACACGATTCTTTACAAACTTCGTGTAGAAATATTTTGTAATGATCAAGATTATGATATTTGGAATTTCGTGCAGCCCACTCAAAATCATATCATTGTTAAGAAGAAGTACGAGAGCATGGGCAGAGCCTGGACAGTTGGACCACATATCGCGTGTATAGATATGGAAACCTGAGATATGTACGAGATGATGTGACCAGCATTCTCACAGAATCATGCTGGCACAGACCTCACTTTGGTGCGGATACATTTGTAGGGATAACTTATAAGTACCTATGCTTGCAAGTTGCATAGACATAACTAACAGTCTTTTGCCGCGTGAGAGGATCATGAGGCATCTTTTCCAAATTCCCCTCACTAAGAGGATCACTTTTGGCGCATTTCTAGTAATTACGTAGTTGCATAGACATAAGTAACAGCCTTTTGGCGCGTGAGCATCTTTTCCCCGTGCTAAGAGTAAGCGCAATGAATACTACTTAGAGAGTAAATCTGAGTACTGCTGTCGGTGTGGAAAATCCCAAGTTACGTACGTGTGGAAGATCCTATAAGTATCTCAAGTTTACCTTTTGTAATAACTACGTTGGGGATCCCTGTTTCAAAGACATCCTATAATACGTTACCCTACCACTAAGAGTAACGAGGCTCCACTTGCCAGAAGCGCTAATTTTAATGTCCCAGCTTTGCAAATAATTTTTTTTTTTTATCAATACACTCATGCCCGTTGTTATAAAAGTTAGAAGTTTTTTCCCTAATTATTTTTAAAAAACTTTAATATCATTTTCTGATTGGATGAAATCTTTTTGTAGTGATATTTAAATTTTATAATTAGTTAAAATATCTATTTCTTTCACCTCCATTATTTATAGTTTAAACAAAAATATTTATGATAAGTTGTTAGCCATCAAATTCGAAATAAATGTGCGTGATTGTTGGAGGCGGTGTAGAAGTGGGAATCATTGCTATTTAATTGACAAAGCAAATGGTAATTATCGTATATTGTTGACAAATCTTGCGATTTTGAAAACGCCCTTCTAGTACATCGCATGCTAGCAAGAGTATTTGAAGTTGCGGACCAAGGAGATTAAGAACGGGCGATTGGACATGTTGGTTGTGATGGGAGCCTGGTTCCAAGATCAATACATGGACATTGGCCCCATTGACAACCTGTTGGCTCACCTCGTAGATTCTGAACATGCCACCATCTTTGCGGTGTCTATTTTTCTCCTTCATTTGTTCCCTCTTTTAAATATATTTTCATAACCTAATTTGTTTTCTTTTTCTTTGTAGGTTGTTGCACAAAAATGAAGAAACGTTTGATTTCAAACATGTAATGTATTGAAACAATTGTATAGCTTCCCCCTATGAGGCCTTCGGATTTGTAGTAGAATTCACACTAATCTTAGTATTGTCTGAGGATTCAAGAGTGACAAATGAGTCTTTTTTCTTGCAAAGATTAAAATTCATATTGCCTTTTCTTTTTCATGTAGGAGATGGAGTTCAATGCAGTCGTACTCATTATTTTCCTCTCCACTCTCACTGTAGGTCTAGTGATTTAATCGAAGATTTTTGTTTTGGAAACTGGTATATAACATTCTGAGTGATATATATTGTGATGATTTTTGCATGTCAGGACAGATGTCATCCGTTTGCATCCAAGGCTTCTCTGTTGTGGTTATGACACCAGACATTCCTTGATGCTCGCCTTCCTAATTTCTTGCTGGAGAAGTCATCCCCTCTTAGTGCAACCCTCTCCAACCACATTGTATCTCTTTGCATAGTCGTGAATCTTCTTTATGCCTCCATGATGGTGTGAAATGAGAAATTCATCACAGGCCTGTTGGTGTTCAACCTTTGCTATTAGGGAAAATATTTCAAACAGTAAAAGGACAATGAAAATAAATTTAGAAACTTGTTTGAAAACAACAACATTGTCAAGTACGGCTGCAAAGGCTATGCCCAAGGCTCCAACGACGGGTTGCAGATATTTGTAAACTATAGTTTATGCCCCTGGTTATTTGTACGAGTTAAAATAATATCATCAATGTTCAATAAAGTAATATCATCGATAATGTTAAAATAATATCATCCAATAGTTTTGTAGACTACGTCGGATTTGTTTGTTTGTAAGAGGAATTTAAGTGCATTAATTTTAAGTTTCATTAAGTTGTAGTCTTGCTTCTTCTCTCCTTCGAGGCTCTTCTTCTTATTGAGAAAATAGAGCAATGTGTGGTGCATACTAAAGCCTAAAAGACCTTATTTTGGATGTGGGGAGTGGCAATGGAAATGGTAATGATGTGGGTGTTTTTGAAATTGGTGATTTTGATATTAGGAGGCAAAGGAACAAAGGTAGAAGTCGGAGTCCTCATGGAAATGAAAGTTGCATTGGACCCCAGGGGAAGATAAGGGTAAGTGCACGAAGTTGGGGGGCTAAAAAGTGGACAAAAACCCGAAAAAAGTAAAACGCGTGTGTTCTATTATAACGTGACCGCGTTTTAATTTCCTAGGTTTGGAATTTACCAAACTATAATGCGCGTACACATTATGTCTCCTATAAAAAAAGCCGGAGCCTCTATCATTTTATCTCCGTCAAACACAAGTTTTAAGGCTTAACCATGCCCTCGTGTTTTGTCATTCAGATGGATCTCAAGCTCAAACGATCATCTCTAGATCACCGAAAAGATCTGAATCGACGATGGCGCTACGAGAAGAGGTAGGCACAATTCTTTTCTCAAAATTGCATTGAAATTTGATAATTATAGAGTAGAATTTGAATTGAATACATTTTTTTATTACTACAGTTCGAGGTCGAGGAAATCAACCACAACCAAACCTTGTTATTCCTGTCATCCCTGCCAACCCTCCCACAGTTGCTCAACATCCCCCAGGTAGTCAAGAAGATTTAGCAGCCCACATAGTTGAAAACAAAATTGAAATTGATGATTTAATCAAAAGAATGAGGGATTCACAATCTACAAACCCCCATTGTGCCTCTCTTGGAAACACATTAGAGGCATTAGTTTCTCAAGTTGACATGGTAGTTCGGGGAAAATTGATCGTTGGACACCTTACAGAGAGGGTTGTAGGGTTTATTATTCCAGCAAATTTTCATATGTGGATGTAAAGAAAAATAAATTACAAAAGACCTCATATGCGCCTTATTCATGGACCCCGTACTAATTTTCTAATTTCGTTGCCATGCAAACGGTTTCCCATCCATTGGTGCAATATTAATTTGATTAAAAATAATTTTTGGGACCGATGGTGGATGGCGTTTGATTTTCCACCTTGCAATAACAACGAGGTGCCACTATACTTTCTGAGGAAACTCTATTGCGAGTTTATCCTCAACAAGATCTCAAATTATTTTGATTTTCGAGATTTCTAGGGCCAAGGAAAAGGATTTTCATAGGATCGACCAGGTGCACAATGTGCACCTATTCAGCAGGGTAGAGTCCCCGCACAAAACCCCCTCACCTTGAGACTGTCCCTCCAACAATGAAGGAGACCGTAGAGATTGATACACTCCATGCGCTTCAGGGGCTATCTATGACCCTTGTTCGACTTACGAGGGAGATTTCTAAGCTAGATGCTTGCATAGGTACATAGAGTATTCCCTCAGGGAGTACTAGCATGAGGCCACATCTTTTCTCGTCGTGTGGTAGCATATGTTTGGGTCCCAAGGAGGATGATACTTTCATGCGTACTGATTTTGGTAGAGGTTGTGTTAGGGGTGCACACGATAATGTCACTATGTTAGATGCCTTTTTGAGCGAGACATTTGGATTATAGTCATCAAAATCACATTCATAGGTATTTGTTATGTGTTAGTATGTGTGTTACAAAAAGTTTAGAGTACTTGATTTACTTATATATGTTAAATTTTTAAAATAATTGTATTTGTACATGTACATACAATGATATTACAATGCGCAAAGCAGGCGCATCTTCATCCCGACCATAGTCGGTGAGCACCATGCGTACACATACATTCACAGAGGCAATTTAGAATGTTAATTGTGTAAAATTTTCACATACACACACATATACACACACACACACACACACACACACACACACACACACTAAGTCAAATATATGTATGTTCTTGTATGTTCATCTAACTCACGTGATACATGTTTGATAAAGATTTTGACTTCACTAGACACCCCATCATCTCTGTGACAAGTAGAGAAAGGTGTTTCCGTTGTGATTTCATCTGCGCAACAACTCACTGAGGTATTCAAACAACATGTAAATTTCGTTAAATTGCTTGTGTAATTCATATTATGTTAAATTACATGTTAGTAATGTCTTTCATTATAGAATTATTAAATTATGTTATAATGTCCTTCATTGTGTATATGCAAGAGTCACCTACGATGGGTAGTAGCCCTATTCATTTGATTCACAGGCATGGCGAGGTAAAAACAATAGTTCTATATTGATAAAATTAGTTAAAATATTGTCATTACACATACATGTACTTAGTTCTATTTTCACTAATTCTGATGTTAGATTTTGTGATCTTATGTTTATGTAGGGAACTTCAATCCCCTCCATTTTGACTTCGATAGCAAGGAATCCTCCATCTCATCGTCTTCGTACCCTCGTTCGTACTCCAGGGGCTCTTAATGACTCATCTGAGCGTGAGATGTAAATCCGGCGTGATTGACAACTTGCAATAATTTTGTGTATTTATGTAAATACTTTCATTCGCATGGTCTTAAATGCATGTTGAAAACATATATACATTAATTTTTGACAAAAAAAAATGTTTGCATTTACAGGTTCAACTACAGGCAAGTATTCAACGGAAGAGGACTCGTAGCATGGGCTCGAGACGATCCAAAGTCATCTCATAGATTTCCATCTTTGTCTATGTAACGCCCACATTAACAAACACATGAGACCAACATAGCAAAGTATAGGATAATTTTTTTTGACTTGTTTGAAGTACAAAATGAAATTACAGGTGGTCACAAAGGCTACAACTAACTCTCAAAACCTTGACATAACTTTAACCACCTAGGTATAAGGATAATACGACACCCACCATGAACCATTCACTCCCCCTTATGACAAGACATGGCATAATGGTACAAGATCAAGACACATTTATGGTTAGGGCATCCCACGGTGAAAATTTGCTTAAGGTTATTTATTTTACTAAAACACGGCCTTCAATTATTAACTTACGTTCTAGGAGATTCAGGTTATGAACCGTATAATTCTTCTCAAAAAGTTAGGTTCCTTTCTTTTTACTAGAGTTATTTGGCTTTGGGTAAAAATCTCCGAAAGGAGATCACCCTTAATATGAAAATGATTTTCTTGATTTTTTATTAGATTTACGCTAAGATGGGTGGGGTAAACCACCTCCTGTAAGGTTCACTTAAACAAACACAAGCTACAAAATCTTGTTTCAACCTCCATTGCACAAGGAGACGAGTGTAAGCTCCAAAGGAGGGATGCACCATTTTAGATTCGGAACAATGACCTCCTTTGAGTAAGGTTCAAAATTTTACCATTTCTTACGAAGGGATACAATGCCCAAGGCAAGGATTTAGGGAAAATGGTCAAGAAGAATTCATCGTCATGATCTCATGGGATAAAAGCCAGTCTTTTACTGAGGTTAAGGATTTAATAAGAATGGTTGAAGTTTCATTTAGGTTTTACTTGATTTAGTTTGACAAAATAATACAATTAGGTTTCAAATTGATGAGTCGGACCTAGGGTTTCTTAACTATTTCCCTTTCTTACTAAGACCTAGAATTTTCCCAAAAGTAAAATATTGATTTCTCTTTAATATCATTTATCATTTCACAACAATGAGGAAGTAAGGTTTATTAGTTTATCTTAGGGGTGGAAGGTAATTCCTTATACACTAGTAGATAGTTCCTCTTCTTCCATTTAAAGCTCGGGATTTTTATCCACGAGATCAAAATTTCCCATATTCTACTTATTTATTCATTTATTTGTTTGTTCATTTATTTTTATTTTATTTTTTTGATTAACTTTTACTGGGATTGCCAACAACCCACACTATTATGCCTAGAATTACATTGATGCCAAGAACATGGGGGGATTATACAAGAAGGTTTTATGACTTGAAGGAAGAATTTACTGCTACCAAACGAGAAAACAAAACACGGGTATAACATTTCTATTCAACAGGGACACGTACCAAAGGTGTCAAAAGATTCGATTGAATTTGAATGAGAACAAGAAGGTAAAAAAATTGGTCCAGCCACGCCACAACATTTTTATGACTGAAATAATAACATAAATAAAATACACATAACAAGGTGATGATCGAGTTTTATTCCTCACAATGATAATAACAAGTTTTACTACAAAGAGATAAGACAACTTTATTTCACAAATACCAAAAATCCAAGGCAAGAGGACTTCCAAACTCCATTACAAACACCATTGCAAGATTTACAACACATTAGACATTCATACAAGAAACTTCATGAATCAAACCGATGCAACCTTTATCAATCTTTCCTTTTATCTACTCGCATAATCCATCTGCACAAGTATTAACTTGAGTTAGTTCACGAGAACTGAGCATGATAAGACTACCCATTACAACAGTAAGCTAACATTTAACAATAACATGAAAGGAATGTTCTATTTCAAGAATGGATCAAAGCACAACCACTAATCAAAATTCTTCACACGAGATAAGAATTTACACCAGCCAATAAGGATGAAGCCAATTATTCTAGTAAGAACGATATTTCAAATGGTCAAGGCAAGACCTTATTGGTTAGGAACAAAAGGGGCAAGAGTATTGAAATTTCAATCATGTAATCATATGGATTACGTGATTGAAATCTAATACTCAATCCATCCATCACAAGGAAAACTAGAGAAGTCAAAACATACTAGTTACGATCATGGGCACGAACAAAACAAAGTTATTCAATCCTTCCAGAAGGGAGGTTTCATAGCAATAAGGATTCGTCACCCTACTAAAAAAAATCTATAGTTTCAGTTTTAACCAAGGAGTTTTACCACCTCCTCCTTACAGGATCTCTTAAAAGTAGTACTTGTTAACAAAATCAAAACCACTTTTCAAAAAATATAAATGAGACACAAAAAGGCCATTATTCTACCAACAAAACTCATCATAATCATCAACTTTTCTAAATAATATGAGGAAGGACAACCCCAAATGTCATTAATAATTTTTACAATTTCCCAACAATATCATACATGTTTGAAAGTTGATTACATTAAACGAAGTCACAAAATGGGACATTTAGTAAACAAGTATGATAATATATGATATTCGAGTTCGCATTCAAGGGATTTGATACATGATATGTAATTACACCATCGATACCCTACTCTCTAAAGGCCTTACCACGAATTGCAAGCATAAAAGAAATAACACACATATCCATCTGGGGTGGTTACCCGGTATAATCATGATTGAAATCTCCAAGAGCTTTGTGTCAATAGTGAAGTGAATAAAATATTAACAAATCCACATGGCCCTTTGAAACAGGTCAAACATTTACTAGATAATTGATACCATTAGCCACGAGGGCAAGGGAGATTGGACAACATTAACAATATATTCCTAGCTGAAATCAAGACCATATGGTCTTGTTATGAATTTTCCCAACCCACTCAAGGATTACATAGTAGCACATGTCAAATCCTATATCACGGGGATATAAAAGCTAATATTTGATATATCTCCTGCAAAGTAATTTCCTTTAAAATAAATTCATAACAATGAAAGAATCTACGAATTGATGCCTCCACAGAATAATCCCTTCACCAGACCTAAGAAATCTAGGTGGTCACATCTAGTTAACTAACGCAGTAACCAGTTATCACCCATCATGGAACAAGTTATCACAAACAAAGCCATGGGTTCATCTCTAAACTTCCGTATCGGCCAAGATCATAACAGTTGGCTTCCAAGCCACAAGGAAAAATAGTGGTAAGGATATCGTTCATTAAAACTAATGAAGTTTCCCCCCTTTCATAAAGAATACAAGGATTTGAAACAATATTTGTTCATTTAGCCAAACGAGAAGATGCTTAGATGAATAACTGACCGTATCCTAAGGTGTACATTCAATAGATAAAAATGGTCATAGAAATATCCTCAATGCTTTAAGCCCAAAAGGTAAACCATTTCCAAAATCATCTTACAGGATTGCTCTTCTAACAACTTGGGAGTACACGAATTCCTATAGCAAGCACCATTCGAGATCCCTACGTCCATTCCATATCTCATTAACAACAACATATATGCCAGCCTTACGTTAATAGATAATACACATACATGGTTTTGGTTTCCAACTCGAAGCAACTCGAAAACTTGACTTGGAACAAAAATAATCAAAATAACATAAAACCGTAAGGAGTTTGGGATTAAAAATAGATCCAGATACTTCATGTTGACCTCAGAAGGTCGAGTAAACAAAACTTGTTTAACCATAACAAAGGAAAAGGCCGGGAATGTCATCCCTCTTTCACAAGACCCAAAACACATACCAATAAATGGTGTAACCAGGCAAGCATAATACCCAGCATTCTAATGAAACTCATTTCAATTCAAAAGTTTCCCCATGTTATAGAAGCCCAAAGTTACTGGGTTTTACATATAATACGAGCCATGGAATACCCTCACAAAATCACAAGTTACAATGTTTACCAGTATTCCATACAGCCACGAAATAATCAATTACGCAAGCACCCATATTTCATTTATTAAACTCCTTACCAAATATTGCATAAATAACAAAGCAATTTAAATCAAATTACTACTCATCAGTTCATAATGGAACAACAAGGAAGAGAAAGGTTTAATCCATGCAAAACCAGCTGATTCAGAAGGAGATACAAAGGGGGCGAACCAAGTACACTCAAGGAGATCAATAAACCACCAAAACAAACCCATTTCTAGGTGCCATTGTAGGAAGAAACATTCATTTCATGGATTAGTAAAAAGGTAGCAGAGCATTATAGGGGTATACTTAGCATGCCTAAATGAAGCTTCCTCAAAACGCCTAGCCTATAATTCTTTCTCCAACATCACACATGTCCAGACAAGACGCTTCAAAACTCCCAAACTGAAGTTGCTCAAAGATTCACACTCCTTTTCACCTAAATCTCCTCCAACCCATGCGGTAGCAGACAAATCATGGCGTATGCAGGTCAAAATAGGGAGGAAGATAAAATAGAGCAGCTCATTGATCAACAACAAAACTCAATAATGCAACCACAAAACGTGACAAACATAATCCCCTCCATACGCATTGAAAAACAATTAAGGAGAGGTCAGAATTCCACCCAACTGCCAACTAATTATTAAATTCTTAGCAAGGTGAGGTAAGGGAAAGTATGGTGCCCAACAGAGGTAAACACGTTTGGAGAAGGCCACACAACAAGCACCAAGACACAACTAAAATGGTGAGGGGTGGTAAGTGGAAGGGTTAAATTTGGCATTAATTTAGGGCCCCATCAAAACATGCACCACCACTAACCTCCTCCCACTTCCACGCAACCAAAGTGCCAAGCTCCCCCTTCTAATTTATAAATTTTTTAAAAGAGAGTAGTCTTGCTAATTTAGCCAAAATTTAGGTACCTATATTAAAAAATCCAAAAAGCTATGTACAAGTTTTAAGATTCCATAAGCACCATTAAATAAAACTTCCTCTACAACCCGATAATCAGGATACAATAAATCATTAATAAGGTCTTCCCGAGATGAAGCGAAGTACCGTCGAAATTGCAAAAGCATTAGCGATAGAACAAAGTGGTATAACGAAGGAAGAAAAAAAAGTCAGCTTTACTTTGCAACAAGGATCACGAGCACTAAAGGATAAGAGGTATGCCTTGGATCACTGAAATTGATCCAAGGCATGACCATTGACACAACAACAACAAGGACTAAGGTACGAGTAATGAAGTAGGTTGCTACGGTAACTTGCCCATAGCGCTAAAGGCCACACCTACACCAATTACTTGGGCTCACAAAGTGAGCTTGAAACTCGACAACATGGTGCAAAACAACCATTCATCGCTGGCAACGGGGTTCAACAACACAAAAAGGAGTCAACACCAAAAAGGGGCATTACAGTCTAAGGGAGGGCCTTCTTCGACCAAGGCTAAGAGAGGGATAAATTTTGATGATTATGAAATATATATGTCTTATATAACATTTATTTTTTATGCCTATGTGTATGGCATTGTATGTACACCTATATGAAATTTAAACTTGATGGTATATGACCTATTTGGGCATTTTTATATTTATTATGCACATTAAAATACTATTTGGAACTTGATATTTTTGTATGAAACCTTACATTTATGAGATTATTTTTGCATGAAACTAATATGATGTGCACTTGAAAATATTTAAGACATTATGGATTATTTTTTCATTTATTTGTGATGTACATGTACTAGCGTTTTCAATGTATAATATGCATCAAACTTTGGAAATCAATATTTATATAATGTATGTATATAAAGAGTTACATAATCTGAGTAATTATTCATTCAATTTATCAATGTGTATATGTATATTTACCTTACTTGGCGCTTCTTCTTTCTTATGGTCTCTTTGTACTGGTTCCTATCTTATCATGCACCTACTACATTCTTCAATGCTTCTTAGTCTTCTCCCTTATTAAAACACCTAAGCATACAAACATTAGGACCATCATTAAGACATTTTTTTGCAACAATCATGGATAGAAGGATCTAAGGATGCCCAAAAAGTCTTACAAGCTTCAATAGTTCAAAGAGAGTTATCACAATTTGATGCCTTTCATCTGTTGATATTTTGAGAATGTATCTCCATATGCATTACTCCAATGCTCGAGAATATCTCTAGATGCAATGACATTCTGATTCGGACACTCAATGATTCTTGATTGTCTAATCCTGTCTAATTCATGTTATTAACTTTAAATTTGTAGGCATTTCGAGTTACTTAGAAATCACATCACACCCTTCACTAGGCTTGATGAATACCCCTATCTTTTTGAAGGAACTTTTGAAAGCATCCCTTGGTTTATCATAGCATAAATTATCAATGAATGGGAGGTCACTAAGCCGTAGGCCAAATGAATCACTTTTATAACTAAACAAGAAAGATTTACTAGGTGATTGATAACTCCCTTGTGTTCTTAGACATTCCCCTATCAAATTCATTCTTAAGCCAATCTAGTCATTGAATAAGAACTCCGAGATGAGGTGTCAGATTTGACGAGACGTCTCTAGGTGCCACTGAGTCCGAGAAATCACCTGTCAAAGATATAGTGTGTTTTGGTCTCGGGGATCTTAAGGGACTACACCTGGACGAGGTAGCCTAGAAGCATGGGGAGTGTAGGGAACCGAAACAAGGCCTCCACTAGTGTTCACCAGGCCATCTGGACGTGTTAGCGTAGTCAGTTTAGCACCAAGAGCTTCCATTTGCAATGTATTGTGTATGACAACTTTACACTGACTCAAACTACAGTATTTCATGAATTTACAAATAATAGGAAAACAAGAGAACCGAATGGAGATGGATAAAATTGTGAGAGACTTTCGTAGAGGGTCTCGATGTGGAGGTTTCAGATCGATGATACATCTCTAGGTGTCACGAGTCCAAGGAATCACCCGTCGAAGATATAGTGTTTTTTTGGTCTCAGTGCTCTTAAGGTATTACACCCAGACGAGGTAGCCCAGGAAGCACGAGGAGCATAGGGAACCGAAATGAGGCCTCCCTAGCATTTACTTGGCCACCCCAATGTTTTGGCGTAGTCGGTTTGGCGCTAAATAAAACCACGAGAGGATTTTGTAGAGGGTCCCGATGTGGAGGTTTCAGATCTAATGAGATGTCTCTAGGTGCCATGGAGTCTGAGAAATCACCCATTGAAGATATAGCATTTTTTGTCTCATGGCTCTTAAGGGACTATGCCGGAAGAGGTAGCCCTGAATCACCTAGAGATTTGGCCTCCGAAACGAAACCTTCCCTAGCATTTACCTGGCCACCCCAAAGTGTTGGCGTAGTTGGTTCAACGCCAAGAGCTTTCATTTTCATGAGTGGGAAGGAAATGTCCACGTCTCTACACCTTTCATCATTCCTCCTGGAATCAGCCTTGTAAACATAAATACCACCAAAAATAAATCACCCAATGATTTAATATTAATGCATTTGTATCCTTGGAAATAACTTGTCATGTTTATGTTTATTTTCAACTAAAATCTATGACAGAGTCAACAATGAAAAATTTCCAACCAAAATAAATTACTAAATTAGCTAAGCTATTAGTGAAAGGAAAGTATTACAAGCTATAATAAATATCAATGTGATTTATAAACCATCCAGAGTATAGGTGTCAGTTTCGGTGTTGGTATCGACCATGTCCATTATTGAAAGTTTCCCCTTTCAGACTTTGCATTTCTAACACCACAAATTTAAATGAATAAGAAAATTTGATGCACGAGGTGTAGTATACTGGATGACACTAGATTAGATGACCATTTCAGGCCTAGTGTAATGCCCACAAATACGCACCAAATAATTCCATGACTAAATAAACCTAGCTATTTTTGTTTTACTATCATTACTAATTGCAAAATAACACATGGGATTACTCAAAAAACCCCACATCACATGAGACACTTGTACAAACATGAACACATTGATACAATATGATAACATAAGGTACACAAAAATGTCTCACTTAAATGAGGTAAACCAGGATAATGACCCAACTATATTAATAAACACAATGATAGGAAAAATCCACAACATGGCCTTTTCATGGTTTACATATTGATTACCTTTAGGTTTCCATTCTATGACCTTATAGTTTTCAAGATAATTAAACAACTAAGTTGTAAAATTTCCTATTTTTCAAACTACATTTACTTGATTTCGCAGAGTGTTAGCCTTTATAAAGGAGAATGCATGGTTGCTTCCTTTGTCAAATTCCATTGGTTATCCATAGCTCATTGGTTAATTAAATTTGTTTTAAACAACTACGAGTCTCTTTATACTCGTTCTTACATTAGAGGTTTGTTTCTCAAAATATGTTTATATGACATTTAATTTTACCCTCATTACACAAGGGAACTAACATGAAGTTGATAGGGAAATCTTATGATTCAAAGGAGATGAAGGTTAAAATTACCTCTTTTGTTAACCATCCCTCCATTAGGTCACATTTATTCGTGCACATTACGGTTGTTATATTTGAAAAGTTAGTTTTAGTCAATTTAACATTTACACATCATAATTTTTTATGTAAAAGTTTGTGTCGGCTCAAATGCTTGTTTTCTTCGAGAACATTCATGTTTGTTCTCAACAATAAGAGAATGCCGAAATTAGTTATAAAGACTTCAAGTATAAATTTATTCCTAAACAAATATCTAATTTAATATTGTTTCCATTACAGTTAAGTGGTTGCTTTTGTATCTTACTGACATCCCTTTACGATGCAATAAGTTACACATTATTTTCTTAACATCTTGAAGAATACATGATTATAAGCAATTAAAACTACACGTGAATCACAAGTGATTTGTGTTCTAGGTAAGAGCTCATGTTTCAGTATTTCATGATCCTGCATGGGAAATTTTCTTTATCCTAAATGTCATAAAAGGACATAACTAGGGTTACGGGACCAAGTTTTTAGTTTCCCCATTTCTCTTAAGTCAACATCTTCCAAAAACAATTTCGTTTGCTAAGAGTTAGTTATAATTTTCCACTCGAAAGTTAAGCTCCTAATCAACTGAGGTTTAGTTTAATTCCAATTTCAGTAAGGGATCTACGCCCAACTATAGATCAATATAAGGTGAGATAACCTATTTATCCTATAAAACCTTCATAAAAGACCAAGGTGATATGTTGTTACTAGCTAAGGTGACACATTTATCTAGTGAGGAACTAAAGAGATCGTTAACATGATTTTAATGCATAGTATAACTATTTTACCAACTACAATTGTGTCATTTGGATCCCATGAAGATTTCATTTGATGATGAAGTTAGTCCTAGATCCGACTTCATAAGAATTTGGTTGTCCACTAGGATACAAAGAAAGTGTTAGTTCTACTTACCCCATATATGGTAAGGTCACACCACATAGTCATTGCTTTGAACAAGGACTCTTAAGTTATATAAATGGACATTTGAAGACTTTTCTTATGTGTAGTACAAGAAGTCTAGTTGTGAGGATTAGATTATTTCTTAAGATGCTAGAGTTTTGCAAACTTGGATGTGACTAAATTGAGAGGGAGGGTAAAAAAAGGTTAAATACTAACTTCACTTGTATAGTTTAATAATAGTACGTTACTACGATACATTTTGAGTTTATGTAAGAATTGTTGACAATTTTTACACTTGTGCAAAAATGGGCAACTCAAAACTTTGTTACGATGGATAGCATTGGTGAAGTATACCTAAGCTAGGGGAGTTTCTTTCAAACAATATTGTTATTGTTGAATTAATTAAAGATTACATGAAATCTGCAGCTATGTGTGCTGTTACAAAACATAAAATATCACATAGCCTACAATTTCATGTTATCTTCAGCAAAAGAACACAAGGCCCCGAAGGCAAATCTGTGTTGTCTTGATGAAGACACTAGAATTGCAAAATAGATGAAGTGTTAGGTTTTGAAGCAATAATCAAGACTACAGATTACAAAAATTAGAGTTCATTACTGGATGTTATAACTATTCTTTAATGTTCTTTCCTTCATGATTAATACATTCAATTATATTATTGGGTTGTTTAGTTCATCATACAATCCATATCTGAAATCATAAATGCAGAAAGAAATACACAACTCAATTTCACAATTCAATGCTTTATTCATAAGGAATTTCAAATGTTCCCACACAAGCCATGGGATGTAACTAGAAAGTAAAGTACATCTACTGGAATAAGAGGTACACATGCATGAAAGAGAAAATAAAGGAGTATGAGTGAACCCATTATTGCCTTGAGGTTTGTCCTTCGGTTGATGCATCCTTATCTTCAGCTTTGTTCCCTCTTCATCTTCATTACTAAGAGCACTATACCTAAAAACAGAAAAGAGAAACTATCAGTTTATGAGCTCAGGGTACAATCCATATTCCTATACTGTCCTAATTCATGCACATGGATCTCTAATAACAAGAGATATAGATTACTTGAAGATCAAACAATATACATGATTTACTCACTTAGAAAGAAACAAAGAGAAGAAAAGAAAAAACATGGACATAAGAGAGGCCAAAAGCCTAAATATTTTCTA
The DNA here is from genome assembly GCA_018340775.1 of Taxus wallichiana var. yunnanensis. Lineage (NCBI taxonomy): Eukaryota > Viridiplantae > Streptophyta > Pinopsida > Cupressales > Taxaceae > Taxus > Taxus wallichiana. The sequence continues at coordinate 514,662,697 of CM031242.1, read as the reverse complement.
ACTTTTTCTCAAGTGTGTAGGTACAGGTTGCAGCCAAATATAAATAAATCATGTCTTACAGTCCTCACTATGGATAAAGATTGCAGAGTTTAATAACTCCTATCCTATGGTACATGAAGTAGATGAGTGACAAGTACATACTGGAATGAAGGAAGAATGCAACTCAAAGTTTAGCAGTTATTCTAGGGATAAAAGAAGTTGCAGTACAGAACAGAGGAGAGAATTGTAGACAAAATGCATGTTTTAAATTGCAACTGAAGAAGAAGAATCAGGATTAAAGGATGAAGTTAACTACAAAGAGAAGATTACACTAGAAAAAGAAATTAAAGAAGGAAATCTAGGAAAATTTTGGCAGGGCTTCACCATGAAAAATGGATATTTTAAATTTTCCAGCATACATACTAAAGTTGTAATGAAGATTAAATGTAGTATTTTAAGATAAGAAATGGACTACACTTTCAGTCATCAAATTGAAGAACTTTGGAGCTTTCATTCTAGCTTAACAACTGAATAAAATGAAGTTTTAAGATAATATTACAAAGTTCAGCCATTTTTAATTACAGTTTTCAAGTGAAGCAAGAATGAGAAACTATTTACAACTTCCAGAAGGCCACATACAAGGTACTTGTTCGTGCTCAAAATAGTCTCACCCTAGTTTGCCTTTGAAAATCTATCGATTTACGGCCTCTATCACTTTCTTCTTCCCCATGTTGTGCCTGGTTAATCTTTGTTGCCATTTTTAATCTGTTCCGGGGTCATGGATCACTTATGGATCCATGGTTTTCTCTTTTTTCCTCGTTCCTCTGGAAAAGGTTTGTAATTTGGGTCTTTTGTTCTCTGTTCATCTAAAAACTCGGGTTCTCCAATATTTTCCATTCTCCATAGTCGGGATTTGTTTTCCTTGTCATTTCTACCCTAAATACTTGAAGAAAGATGAATGGATGTGTCTCTAATGTACGTATTTGAGCCTTGTAACATTTCTAAATTCTTTGTCCTTGGAGAAATTTTCATTTTGGGCTCAAATGATCATTTTTCTATATTTTACTGGTTTGACGAGCATTTCTCCCAGTCAAATTTACATCCTTGCATCGATAGGGGACGTGGCACCTTTTGGTTGGATGCGGTTTGGCTGGGTTCTTCAAAAATTTCATGAAAAGCTTCAACTCAAAATTTGTCCACATGGAGGAGCGGCGCTCGTTTGAGGATCTACTATTTGGTTTGGCCTTGGAACAGTGCCGGGAAGACACGTGGAGATTTCCGCTACTTTTCCCGGACTTAGACAAATTTTTGTGCAACTAAAACAGTTTGGTGGAGACAGGACACGTGGCAGGCCCGCGCTCGTTCAAAGTCTTAAACTTGGGCACCATTTTGAAGAAGCACCAGGAGGACACTTGAGGCCTCCACTCACTTTACATTTTTCTTGGAATTTTCAACGGCCAAAGGAGACCCTCGAGCATGACACTTGGCACCTTCTGCTAAGCTTCGAGCCTTCAAACAAATTTTTTTCTAGGCCAAGACACGTGGCGAGCCTACACTCATTCAAGGTCTCAATTTTTGGGGACTATCTTGAGATGCGCCATTATGACACATGGTAGTTTGACAAGTCAAAAGGAGTGGGGAAAAAGACCATCGGGGGTAACTTAGAACTTTTGCCTCTTATGCTCAAGAGGGTTAAAATATCAAAAATGGCCCATGCCCAAGACAAAGGATTAGTCAAAGTTTGTTTCAAGTCAAAGGGGCAGGGAGGCGGACCATCGAGGGTAACTTGTATTTTTTGCCTCTAAGGTTCAAAAGATTAAAACATCAAAATGGCCCATGAGCCCGATAAAGGAAAAGTCAAAGCTTGCTCCAGTCAAAGGCGAGGTGCGGACCCACAGAGGAAAGTTGAAAAATTTTCCTTTTGAGAGAAAAGAGTTAAAAGTAAAAAGGAAACATAGTTCCACTGGGACCCACATTGGGACACGTGTCAGAAGCATTTCTCAAGGGTGGAGCTATGGGGAAAACTTGGAAAATTTTCCTTTTCCAAAAAGAGGTGAAATGGCATAATTTAGCCATGGTTCCTTTGGGACCCACCTCAGGACACGTGTCAGGCTCATTTCTTAGGGCGGAGGTGTAGAACAAAATGTGAAATTTTTCCATTTTTTCTAAAATTTGTAAAAAGTCAGAGGGAACCCCCGGGTCTATTTTAAATTTGAATCTTCCACATGGACAACCCAAATTCAAAGTAAAGATCAATGGCAAACTAAGAGTCTGAATCTAATTTTCCCCCCATTTTTCTGAAACACAGCCTAGAAGTGTGAGTCTTCATGATTTCTTGGGTTTTTCTACATGCCAGAAGAGAGGGGTTAATGTTGATATTTGAGTTTGGTGGGGAGATCTGGAAGACGTCTTTTGCCATTAAAATGGTTTGACTATCGAGCCCGATCGGATTTTCCATTTTTCTTCTCTTGAGCACGCAAGGAGCTAGATTTGACAAATTTGGGGTGAAAGTGGTTGGAAAATTGAAGAAAGAGTGATCTATCAGAGGAAGGAGTTGAATGTGGGAGATATTCAATGAGATCTTCCCCTCGAGTACCTGCGACTTTTTGTAAATCTGATCCCAGAAATCATGATTGTGATCATGGCAAGCACTGGTGCACTCAATGTCTGGATTTTCGAGAGGGCTCTATGGTAAAATGTTATAAATGGCACGATTTTTCCATGCAAATGGTTGGAGGTTGGAGTGTTAGAGGTCGAAGAAAATTCCCAAGAGGAAAATTTGAGAAAGCATGTCTTTTGAAAAGCCGTCTGATATGCCTGTATATCTTGATTTGTATCAAAACTAATCGTGTCAAGGTGGTTGCGAATGTACATCCATTGACAAGATCTGAGATTGTCTAGAAACTTTCCCCCCCTGATAAAATTGATCAAATATGAGTTATTCTGTGTTGTCTTGAGCAAAATGTGATTGTTTTATCTCTGAATGTATGCAAATAGTTTTCTTGTTTCTAGTTGCAATCTTGTATTAAAATTGATCCAATCACACAAGCCTCAATCCTTGTGATAGTTTAGTGGCATCTGTAATTTCATTTCTCAGAAGAGATTTCATCTGGGATTGGAATAAATGATTTAAAATCACTTTTCTTTCATCTGTTTGATAGAGATTGTCTATAAGCCTCTGGGTGTACCTTAGGCATGATTTGGCTTAGATCTTGATGCTTTATTGGGTTCTCTAACTCGAGCCTTCATGTTAGAATCTCATAGGTTGTGTGAAAAGTGTTGATCTGGGCCTCCATTGAAGCACATATTCTAGTTAAAGAAACATTTTAGCTGTTCTTGTGGCATTCTATTGGTCTAATCTATCATTTTGTAATATTTCTCAAGGATCTGTGAATCAAGTTCATTCTGCCTCACCTCCCACCAAAAAAATTCATTTAAAACAAAAATCCTACCCATACTACCCCTGTTTTTCCTGTGTGTGCACAAATGCATAATTTCCATTACCAAAGCATGTAGAAACAATTAGGATTTCAAATGTCTTTAGTAGCCTGAACCTTGCCCAAAAATATCTCCACTATCTAGAGTGACAACTCGTGAGAGTTAGATTTTGTTGCATTGATCATATTTTCTCCAAGGTCTCCTTAACATCTTCATTAGGAAGGATATCTCCATCTCCTCCATAAACAACAGGCTACAAAAGGGTCCTCTTACCTTGGTTGAAAGGCACAACCTAAAATAGTGAGGATAGATCAAATCCTCTTGAGGGTGCTATCCATTTCTCCACATTTGAGTGACAGAGGGCCAGTTAGATCTCATCCCCAGCTACAAAATGACTCACCATGATCTAATCTGTCTCTAAGCTTCCTGTCAAACCAAGGATGTTGCTCAGAAATTTGAGGGAGAATCAATTTTGATACCAACACCTAAGTGGCGTCGTTGCCAGGGAACTAGTGGTTATAGCTCACATTCAAGCCCTGGTAAAACACTTCTTGTATGCTCCAAGAGTTTTGTGTAATTCTTTTTTTCACACCCAGTGCAATAGCTTTCATTTGATAAATCTGGATAAAGAAAGTTCGAATCTTTCCATTTCTAGTTTCTAGCATTGACAGACATCTGACAGATCATATTTAGTGCATTTACACAACTAAGGTGGAAATCCTTAGTGGCGAATCCCTATTGATCTGATTTTTAATGAGTACCAATGTCTTAAAACTTTGTCAAAGTTAGATTTGTTACTAATATTTGCAAAGTCTGGGAAGAAGAAGATTTCTTTGCTAGGATCCTACTAGACACTATTTCCAGAGCTAGGAAAAGAAAAATCATAAGGAAGAAAATCCTGAGAGTTGTTGGAGATCAATAGACAAGGAGAGGGATCTCCATTGATGAAAGTGATCGGCCTATTATTGAAGACTACATTCAAGTGACTCTGAATTAGGTAGCCTCTTTTTGGAATTGAATTCTCTAGCTGGAGAAGGGCCTTCATTTGATTTTGAAAGGTTTTGCTTCACATTCTAGCACCTGTCTTTTTTGAGGTTGATAGGGATTTCCAAGAAACAAGGCCTTTAGGGGGGTATCCATTTTGAAAATTATACTCCTGTGTTCCAAGGACCCTCTGCCCCTTATCAATTTGTGACCCCTCCAGGTCACCTTCTCGAATCAACATGGCCCAACCCCCACCTAGACCCCCTTTTGTTGTAAACACCTTTGGACCTATAAATTTTGTGGGAATGGCTAGTTATCCAAATGCAATGCCTCAAGATGTAAGGAATAAATACCAAAGTTCCAAGGAAACAATGCTATAACTAGTGATCAACATCTAAATATTTTTATCAATATGATGGAAGATTTTGAGATTGAACATGAAGATGTATATATCAAGTTGTTTATCCATACCTTGGAGGAAGATGCTAGGGACTGGTATAAAGCATTGCCAGATAACTCTATTGATTCTTGACTGAGATGAGCAATGCATTTAGATTGCAATATGGTGATAGAACTTGACCCTAGGTTTCTTTTGATAGAATTTGAAAACATCAAAAATAATCCTAATGAGTCAGTACATGATTTCAACACAAGGTTTAATAAGACCTTGAGGAGATTACCTATTAGGATAAGGCCATGTGATGAGTCATGTTTGATCAAATATACTAATGCATTTGATAAAAAGGCTGCATATTACTTAAGAGACAAAACCCCACAAATTTGAGGTAGGCCTTCACCATGGCTTTGCAAATAGAGAACAACATCAAGGCAATTAGAAAGCCTCCAAAAGGGAAGGTGTAAAGCTAGTTAACCCAGAAAAACCTCAAACAAGCAAGGCTTGCTTGATCTGGAGGAGGTTGTGAAAACTTTGGTAGGGGCTGTCAAAGAAATTTCCTACAAACTAGCCCAGGCTGAGAAAGGAATTGGGCAGAGCTCACAAGGTCAACACAAGCAAAAAGGCCAAGACAGTTTACAAATCACCAAAGATCTGATGACAGAGGAAAAGGACCTATTGGATTTGGAAATAGGCAGCCCCAAGGTAGGGAAAATAGAATGGTGCTTGATCCTTTGGCTGCCATAGTTGTTGTTGTGGAGGAGACAAATGTCATTGATTGGTGTGACAAATGTTTCATGCCCCATGCTCCTTGTGAAGAAGATCAACATGAAGAAGAAGAAGTTGATGATGAAAATGATGATGATGTCTGCATGATGGGTTGCTCCACAAGCTCACAACAAGGGGCAACTTCAACTGAGGTGATAAGTGCCTGATTACTACCACTTTTTGGGACTACATTCATAGGGTACCTATTCTTCCTCCCTCTCATACTTTAGAAGTAGATACTATACAAGCTTTTGAATTTCCCAATAATGATTTTGAATATTTAAGGGCTTTAATGATAAAGAAGTATGATGGAGGAATTCCATCTGAGGAAGATAAACAATTATCGATGAATGTTGTTGTGGCTCAAGAGAAGGAATATAACACAAGAAGTAAGGCTGTCAAAGGGACATGGCCTCAAGCTAAGCCAAAAGCTCCCTTACTTTCAAACATTCCTAAAGAGGCTCCTAAGAAAGATCCATCTCCAAAATCCCTGCAGTTCCAAACAAAAATCATATCCCTCCTCATGCCCAAGTTGTCAAAAATCCTGTACCACCTAATGAGTGTGTTAGCTTTCCTTCCAATACTACCTTGCCAAAGAATGTCCCATATGACATAGCCCAAGTTTTAAGTCAAATCAAAGTCTTTGTCCCAATTGTTGAGTTTCTTAGGATTCCTGAGCACAAAAAGAGAGCATTTGAATACTTGGGATTGAAAGAAGAGAAGACTGCCCTAGGCAGAAATGTAAATATTGTGGAGACTCCTCCAATCATTCAAGAATTAGAAACACCACCAACATTGGAGGAACTAGGTGAACCACCTTGAGGTCTATTTGGGGACATCCTTGGTGGACTCTCAGCTGAATGTGGATCCATTCTTCACCACTTTGATCATTAAGGATAGACTGCTGCACAACTGCATGTTTGACTCAGGGCATCATGCAATGTCATGCCTTTCTGGAAGTCATGAATGAGCTGAATATCAAAGTGACAATAACATATGGGAAGTGAACTACCATGGACTCCAGAGAAGTGCCAGTAGTGGGATGTGTGAAGGGTTTGGTGGTGCAACTTGCAGCTTACCTAGGTAAAAATTTAAAACTTGATGTTGTCATTGTTGACTACCCAACCAAGTGGGGCATGCTATTGTCAAGAAAATGGGCTACAAGTGTTGGTGGGAGTGTCCAAATGGATATGTCCTATGCCACCATTCCAATTGAAGGCAGCCTTGTCAGTTGTATGGGAAAAGAAAATGTTGCATCTTATTGAGGATCCCAATAATGCATCCTATGAAGTATTGTACACAAATGTTGATGCTGATAACTTTGTGGATTTGTTGATGGAAAGGAGCACAAGATTGAAGAATGCAAGTGTCTTGAACAAGCAGGCTCTCCTTGGACTCTATTATTTGATGGAGCTTGCTCCAAGTTTGGGAATGGTGTTGGTGTTGTTCTACTTTCTCCAGGTCAGAAAAAAATTTGTTTTTTCCTTCAAACTCAACTTTGAGTGCACTAACAACATTATTGAGTATGAGGCATTATTTTAGGTTTAAGAATTGCTTGAAATATGGTGTCAAGGACATCATTATCAAAGGAGACTCAGAATTAATTGTAAAACAAGTCAAAAATGTATGCCACAAAGAATCAACAAATGAAATAATACAAGCATGCAGTTTGGGATTTCATTGAGATGTTTGATTCATTCAACATAGTGCATCATGATAGAAAATTCAATGATTTGGCAGACAAGCTTGCAGTGTTGGGGTCTCACTTTGACAATTGTACAATGTCCCCATATTGTGAATATGAGGTTGAGGTATTGACAAGACCTCTGTCCCTGATAATATTAAACATTGGCAAGTTTTTGATGATGATGCTCAGATCAAAGATTTCTACAAAAAAAGGAGAGTTTTTTTATCAATGCATTGATTTGGAGCCAATGGTATGTACAATAGAGGGAAAGGAAACCTTGTTTGGCAAGGGCATCATCCAACTAAAGACCAATACCATTCCTAGAGGGATGGTTACTCTTGAGTCCAATTTTGATAATGTTGATCGCATTGTTAATAGATGCATGGTAGCCTCGAGGGATATTGAGGAGCATGATCTTGGCACAAAGGAGAAGCCAAGGAAAATTTGGTTAGGAAGTAATCTCAGCAAGGAGGAGAAGCAATCATACATCCAATTGTTGAAAAATACCAAGATTACATGGCTTGGACCTATTCTAAACTAAAAGCATACAGAGAGGACCTGTTTCAACATGAGATTCCCTTGAGTCTAATGCAAAGCCATTCAGGAAGAAACAGAGGCCCATCAATCCACTCTTATCTCTCAAAATGCAAGAGGAACTGAAGAAGCTGAGAGATGGAGGGATTATTCAGCCCACTAGATATTCTTCTTGGGTAGCAAATCTAGTTCCAGTGAGAAAGAAAAATGGTGACATCAAGTTATGTGTGGATTTCAGGAATCTAAACAAAGAGCATCAATGAAGGATAATTATCCTTTACCAAATATGGAGAACATGCTGCAGTTAGTGACTAGTTCTGAGTTGCTTTCCACCTTGGATGGTTTCTCTAGTTATAACCAAGTTGTGGTGAAGGAATCAAAAAGGATCAAGACAACCTTTACTACTCCTTGGGGACATATGTTTATGTCAAGATGCCCTTTGGTCTGATGAATGCTGAGCCACTTTTCAAAGAGCAATGGATGTTTCTTTTGCTGGTTACATCAATGAGTTTATTGCAATCTATCAAGATGATGTGACTATATTTTCTAGAAGAGAAGTGACCACTTGCTGCACTTGGAGAAGATGCTAATAAGATGTAGAGAATATGGCATCTCACTCAATCCAAAGAAGTGCCATTTTGGAGTGTAGAAGGAAAAGTTTCTTGGTCACATTGTGTCACAAGAAGGAGTGATGATTGATCCAGAAAGAGTAGAGGCCATCAACAAGGTCCCAATCCCAAGAACCAAGAAAGGAATTCAGTCCTTTTTTTGGGAAGATAAACTTCATTAGAAGATTCATATCAAACTTTGTTGAGTTGACCATTCCAATCACTTCCATGTAAAGAAAGACCATGTCATCAAATGGGAGGAGGCTTCCATCCAAGATTTCAATGGGATTAAAGAGGCATTAAAGCATGCACTTGTTTTAGCAACTCTAGACTATAAGAAGCCTTTCCAACTATTTTCCTTTGCTTCAGAGAACACTATTGCTTTTTTCCTACTGTAGAAGGATGATGAAGGGGCTGAGAGGCCAATTGCCTTTTTTAGTAAGGCCTTGCAGGGGGCTGAACTAAAGTACACTATCATGGAAAAGTAAGCATTTTCCTTGGTAAAAGCAATAAAGGTTTTCAAGCCTTACATTTTGAGTTCTAAGATTGTTGCTTATGTTCCCCACACCATGGTGAAGGACATTTTTTCAGAGATGGAAGTCTCAAGAAAAGATGAAGGTGGGTGAACAAATTTCAAGAATATGATATGGATATCCAAACCACCAAGTTGGTGAGAGGTTTGGGCTTAGCTAAGCTTATGGCTGAGAGAAACTTGCAAAATATTGAGGTAAATGAGGTAGAAGAAGAAAGGGTAGGTGTTTTTGAAAGGTTGATGAGTTCTGAGTGGTACAAGGATGTAATTTTCTATCTCAGACACTTATACTGCCCTGAGTATTTAAGTAAGAACCAAAAAAGAGCTCTTAAGTTGGCTTCCTAGAAATATGTCATCACTGATTATGGGTTAGCTTGGAAGAACCCAGAGGGAGTCCTCTTAAGATGCATTACTGAAGAAGAAGCCCCCAAGATAATTGTTGATCTCCATGGAGGAGTTTGTGGGGGGCATTTTTTGCAAGAGTCACAACACACAAGATCCTGAGGGCTGGTTATTGGTGGCCAACTCTTTTCAAGGATACAACTCTTTTGGTTAGAAGATGTGAGAGTTGTCAACACTTCTCTGAAGACTAAAGCTTTAGGCTCCCTTCCTTTGCAGAGCCTGTATCAATTGAAGCTCCATTCAAGCAATGGGGAATGGATTTCATTGGTGAGATTTCAGACCCTTCAAGTGTTGGCCATAAGTGGATTCTTGTAGCCACTGATTATTTTACTAAGTGGGTGGAGGCAATCCCCACCAAAAGAGCAACACACCAAATTGTCATGGATTTTCTATTGAACCATATCATCTACAGGTTTGGGGTGCCAATCAAGATTGTTGCTGAAAATGCCATGAGCTTTAGAGATAAACCTTTGGTGGCAATGTGCAAAGAGTATGGGATTAACTTGACATATGCCTCTAATTACAATCCCCAAGGAAATGGACAAGCTGAGTCCAGTAATAAAAATTATTGAAGATTATCAGAAGAACATTAGAGCAGAACAAGAGAAAGTGGGGTGAATAATTGAAGTTTGTTGTTTGGGCAGATAGATCACTGTCAAGAGGGTCACTGGAAAGAGTCCATTTGAGTTGGTATATGGGACTCAGGCCCTGCTGCCCCTTCATATGCAACTATCTTCATATCAGTTTATGCAACAACTGGAAGATCAAGAGGTAGGTCCTTATGATGCTCGCATTAACTAGATTGTTGAGCTTGATGAAGAGAGGAGGGCATCCCACCAAAGGCATGTAAAGTTCAGAGAAATGAAGAAGTTATTTGACAAGAAGGTCACTCCCAAGGCTTTCAATGTTTCAAGATCTTGTGCTGCTATGGGATAACAGACATGAAGATAAGGGAAAGCATGGAAAATTTGACTCATTATGGATGGGCCCTTACTCCATTGATATCAAGATTGGTGAACATACCTTCTTCCTCAAGGACTTAGATGGTGAATTTCTCAAATTTCCTGTTAATGGTAGGAATTTGAAGCATTTCTTGGATTGATTCCCCTGAATCAAGGCAAAAATCTTGTGTACAGTGTATAGTTTGTTGTTTGTTTCCTGTCTTTTGTGTTTTTTCTGTTTCGGTCCTCGGTGACCTATTTTTGCTGGTTTCTCTGTTTCATTTTTTGGGAGATGGCTCTATGTCTCTACTCTACAAGTTTACTCCATTGCCCAATGGATATTTTTGGCACTTAGTCTACCTTTGTTCTTGTGGCACTCACAGGGAGTGCCCATCCCCAAGTCGAAGCCGATGATGTTGGTGCTCAAAATATTCTCACCCTATTTTCCTCTTTGAAAATCTATCGATTTATGGCCTCTGTCACTTTCTTTTTCCCCGTGTTGTGCCTGGTTAATCTTTGTTGCCATTTTTAATCTGTTCTTGGGTCGTGATCACTTATGGGTCCATGGTTTTCTCTTTATTTCCTCATTCCTCTAGAAAAGGTCTGTAATTTGGGTCTCCTGTTCTTTGTTCATCTAAAAACTCGGGTTCTCCCATATTTTTCATTTCTCCATAGTTGGGATTTGTTTTCCTTGTCATTTCTACCCTAAATACTTGAAGAAATATGAATGGATGTGTCTCTGATGGACGTATTTGAGCCTTGTAACATTTCTAAATTCTCTTTCCTTGGAGAAATTTTCATTTTCGGCTCAAATGATCATTTTTCTGTATTTTATGGTTTGATGGGCATTTCTCCTGGTCAAATTTACATCCTTGCATCAATAGGGGATGTGGCACCTTTTGGTTGGATGCGGCTCAGCTGGGTACTTCAAAAATTTCATGAAAAGCTTCAACTTAAAATTTGTCCACGTGGAGGAACGGCGCTCGTTTGAGGATCTACTTTTTGGTTTGGCCTTGAAACAACGCTTAGGAGGACATGTGGATATTTCTTTTTTTGAACTTGCTTTTTCCCGACTTAGACAAATTTTTGTGTAACTAAAACAGTTTGGCAAAACAACACATGGCGGCCTACCTTTACGCTCTTCAAAGTCTTAAACTTGGGCACCATTTTGAAGAAGCATCAAGAGGACACTTGGAGGCCTCCACTCACTTTGCATTTTTCTTGGAATTTTCAATGGCCAAAGGAGACTAATCGAGCATGACACTTGGCACCTTCCACTGAGCTTCGAGCCTTCAAAAAAATTTTTGAGCTGAGGACACACGTGCGAGCCGCTCATTCAAGGTCTCAATTTTTGGGGACTATCTCAAGATGTGCCATTGTGACACGTGGCAGTTTGACAAGTCAAAAGGAGTGGGGAAGTGGACCATCGGGGGAAACTTAGAACTTTTTGCCTCTTATGCTCAAGAGGTTTAAAATATCAAAAATGGCCTGCAACCCCGACAAAGGATCAGTCAAAGTTTGTTTCAAGTCAAAGGGGGGGGAGGTGGACCATCGGGGTAACTTGGATTTTTTTCCCTATGGTTCAAAAGTTTAAAACATCAAAATGGCCCACAAGCCCGATAAAGGAAAAGTCAAAGCTTGCTCTAGTCAAAGGCGGAGGTGCGGACCTGCGGAGGAAAGTTGGAAAATTTTCCTTTTGAGAGAAAAGAGTTAAAAGTAAAAAAGGAAGCATAGTTCCACTGGGACCCACATTAGGACACGTGTCAGAAGCATTTCTCAAGGGCGAGCTATGGGGAAAACTTGGAAAATTTTCCTTTTCCAAAAAAGAGGTGAAATGGAAGAATTTGGTCATGGTTCCTTTGGGACCCACCTCAGACACGTGTCAAGCTCATTTTTCGAGGGCGGAGGTGTGGAACAAAAAATGTGAAATTTTTCCATTTTTCCAAAATTTGTAAAAATTCAGAGGAAACCCCTAGTCTATTTTTAAATTTGAATCTTCCACGTGGATGACCCAAATTCAAAGTAAAGATCAACGACAACTGAGAGTCTGAATCTGATTTTCCCCCATTTTTCTGAAACATGCCTAGAAGTGTGAGTCTTCATGATTTCTTGGTTTTTCCTACACGCCAAGAAGAGAGGGGAGTTAATGTTGATATCTAAGTTTGGTGGGGAGATTTGGAAGATGTCTTTCACCATTAAAATGGTCTAACTATCGAGCCCGATCGAATTTTCCATTTTTCTTCTCTCGAGCACGCAAGGAGCAAGATTTGATAGATTAGGGGTGGAAGTGGTTGGAAAATTAAAGAAAGAGTGATCTATCAAGAGAAGGGAGTTGAATGCGGGAGATATTCGATGAGATCTTCCCCCTCGAGCACCTGGTGACTTTTTACAATCTGATCCCAAAAATCATGATTGTGATCATGGCAAGCACTAGTGCACTCAATGTCTAGATTTTCGGGGGGAAAACTCTGTGTAAAATGTTATAAATGGCATGAAATTTTTCATGCAAATGGTTGGAGGTTGGAGTGTTGAGAGTCGAAGAAAATTCCCAAGAGGAAAATTTGACAAAGCCTCGTCTTTTGAGAAGCCATTGAGAAACCTCAGTATATCTCTTTGTATCAAAAATAATCATGTCAAGGTGGTTGTGAATGTACAACCATTGATAAAGCTCTGAGATTGTCTAGAAACTTTCCCTGCTAATAAATTTGATCAAATATGAGTTATTTTGTGTTGTCTTGAGCAAAATGTGTTTGTTTTATCTCTGAATGTATGCAATAGTTTTCTTGTTTTTTGCAATCTTGTATTAAAATATGATCCAATCACACAGGCCTCAATCCTTGTGATAGTTTAGTGGCATCTACAATTTCATTTCTCAAGAGCTTTCATCTGGGATTGGAATAAATGATTTAAAATCACTTTTCTTTCATTTGTTTGACAGAGATTGTCTGTAAGCCTTTGGGTGTACCTTAGGCATGATTTGGCTTAGATCTTGATGCTTTGTTGGGTTCTCTAACTCGAGCCTTCATGTTAGAATCTCATAGGTTGTGTGAAAAGGTGCTGATCTTGGGCCTCCATTGCACATATTCTGGTTAAAGAAACATTTTAGCTATCTTGTGGCATTTTGTTGGTCTAATATGCCATTTTGTAATATTTCTCAAGGATTTGGTGAATCAAGTTCATTCTACCTCACCTCCCACCAAAAATTCATTTAAAACAACCAATCCTACCCATACTACCCCTATTTTCCTGTGTGTGCACAAATGCATAATTTCCATTACCAAAGCATGCAAAAACAATTAGGATTTCAAATGTCTTTAGTGGCCTGAACCTTGCCCAGAAAATATCTCCACTATCTAGAGTGACAACTCGTGAGAGTTAGATTTTGTTGCATTGATCATATTTTCTCCAAGGTCTCCTTAACATCTTCATTAGGAAGGATATCTCCATCTCCTCTATAAACAATAGGCTACAAAAGGGTCCTCTTACCCTGGTTGAAAGGCACAACCTAAAATAGTGAGGATAGATCAAATCCTCTTGAGGGTGCTATTCATTTCTCCACATTTGAGTGACAGAGGGCCAGTTAGATCTCATCCCGGCTACAAAATGACTCACCATGATCTAATCTATCTCTGAGCTTCCTGTCAAACCAAGGATGTTGCTCAGACTTTGAGGGAGAATCAATTTGGATACCAAAAGGTACAAAGATCTCATGGAATCGAGAAATGGTCAAGGTACCAATACTGTACTTTTAGAATCAAATGCACAAAGAGCCACATAGTACAAAGTCCTCAATTACAAGGATAACCGAGCATAATACAGGAACTTCTAGACATTTCTAGTTCAGGGTTTCAGATGCTCAAGGTCGACTAAGAGAATAAACAACCAAACTACATGCTCTAAAGTTAGAGCTCAGAAAGAACCTACTAATGGGGACCACATTGAAGTAAAGCTCAAGATATCATCTTAAACAAAGTACAAGGAGAAAACACAAAGAAACAACTCTCAGTCAAGAACAGAGTAGTACAACCAAGTACTGAGGCATCATCAAGTGAAAGCCCGAGTTTCAGAAGCAAGATACTAGGAATTGATACCAAATAAAGTAGTCAATGAGAAGCACATGTCCACAAATATACAATTAGGTGTATCTTATCAAGGTGTATTTTCAGAGCAAAATATTAAAATACCTAGACTTGAGTCACCAAAAATCAAAATAAATATCTTTGTGCAAATGATGAGCTCATTTAAGAAAGTACAGAAGTAAAATCTGAGTTATGCATCAAAATTAACTCCTCTCATGGGAGAATGTAGAGTATCATTTCCAAAAGCACGATGTAAATACAGTTAAGTACAAGTCCAACTCACCAGGGTCACAAACAATGCCAAAAAAATGATAAGGACTGAGCTTATTACAACCAACTAAAGGAGAAAACACAAATTCTCAAATGCTATAGCAGTCAGGGAGAGCTAGGACAGCCATTGAAAGGAGATAAGCATTGCATGAATGAACAAAATAGGAAGTTGCAAGCTAAATGATAAAATCCAATTCAAGATATTTTCAAGGAGTTTCAATATGAAATAAAACACAAGCTCAGAGCATCAAACACCACTACATCGGTAGTGAATCAAGTAGCATCAGAGACCCTTATCAACAACAAACAAATATAGAACTTCAAAACATGAATATGCTCAAAACATGAAAATCAAAGTTTGGTAACCTTTCTAAATGGTTCCATGTTGCACCCAGATGGAGATTCATATAGATTAGAACTTCAAGCTCAGTAAAATGGTGAGACATATAAGAAAAACACTATCCGAATATCAAAAACCATACCAATTTGCAAAGTATTCGAGTCATTGTTTCAAACGAAATGGGAGTCGACCCAACTTAAAGTAGCAACTTATACCACTCTCAATGAATCAGAGGATAGTACATAGATGCTTTTCCTAGCATAGTTAGAGGGTACCTAGGATGATAAAAGTGAGCTAGAACTCATTTATTATTGGAATTACAGACAAAACCAGAACTTCGATTCAAATAATAGTGACTAGAAAGTAATATCCATTCTTCATTAGAGGAAAATATGAATACCCAAATCTGGGTCACAAGAAATCAAATCACAACTCACCTTATGAGACCAAATCTAGCAAGACAAAACTGAATCATGAATACCATGTATAATACAAGCAGATTCAAAGTATTAACAGATATTTATAGAGTAACCCAGATGGAAATCATAAGGATTCAGATCTATTGTCATTTCAAGAAAAGTAGAGCAAAAGGAATACCCTCTAGCATTCAGATTACAAACTCAGACAAAAAACCTTGAATCAAAATTACATGCACATCCAAGCTAAAGAGAGCTTCAAATTTTCTTTTCGAAGTCAACATTCCCATTGAAAAATCATTTCAAGTAGCAGAATAGAAGAAGAAAATATAGATCTTGGTTTTCATCACGCAGACCCATTAATGGGTATATCCAAATCAGAGTAATGAAACAAGGACTTACTGATTAATCCAAAGTTGAGTAAACCCTCGAATAGTGATCAGTTCAAGACTAAAATGAAGGACCCATTATGGGTTTTAGCTCAAAGACCAAGGTCATCCCAGGAGATCATAGAAAATGCAAAGAAAAGCGAAGTATCAATATATTGAAGTCAAAACGACAATGATGAAGCAAGTTTCAAAGCTCAAAATAAAACTTACCATCCTTCATCAAAACAGTGATCTCATTTGAAGAAAATACGAGCTCCAAGAGGTCAGACCATGGCAGAAAATAGACCACACAGAGAGTTCAAGAACCGACAGAGAAATGATCACGAAATACAAAGAAATTGAGACCTACAGGATCCTCGCAGAGAGCTCAAAAGAAGCAGAGACTCAAACACCAAAGAATAGCATAGTCCCGAGTTCCAAGAGACCAACCACGATGGCAAACCCACAACCACCTTGCATAGAAAACTCAAATAGAGCAGAATAGCAAAGATACATATTCACTCAAACTCAGAGAACCAGTATGCAGAGGGGTCGAGCTCAAGAAGATGAAAATGGCGTCGATAAAAAAATTTTTCAGGGCTTTGCCCGCAAACTAGATGTGAAATGAAAATTGAATGAGGTTCGAGTTGTTTTGACTCACCCACCTGAACTTTGGCTTAACCTAACCCTAACCAAAGGGTCGTGATCAAACGATCCATATTCGACAAGTACGAAGATCAATGCTCAGGGATCGATCTCCAAAAATAAAGCAAACCATCATGGTCAGATAACAACTACCACATTAAATGCCAAGTTCTAAACCCTAATTACAGGTCAAGAATCAAAAACCACGAATCAAAAGTACAAAGATCAACGGCCTAAATCAAGGGACCAATTTTCATGCAAACCACCAGGGTTAAAGTTAACTCGACTTGAGTTAAAATACCACCGAAAAACACATGGAGGGGTGACTCATCATCACAAGGGGGTCAACCCTTATTATTTCAAAATGATTTGCATTTGACATACCAGAAATAGTCCAAGATCTAAATGAATAAAAAGCCGACCGAATCATATTATGTAATGATCACCCCAAAAAGGTAATGTATGGTCTTATTCCAATCGAATGTAAAAGCTGACAGGAAATACATAAGGTGGTAGACTATAATATGACATGTGCTATACAAAGGTGGTTGAATGTAATATGGTACCCCTTTTTAAAAGGTTCCCCTTATCTTATTTCAAAACCAATAATGTGTTGAGTCCACAAAGGTGGCCAAACCAAAATGGAGGCTAGTGGTCAAGTGCAAAGGTGGTCCCCACTAGTGGGAAGGTTTGAGATGATTTACAATGTGTTATCCATGTGATCACTAGAAGACAGAACAAGTGTCAACATCATAAACAAAGGTGGTACCAATCAAGATAGATATTTGGATGAATTATTTTGCAAAGTATTGCAATTAATGTAATTATTTTGCTCACTCACAGGAGTATTTTTACATGCCTTCACAAAAGGACAAATCAAGAAGAGGAAAAAATTTGCATGCACTAAGAGGAGACTTGCTCATCAAGAAATAATTATTATTAGCAAATTATTCACCCATGCTTCTCTTAAAAATAGAACAGTCAACTTCAGTTTGAATGTATGTAATCAAAGGCTATTAATTCCTCTTTGTACTAGTTTGATTTATTTTATTCCTAGGATGCATGGGTGAGTATAGCCTCGGTCTATTTTTAGGAAGGGTGGTAAATCAATTTTGCTATATATTGTGTGCCTTGGCAAAGAAAAATGGAGGACTTTTAGACACGGGAGTCTTGAAGTAATTTTCTACCGCTTTGCCCTTTGAATGTGAAGTACTTCCTTCCAATTATTTGTAGTCTTGTGTATGTTTCCATTAATCTTGTGAATTTTGAATTCCTTGATTAATCATCTTACCCTATTGCAAATTCAATAATTTATGCATGATATTGATGTGTATGTGTAACTTAGTAGTATTGTTGTGATTCTATCCCTCAATAAATCAAATTCTTTACCCTTAATTATCTTCAAAAATTGTTGACTGCGGCACCATAAATTCATTCCATATCAATTGTGCATGTACTCACAAAGACCTCATACAATTTTTGTGTATCACCTCGCTTTTATTTCATTTTTACAATCATCGTTTACCCTTAAACCCCAAAAAATTAGTTTAGGATACATCAATAAGAAACTAGCCTTGATATCAAAGACTCACCTCAAAAATAGGTATACCCACAGACTCTAGGTGTTTCCATTGTATCTATGAAAGAGAGAGATAAAATTTGCAAGATTAGAACACCTGCAGTCATCTCTCTATAGGGTGCACTTTCGAGAGATAACAAGAACCACAATAACTATCTAAAAATTGATTGCTTCAATCTTCTAAAACATAAGAAGCACTTTTAAATCCAAATGAAATTAGCACCCTTCAAGTAAACGATACTCATTTTACTCATTTACATTATCAATTAACTTCCTTGTTTATCTAGCTAACATAGTTGGTCCTACATTCACTATGTGTCACTCCTACTAGTATTCAAAGATTAGGTTTAAAATAAAGTAGATACAAACCACATAGTTTTCCAGGTACAATGCTTGAAACATAAGAATCCAATATTGACAAATAGTCTTCAACATATTAATTTTTTTTATTATTGGTAAATAGTTTTGAAGGGACTATACCCTGTTACAAAAAGGGCTCAACAACCAAATAGAGCTATATATGGACAACAAAAGAGGATCAAAATCCAAATAAAACTCTATATCCAATAAGAACCAAAAGATAAAACTCTATGTTCGACACATTAATTTTAATAATGAAATTCTATTTAATTTACTTCTATCTAACATTTGTAATCTATATCAATGTATAATATTTCAATGTCATCTCATTGATTACAACATATCACACTCTTAATCCTTCTTGTTTGGAGATCCTGCAACCAACATTGCATCAGTCCTAGGACCGGTATGGAAATACCTTACACTCAAGCATGAAATAACACATTCACCATTTCAAGTAATTTAAACAAGTAAGATAAAGAGATAGAGAGAGGGAGAGAGGGAGAGAGGTCATTGCGTCACAAATCCACACTTTCACATTCCTTTGTAATTTTTTTCTTTTTTTTTTCAATTCTAGAGAGGGTAAGGACGAGAGAGAAAGTATAAAATTCATTTTCTATTATATTTACCATATCATAACCAACTAAATCAAGTATCCATTTTTATTTCATTTCAAATCCATACATAATTTTAACCCATTTACATTTTCAAAAACAATCAAAATTTCATAATTATTTCCAAAGACAGAAGGGAAGAGAGAGAAAACATTATAATTTTCAAAAACCAATCATATAATAAATTGACCAATTCATACTCTATAAAGAACAAGATGATAATTAAAAATGTTCCATGACTAGTTAGGAGTCAAACCGGCCCTCAGAAGGTTGGTCTAACTAAAGTTACAATTTTGTGAAATTCGTTGAAACGATTAAAGTGTTTATAACCTAGGTCCTGAAAACACTTGTTTTAACTTCAAACATAACGTTTAATGATTCCTACTTAGTCACCTACATACAAAATTCATCACATCTGATGAACGCTGATTACAATGACCGGTTTTAAGATACCAATAAGCATGACATTTCATAAAACAATTTTTTTCTATTTTTTAATTTTGTATTCCACGCATCATGTCAAACAATTCATATACTTTGCTTATGCTTCCACATTTTCTTGCATACCAACCAACACACTTGTAATTGTAACTTCTGACAAGATCCATCTCCAAGGATCTTAGGTGGTGTCCATACCCTATTCCAAGCTCCACGTATAGGCTGTGAGAATACTGGAAGAGGATGTGGAATAATATTTACACCTTTCAATTGCATCATCCTCTACCACCCTTATCATGTTGCACTCACCAATGTGGGATGTTTTTATTAACCATTATGGAATTGATGACATATACACCATCACCACCACCATTCATAATAAAGTTTCTCTTATGGGACTATGAGTTTTCCCGGGAAAAGAATCCCTCCAAGATGGTGATGTTATCCCCACTAAAATACAAGATGCAATGTCCACTACTTCTTTTGACATTGCCATATTTTCAACCATGTGTGGTCTCCTTGGTTTTTGCAGAGATATTGTTTATTTTCATAGCCACATGACATGCCCTTCTACCCACATTTTTTAATATCCCTTTCTACCAGGAGGCCACACAAAAAACCAAAAGAAGAATAAAGTTTCCACCAACACAAGTTTACCTGACATGTAGGGAGAAATGGTGATTGGTTAACAAGGCAACATGTGAGGCAATCATTATTATTATTATTGGCCTGATATGTTTTTTTTCCCAGGGGCCAACATAATATATACATATAATAGATTTCCACAACCCTTTCTTGCATGAAAATATGGTAGAAAATCCCCATAAAGTGCTTGAAATACTTCCCATGCATGATTAAATGCCCCAAAATTTGGTAGAATCATGAAGGATGATGACACGGTTAGGGAGTTAGGTTTCACACCTGCCCTTTCATTGCTAGGAAGCCTCTGCGACAAGTTAAACATATGTATTTTGTGAAAATCCTACAACCATTTTTGTCCCATGATAAAATGTATCTTCACAACATCTAGTCAACCAAATTATGTGCCTTATCCAATGCTTGAAGGTTATCGACACCCTATTTTTAAGATCTTATTTTTGCACGAGCTATCGATTCTGGAGTAACACTATCCAAAGAAATATGTAAAACAAAACAAAAAATTCAAATCTTTATCCCACAACATTATCCAAAGTATTCGGTTAGAGAGGGTGTTGTAATATCTTCCCACTACACATGACCCCCCTTCTTTTGTGAATTTTTTTGCAACCATTGCAGGTCTTGAGGCTGCGTCTCTTGAGAAGTTTTTTCAAATAGTTCATGTTCCTTGATCCAACTCTTCATTTTTCCTACAAGCCTATCAGAGCACTACCAACTACAACACTATAAAGGCTCCTCTATTTCATTGATATTTGACATCGTCCACACTCTTTCCAAGGTTCCCATGTTTTCATAGGCTGTCACTATGCTAACAATGTGAACTGGTCAAGTTGGAGACATGTTTGTTGCATATGGTGAAACGGTCAAACTGTCTTGTGAAGAGACCCATGCCTACCACATGTCGCCATGCCCTAACAAACTATACTTCCTTTCCCTCATTACAAAGATCCCTATTTTTTATTTTTTTTTTTTTTTTTAATAACGGTTGAAGTATAAATCGCCATCATTGGAGGGGGAGGAAGTGGCTAGCCATCTCTCCCTAGAATAGACATTGGGATGGATGACACATCTCCAAACCTTCATTATTGAAATTCCACATTTTTTTCAATAATATTAGAATTTATTATAAATATTACCCACCACACTTATACGTGTGACATATTTTATGAAGATTGATATAAAATTATAATATTGTGGGAATGGCACATAAAATAATTTGGATTTTTTTGAAGTTTTACATATTTAGGAAGACTAATATATAATGTGTAAATGTTACATTACATGAAACATACATGAATTATATCAAACTTTAAGAAAATTATAATAATGTAAATAAGACAACAAATATTGTGAAAATTATACATTGTACATTTTTTTAAAAATTGATTATAAATATTTTCCAATATACATGTATTTATTATAAGAATACTAATATTATATTATTTTAATGTGAAAAGATAACATTACTTCCAACTTTAAAAATTTGTATATTTAAATCAAATAAATTATACAACTAAGATAGCGTGGAAATGTCATATTATCCAAATGAAACACTTATTACTATATATTTTTAAATCAAATGTCATATTATCAAATTTGAATTTGTTAAATATCCACATCTTTCAAAATTTTAGTTTGAAAAAATCACAATTCTTCTCATGTTCTTCAAAAAATGATACATTTGAAAATAGAATTATGTATATTGTGTACCAAAACCCAAATATAAGTCTCATTTAATTTTTCACACAATATCTAAGTTTTAACCAAACATTATATATACATTAAATTTTTTTTTAAAATTCAACACACTTAAATTATATTGATTGTGTATTATTCATGGAAATATGTAAACCCAAAGCTGGAGATCATTGGTTCTATTATTGATAAAGTGAAGACCAAATTAAAATTCACCCTTGTCGGTAGATTTGTTAGCAGCAAGATGAATATTGATTTCGTTAGGGATTGGTGCATAAGGAAATGGATTTGTAAGGTTTAAGTCAGGGATCTTATGGGTGAGGGTTTTCTTTTCCAAGATGAGTCGTTACTATAAAGGGTGCTACAAGAGGTTCCATTGTTCTATGTCTCTTCCGCTCTTAGTCTTCTTCATTGGGAGCCAGGTTTGACACATGACCTCTCATTCCAGAACCTCTCGTATCTGATTCACCTCCCGGCTCTACCCTTGGAGTTTTGGGATCCTGAAGATGTCCTCAAAATTAACAAATTTATGGGAAGGTTGTTCATTGTCGATCCTGCCACTAAGGCGCGATCAAGATTAGTGTATGATCGGTTTTGCATTGTTGTTCCTGGAGGTGTGAAAATACCTGAAAGAATAATTTTGAATGCTCCCACTGAAAAATGGGAATAAAAAATTGAGGTGGAAAGATCTTGGTTTTTTTTTGGAAAGTGCAATAAGATTCAATATGATCTAAAGACTGTTGAGAAGAGGAGGAGCATGAAATCACTCGGCTGAAACAAGTTGAAGGGATTAGGGATGACCATTTCTTAGTGGGGATGTAGATGTATCATTCATTGCCTTGGTTGATTCTTTGTAGGATATTCGTGTTGGAGCTTTGGTTTCGGTTAGAGTTTCTCCCAGTGATGGTGGCTGGCCACGTAAGTCTAATGGGGGGAAGGCCAAAATTCAAATTCTAAAATAAACCAGAAAGTTGTCACTAATCACAGAGGACAACTAGATCAGAATTCACCATAATTAAGGGAGAGGTTGAATGACATGGCAGGGAATTTGTTTTTGACCTTGGGTGTAGTGATTTTATGCATAGAGATGGGATGAGAGGATCTACGGAGATAATTGGGGAAGGGTGGATTACGGTCCCACCCAAAAATCAGGTTCATCATTGTAACACCCGCTAAAATGCCCACATGAGACCCAAGAATAACCTAGGGTTAGCTAGAAAAATTATGGATTTTTTTTTAAAAGCATGCCCATAAAAGGTTTCAAAAACAACGATTGCTTCACTAATGTTTCTAGTCAATTATATTTAATAGATAAAAATTTCCGTTATAATAAATATTAAACCTACATTAAACTTTAATGAATTTAATCTGACTAAGCATGGAAAATCTCCCTAAGTGTTACTTAAGTAAACAAATTAATTCCTACTATAGTTGAATATCCCCCATGGGATGTCAAGGGTAAAAGAGGCCAATATAATTAAATACCAAGGTTATTTAATTTCTACAAATTTGAAACAACTAGCAAGGTCCCTTATTTAATATTGGGTTAGGATAATGAACACTTCCTACCCCATAAAGTAACCCCTTAAAAAGTCAACCCATATTTTGAAATTAAAACATTTAAATTAAAAGGTAATTTCCACTCACCCACTCTCCACCTAATTTTTTTAGGGATGAATCTCATCCCTTGGATGGATTCAATTAGGACCCTTGATGAGGAAATAGGGCAACTAACCCTAAAGCATGCTTATGAAGGCTTCTTTCTCTTTTCATTTGACTCATTGTTTCTCTTTGTTTGCAGGTTGTTGGAGGAGGAAGGGAAGCCATTGAAGGCCATTCCAAGCTTTTGGAAAGGCTTACAAGTTTTATTATTTTCTCATTTTGTTCACACCCTCTCCTAGGGTTTTAAAAGCATTTGTTTAATTTATTTAACTTAGTTTTATTTGATTTTCCCAAATGGGCTTGTGGGTTTTGCCCCATTTTACTTATGTAGTTATATTTGATATGAATTTTCATGTGGGTATGTGAATATATACTAAAACCTGAAATCAAAAATATGCCAAATGTGTGTGTGTGTGTGTGTGTGTGTGTGTGTGTGTGGATAAAGGAGCAGGAGCACGCGGGTTCCATGCACAAGCCATGGAAACAATAAAAATGTGTAGGTTTTGCTATTGGTTTTGAGCTTAAGTGGGATGGTCCTACGGTTGGGTACCCCCTTTTTGGGGTTTGAAACAATTAAAAACATTTGGGAGTGGGGTCACCTACCCCACCCCCTTCATTATCCTACACTGCGTAGATGGGGCCGTAGCCTAAGCAAAACCAACCTCCTTTTTTAAAAGGGGTTCCAAATTTAATAAAATTTGGTTTTATTTAGTAAATAGGTATAAATATGTTTATATATATATATATATATATATATATATATATATATATATATATATATATATATATATATATTGTAATATTAATATTATTATTTTTATATTTAAAATGCCAATATCAATAGTATATTGGTATTAATATATTATCTTATTAGTAAATCCTTCGCTATTAGTAATGTTTTATTATTAATAATGTTTAGGATATTAACATTACTATCAACATAAAAGTGAAATGTAGCTAGTAGTATGGTAAGTTAAAAAATTGCATTAATACTTTCTTTTCTAGCCCATTTAGTAAACATTATATATGAGGTAAAAGAGGAGACATTCCCTTTCCATTAACAAATTTGTAATAACTTGCAATAAGTTTCAAATGAGATTTACATACTAGAGTTTAGTGATTAGACTACTTTATTGAAAGAAAAAAAAAAATTCTCATATGAGTTCTTTTCCATCAACAATGCAAGAACAAGTATAAATATCCTAACTTCTCAATGCATGTCTTTCAAATGACACCAAGAAATGCAACATTTCCTAATACACTTTCCAAAATAGAGTTTGTAATAATATTTCCAATAATATATTTTAAAACAAGAACAACACCCTTTTGTGGGGGATGAATCAACTAGAATAAAATAAAATAATTCCTTTTTATAACTCCTTTTAAGTTCACCAAAACAACTTACAAAATAGATCTTTATTTCCCTTTTCATCATACATTACAACTTTAATATCCAACAATCAAAACAACTTTTTCTTCACAAATACTAATACAATGTCTTCCACTTAAAGTGGAAAATTTATACAAGAATGAAAGTTAAAATGAACTTCAATTGTCTTCAAGCATAGCTCCAAGATAAACTCTCCAACCAAGCTCCATCTTCTCATCACTTGACCACAACAACCAAAAATGGGGGAGAGGCAACACTCTCTACCCAACCAAAATTCCAATGAGAAGAAGAAGCAATTATTCTCATTGGCCCCCGAGCCCCAACCACAAGGAAATAGGGATGTTTCAACTCATGGCAACTAAAACATTGCTTCAACATTCACAATAAAACAACCAAACACATAAAAGAGAAGATCACAAAATACTTACTTTTAAACACAAAGAATTCCCAAACAAAGGCTTCCAAATAGCCTAAAAAGAGATAGGAAAAATGGGGTGCCCTTGTGCCTCCCAAGGGTTTGGATTCCCACCTCTAAGTCCCTCCAACACACATTCAATCTCAAGTCTCTTATGCCTCCCTCACAACAAAACCAAGTCTCTTATGCCTCCCTCACTCTTATGGCTCCCACAATACATAATATAATAGTATAAAATAAGGTGGGGCATCCAAAACCCACTCCCTCCTAAACCCAACAAAAATATCTTATGCCTCCCTACATTATTTCATCCCCATATCCAAATCTCAACACAACCTAAGGTCAACATTCTACCCAATACATCACAAGAACACCATTTCACACAAACACATTGCATGCAAGAATTTAGGAAGCAAGATAAAAGAATAAGATCCTACCTTGCCATGGTAAGCTCCTCTTTGAAAACTAGATCCAAAATATTCAACACAAGCAAAATTCCAAGCAATCTTCTAACTCCCACAAGCAAGCATCCAAGAGAAAGAGCTCCAAAATTAAGTGAGTAACCCCAAATTCCCTTAAAAAATTTGAATAAATAGAAAGAAGGAGGAGGGGATGATGTGGCTCCAAGTAGGATGCCACATCATTTCCTCTCCACTCCACATCACCCTAGTCAACCCCATACTCCAAAGCACAATTAATAAGTGGTTGAAGAAATGACATTTTACTTACACACACAAACTAAGCCCACACCCCTTAAGGACTAAAAATAAATACATGTAAGAAAGTGCAATAAAAACTTACAATTTGTCTTCCCAAAACACATAATGGGGTCTAATTTTGACCCCCAACCCATAGGTAGGGTTGGTATAGTAATTTAAGAGGTGTGGGAAAAGTTTAACTTGTCCCACAAGCCTCCAAAATTTTCCCTTAAGGACAAATCCAAATTTCTAAGGAGAGATGGAGTGTACAACACTCAAGATCTTAAGCACTCAACTTAAACACATAAACCAAAGAGCTATCAAATCCAATAAATGAATTCTTTTGTCCCATCCATGATTAGTTTAGCACCATGATTAATTTATTAACTAAACACAATTTAATTAATTAATACAAGGGAAAATACATCACTAAATAATCACATACTAAAATTAAATTAAAGGAAACAAAATAAAAGAACACACACACCCCTTGGTCACATTTGGAGGTTATCCCCCTCATGGGGACCCCTAACAACAAACAAGACACACACCACAAAACACTAGTTTCCATGGTGACCCTTGTTGAATTCATCCGGTATTCCGATGTGGTTGGTCTCCAATCCCCATTGTTGTTGTGTTATATTTTACCTACAAAACATACAATACCTCCTTCGGCCTCATGGCCGCATCAAACATCCAAGATAAAATATATAATATAAATCAACAAGCATCCACATATAATTTAAATTAAATTATCATCTAGATAAGTAATGTTACCAATTTCAATTTCTACACATCTCAATTTTACATTTCATCAATATTCATAGGATCACAAGATTAGTTTAACTACTAAGGTCTACTCAATATAACGAAACATGAATGTCAGAATATATAACCATGTCGATAGTGCATCATCATCAATAAAACATACCCTAATAATCCACACACACATAATACTATAAATCAAATTCCAACCATAATCCATGTATATCAATCATCTAACATCAAGCTAAGTACAAAATGATACTACAATGTCCATACGTATAGCCAACAATATCAAAATCAAAATAATAGGTGTCAAAGGGAAGTGGGCACTACAAATCATGTTATTCTGATTTGTGCTAGGATAACTTGTTGATTTGTCTTTGGTTAAGCCTCATTGACCTTACTTTCATGGTTTTTAGTAGAAACTATTCTTCTTTGTGTTTTCATTTTTTTCTTCTAGCCATTGGTAGAGGTCATTTCATCTCGTTTCTCATTGTTCTATCTTTCTCTCTCCGTTGTACTTTTTTGGGTTCCTGGGCCTTTTAAAACCAATTTTTATTACCATAACTAATAAAAAATAATATCTGATAATCACTCATTTAATTTCATTCTTCCTACATTTACATTGTTAAAATAATTCTCCACCTTTCAATTCTCATGGAAGGCACTAAATCAAATACATACTAATTATTTACGACACCTACAACACATCATGAGTCATTGATAAGTATAAATACAAACTCTTCCAAAGAAAGTATATATTGAAAGTGGGGTCCCACACTATACATTTCAAACTATTCCCATATGCCCCCATTGACACACGACTACCAATGGATAAATCAAAGATTAGTTTCAAGATTATATTTCCTTCTTCTATGATGAAGAAATTTCTTACACATAATATTAAACCAAGTAAAATTACACTTTCAAAACATGTAAATGTTATATTTTTCTCTATTATTGAAAAACAACATGATATACCCTTCAAATCCTTCTATCACCCCCTTTTTACAGATGTCGAGTACTAACTACCATTTTTTTAGATGGACAATTATTTCAGTTTGGACTATCTACTCAAGAGTTTTCTAAAGGTCCGACACCACAAAAGAGTCACAAAATATGCAGCCACAAAAAGTCACCTATAAGTGTCTTATTCATTTGTAACTAGTTTATACATGAGTTAAGAATTTTACACGTGAAGTAAAGGGTTGTGAAAAATTCAAAGAAACGTAGTGATACTATTTAAGTTAATTTTAGATAACCAAATTCATATATCTTTTTTTACTAATGTTATAAATCTACCATCTTAATTAACTAACTTCCTATTTGCATTTTACTATTATAAGTGCTAGATAAAACACTAAACAACTAGGTGCTTTTTGGTAGGGAATGTATGATTCAAATAGCACATCAACTAAAGGAAAATAAGGATTAAATGATGGCACATGATGTATATACAAAACAACAATATTATTTTCCAAACTTACGACTCTTGGGGGTCAAGTTTAAGTTCTCTATTCAAAAATCACACAAAATCTTGATATTTTACCTTAATAACCATAAGAACAACTTCTAATGAAATTTAATTTCATAGTATAATATAGTAAATTCATCATCCCAATAATGTCATACACAATAGATAAATATTTTTGTTCTTCCTTTAAAGAAAATACAATTATTAAAAAGGGTATATTTCTAACTCTATTAAAATTTACGCTTTTTGAAAATAAAAACTTTAAAATTTATTTTCCACCATTATTTCAAATCTCAAAATGTCACCTACAACCTGCCAAGTTACTATAAATATGGCCAAAAAAAATGACATTGGCATGACATTCCCCCTATGACTAAAACTTTCACATATATATTATTTTCCACTTACAATAAATTTTAACACTACTACAATGCAATAGAGGTAAGAACAAAAGTGTAATTTAATTTCTCTTTCAAGATGGAGCGAGATATAGAGGAGAGAGAGAAAATCACACCAAATTTCACATGATAAATAAAATGTAAAAAAGTGTGATTAAGGAGATCTATAGAGTCGTGTAATAGTGTTTATAGGTGTTGCAATAGTATTTCGGATAGGAGATGTTGCCCACCTTATGTCAGGATGTCATTGATGTCCCTATGTTCTATATTTTTCATGGAAGTGGTGTGCCTAGGGTGTCATAGAGTTTTGTTTTAATGTCAATCCATGTTGAGTCAAATTGATGTCTTCTAGGTGCATGTGAGTCATACAGGTTTATTATCTGTGGTATAATTTGAAATAGTGAAATACTTGGAACATGTGTATATCAATTGAATGAACTCATTATAAGGATTAGAATGTCAAGAAACAGGTTTTGGAGAAAATGTCACTTCTAGCCAAAATAGTCCTTGAGAAACACATTTGTTATTACATGCAAATGAAATGGGATAGAAAAATTCAGAGATAATTTTTTCAAAAAAATTATGGGAGATGGTGGAATAAGGTTTCGTTGAGCTTCACGCAAAATTTTAGATTTTCAGGGGATCATTTGAACAAGATATTCAAGGTTTGGTAAGACTGATTTCTTAAGAAGTTCATTTTGAGTTTCCTGGATTACTAGGTGTCAAAAAAATGAAGGAATGCTAAGATAAGTAATAAGATACATTTTTGTATTAAATTACCATATAATCCATGTGAAAAAAATATTTTTTCAAATGGAGGTGTATTTGAGAAGTTATCATCATTCTTTTGAGCATGTTTTTTCAGTGTCCAAGCAGAGCTCTGAATCGATAGGAGCAAAAAGGTTTGATTGGTCTCAAATATCTTGGTTGATCAATTATAAAGTTTTTTTCAGTGTACTCATGATGTTTTCAAGGCTCATATGGTATTGTAATAGTTCAAACTTACTGAAGGTGCATGTAACAATTCAAGGTCTTGGGATTTCACTGAATGGTTACTCCTTTGTTGTTAATTATACCATTCACGCAAAGCCTCCTGAGTTGAAGAGATTTCTCATAGAATTTAAATAGACATCAGATGTTCCTTAATGGGCTCTTTCTTATTTCTACATAACAAGTATCAGAATCCATAAGTGCACTTCAAGAAAAGAAAAAAGAGGTGGTTGGTAGAAGACAATTTTTGTGTGCTAGTCATAATGTTTCTGCAAAGCAAAATTCATGACAAGGTTGATTGGTTGTTCTTAATGTGTGGTTTCAGCATTCATCATATCATATCCCTTGCTCTAAATCTAATAGAATAGACTAATGAGCTTATAGAAACATGTTAAGCCCAATGGAGTTCTTTTTCACCCAAGGATGATTGTGTAAAGATGGTACATGCACACACATGTGAGATTTTGTCTATAAGAGAGGTGTCAAATATCTTATTGAAGTTTTTGAACTCAATTTTTCTCTGTCATGACTTGTAAAGCTTCATTCTTAACCTAAAATTCAATCCTCATACTTTCTAAATGGTATTATAGCAAGTGGACCATATAATTCACTATCTATTTTCCTTGTAAGAACAAATTGAATATTTTTAATGTAATAAATTGCATGCATATGTTGTGAAATCCTCCTACAGTCCATAGGAAAATAAAATTTCAAATTTCATCCATTATAGAGAGATAAATCATTTTTTGTTGGTTCTCGTGCTTCATAGTGATCAAAACCCTAATTTAGGGTTTTTATGAAATATTTTTGATCAAATAAAACAATTGAACACACCAAATATTATAAAACATTGTAATAATCTCTGTGGGGTTCTTACCAAACGTTTACAAAAGAAAATTTTGAATTTGGTCAAGTTTAGACAGAGTTATCTTTAGCAGAAGTTTCTAAAATTGTGCTTAGTCGGGTTTTCAATAGTCAAACAAAGTTTTGAAGTAAATTTGTAAATATCACTTTGTGAGAAAGTGTTGAAACCACTTGTCAAGAAAATTATTTATCTTAAACATTTGATCAAACTCATTTGTTATTCCTCCATGCTAGGTATGGTGTGTAATTGCTCAAAATGGATTGTTAGCCCTATAAGGATATAACTCAGTTTATAACAGTCTTGTGCTTTTCTTCAAAAAAAATCTCTATCGATCTAATTTGAAATGTGTGGATGTAGTGATACTTTTAGGACCACAACATCATCATGAAAATGAGAGAATCTCAGAGTTTTTTTGAATGGAGTACATAAAAAGTTAAAAATCAGTCTTCTTTAGTATTCCAAGATAGGGCGGATGTGGATGTGTCATTCAAATTGGTTCTCATGAATTAATTTGACATACAAAGAAATTCCAAACATATTTGAGTATTACACTAACTCAAATGATTAAGATGAAGAGCCATCCTTGATTAATACTTATTCAAACTCAAAAGATAGTGAAGCCTAAAAGTCTGAGATATGAAGAGTCTAATGATCTTTCAAAAGTGAAAAGTCTATAATGGGTTGAAGTATGAACTTGATGTGAAGGTGAAGAATTGTTCAAAAATAGATAACTGAAGTTGAGAAAAATTTAGAATTTGAAAAGGTAAGTTGACAGCTTTTGTGGTTCGAATTCCTTGAAGATAGAGAATATAGAAAAGAGAGAAAATAGGGTGTTGATGTTGTAGTGATATGGGTGATCAAAAGGAAAAGGAATGTCTAAGTTTGAAAATTGAGAAAAAAAAATAAAAGTAGTGATGATACAGTGATCAAGAATGATAATGCATAATGACATGCAATTAATATAGTCTGAACATATAAGACAAATGATTTGTTGAAACAAGGAGTTGATTATCGAATAAAAATAGGGAATCAAATGCAAGAAATACTAAAAACTTGTGGGCTATGAAAGACATTAAAAACATGGGTGATAGACATAGTTGAATTTGTTGATATAATACTATATTAGGATTTGTTTCATGTATTATTGATTGTGTATAAGTTATGCATTTTTAGAAACAAGTGATTTGTTAATTGCTAAATGAAGTGCACTAGTAAAGAGTTCATGATCTATTGATGGAGCAACATAGTTAATAAATGTTAATTTGATTGCAAATATTGTCTGAGTAGGTTCTTGGACTAAATCTAGTTGAGTGGGTGCTTAAAATTCATCAAGTAGGTGATTGTATGATCTTTTGAAGTGGGTGCTTCAGTGATTAAGTGGGTGCTTAATCAATTGTAAATCAGTGTTTTAGAATTGGTGTTCTAAATAAAGAGGCTAGTTTCAAAGTGGGTTTTCCCTTCTTGGGTTTCCCACTATAAACATTGTGTCATGCTTGTTTGTGTTTCTTGATTGAAGTTATTCTTGTATTCATAGTCTAAATAATATTTCATGTTAAGTAAGATACAAAGTTTGAAAAGACCTAAACTGTGTTAAGCATTGTTTTCCCCTCAGTGCTTGTGATATCTAACAATTGGTATCAAAGCATGGTACTCTTGAATTAATCCCAACATCTTAGAGGTGATCTTGAAGTAACAAGCATGTGTACATCAATAGAATCATTGTGTTGAAGAAGAGGTATGAAATTGCTCAAGCTCTTATAAAATATTTAAAGGAAGAAATAAATCTTAAGGAAGTTAACCATGGTCAAGAACTAAATGAGATGGCTTCATTTGTTGAAACTATATCTAAGGACTTGAAAGATAAATAAACTTCTTGTTTTAAATATTGAAAGAGGAACTAAAGACCCTAAATTTTGTGTTTGTATAGGTTAATAATCATATTAAAAACTTGAAAAGAAAAAAGAACATTCTAGTGGAGTAGAGCATGAGACATGTCAAACGAAGTTGTTTAAAAAAAGAGTGAAGAGAATGTGAAAATTAAGAGCAGATATGCATATATATTAGAGAAGAAATGGAACAAGAAAGGAAAAGAGAGTTTAAGGTGAATCAAGCCATGAATGTTGAATCAATCCATGAATGTTGTCAAATCTCTTATTTCCCGTATGCAGAATTCTAGCGGAGAAAGTGAAGAATTGTTCCGAAAAAGAGTGAAGGTGTTTAAAGAAAAAGAAAGAAGAGGAAAATGCCATGGTCCCAATAAGAAAACAAATAAGAAACAAACCAAGGAGATCAAAACAGGAAGGTCCAAGTCAATCAGACAACCAAGTGCATCCAGGTATGAGATAAAATTTAATGGATATTGTTTTTCATGCCACACTTTTGTACATAGAGCTATAAAATATTTGAAAAAGATAGACAAGGAGCATCTATGGAGAGATTATATAATTGATCATGAGAAGAAAAAAGTCTATTATAATTGTTCATGAGAAGGGTCACATAGAAAATTCAGTCTTGAGGAACCTATGAAGCAAGAATGGAAAAAATAACACCTAGAGACATGAGTCAACTTGTATGCTTCAAGTGCAACAGAGTTGGACACTTTGCAAAACATTGTTATAAGAGGAAGCTCATATACACTAGAAAAGATGAAATCAAACACACTCATATAGAATTAGTCAAGAAAGAATCAAAACTAGGAAATTAAGAGGCACATCATACTAATACATTGACAGGAGAAACTAACTCATATGAGATATCAACAAATGGTGACAAAGGAAAGAAACATGAAAAAAGTTCCAGTGCAAAGGATGAATAAATTATTCCTCTAGCAGTGGTAGAAAAGGTATATGAATTTCCACATGCATTCTTATCATAAACTAAAATGGAAGGTGAGATCTCAGGTAATGAGGTTATCACTTGTAGAAATGCAAACAAGAAAGTCAACAAGATTGCAAGGAGAAGGACAAGAAAGGGAATATGGATTCATCATATGGTTTTGATGACTTCTTACTGACAAAATTCCCGAGGTGATTCAAGATTCACAACATGACTTCTCTAGGCTTCTAGGAGGCATATTTCCTTAAATGACGCATTGGAGTTAGTATGGGTTTTCACCATGTTGTATAAGGTGTCACAATGTGTTGAATTTGGATGGTAAATATGTGTATAATTGTTCCTAAGATTATGCTCTGTTATGAGATGCACTATCCGATATATCGATTATGTGTGTGTTGAAGGTATTCCAGTCCAAGAGTGTCACTTTGGTTTGGCTATGATGCTTGTCCTAGTATCATACATGCTCTATGGGAGCTAATATCAAGTGTTTAAGTTTGATCATAAGAGTATCACAAGTCCATAAACAATACTTTGATGTCAGTTGCATGATCTCAATACCCAAGGAAGTATGGAAATGTATTCTTCAAAGGAAAAATCATGATGACAAACCTTTAAGTTGTTTCTTGAGAGAATAATGGTGTCTTCCATGTAATGCATGAAAAAGTGTCTAAGTTTGTGGTAATAAATAGTTCACTCTCCATAAGAAATTTCTTGGAGCTAGTCCATTTGTTTTAAAAGTGTTTTGGAAAAGGATCTGATGCAAATACTAGTGAACCAATGTATTGGACATTGAAATTTTGTAAGTAACATTTTGTAACCAGTAAAGTGACTGAAAAGGAATATATCAAGATATCCAAATCTATGCAAGTACTTGGATGGTTCATAAAGATAAAGTTGAAAAACTATAATATTGTAACAAAATGATCAATGAAATGTGTTTATTACACATGTCCTACATGATGAGCCCTAAATGAAGAGTGTACAATTCTTGATTAAGTTGGAACCTAGGTAAGAGAAGCATATTTCTAGTTTGTTCCATTCAAACATAATTAAACTTGGATCAAAGCTTGGAATACGGCTTGAGGTATGGATGAAATATTGATAGCTTGAAATTATAATTATTAAACTTAAACTTAGTTTCTCAATCTTCTTTGTGATGGATACCCTAGTTGGGGTCCGTAACCAAGTCTGAACAAGTAATATGACTATAACTATAATGTCTCAGTCACTTCACTTAAGTATAAGTTTAAATCTAGGAAATTTTAAATTATGTGAAGAGTTTATGGAGCTATTTGAATAAGTGATATAAATTTTAAGGAAAATTTTCATGGCTTCTACAATCCTGAAATCCTGCACTTAGGGTTTGAGTTTGAATAAGGGCTATGATGGTATAAAGGCAACAATGTCAAGTACACAAAATGATGAAATTTAGGGTTGGTTGTTCTTACCTAGTCAAGAGGAGTTAGCAGAGCTTTCATAATCTAAGTTTTTTTTTGTTTCTTGGGTATCATCTTGGAAGTTATTCTAGAGTAAGAGAGGAACTAAAGCTTGCTACAAGTCCTTGAAAATATAATTATATATTAGTTTTGCTTACTCCTATGGATAACTTGAATAATAATTAAGAAATATGAGTATCACATGTTGAGTATAACCTTGAGGAAAAACCTAATATCTCAAGTTTGGTTAAGTGAAGTTGAACTATTTGAGGTTGCATACAAGCTAGGAAAAGTTGTTGAAAAGAAGAATAGCCAAGAATGCATAGGTATAGTGGTAACATAGTCAAAAAGAGATATGTTTGGAAATAATATTTCTTATCTTATGGGGGTTAAGAGGATAAGCCTTATAATTCTCAAAGACAAATTTGATCTATTTTAAACATGAAGAGCTGAAATTGAGGTATAAAATATAAATTTTTGAGGCCTTTACAATTAAAATTTCGATTCAAAGGTGTTGATGGCCTAAGAAATTTCTTAGAACAAACTGTAAAAGTTAAGCATATATCTCATGGTCTAAATTTAACTAGGATAAAGGTAAGGTTGCACTTACTCGGAAGAGTTAGACCTCATTATCATCTAAGGAGGTGTTGAAGACCTCATCTTTAGAGTCTAAAAGGTTAATGTGAGAGAATGGAGATTTGTACATATATGCTTCATATTCAAAGGATTATTGGGTCTCCATCGGGTATGAAAAGGTTTTTAAAGTCATAAGGGGTAGAGTAAATAGCTATTGAGCTAGAAATGTGTCTCAAGGTGAAAATATTGAGTTTCTAGTAAGATAGATTGTTCTAAATGCTTACACAATCCTAAGTTAGTGTCCCAAGTTCACACCGTGTTACACTCCTAATGTGTGGATTTCTTCAAAAGATAGTATCTCAGAAGTTTACACAGGTAAAAGAATATTTATGAAAATTGTAGGTCAGACTTTGTTAGGATTTGAGGATTTGAACAAAGTGTTGTCAACTCCAAGTGTAAGTTTGAACCATGATTATTAAAATGTGTATAAAGGATGTCAAGGTGATATATTTACTCTATTATGATCAAAGTGGATCTCATGATCTAAGTGGTTCAGGTTATGCATAGCCACAATGTTTTCCATAAAGGGAAGAGTATGGTTCTTCATCAAAAGGTGGAAAGTATGATATATCTCAACATGGAAGTAGAGGAAATGATGATCATGATATCTCTAGAGGTAGTGTTGATGAAGTGAGAAGGTTTAGCATTTAGTAAGTAAAATCACCTTTAAAAAGGGGTGTTGATACTATCTTGGAATATAAAGGATATGGAGTACACCACATCGATGAGTTTTCTACTCATTTAGAGTCAAAGAAGATGGATTACAGTCTCAGGGGGAGCTTATGCAAAAGGAAAACTAGTCCACTAGCTCATGGTATTGTTCATGATGATATTTCACTCAAGTTGGTTACTTGTGAGTCATTGGTCAGTACAGGTATGTCCTCATATCATTCTTGTTAAATGGTCTTTTTTCATTCATGGTGGTTGTATAGTCTCAAGTATGCTTAAATCCCAAGGGGAGAAATCCAAGAGGTATGTGTTGATGCGTAATCACAACACCCCTGAATGTTTGTAACTCGATGGGTTGAAACTATCAGTGTGATTGTATAACATGGATATTTTCCCAAAGTGTGGGACTTTACGATCGGGAAAGATCTCTGGATGAAGTCAGTTCCTATTCTTCTGTTCTGATGCACACATATAAATGTAGAGGATCTACTCTAAAATTTACTCTAACTTGCCAAGGAGATAGGGTAAAGAAGATGCAAGAAAATAAACCTAAACTAACAAAGGTGATGCACCAAAGGAATACTCAATAACTTTCCTGATAAACACAACACCACTAGAAAATTGTAATGAAAACACAACAATACACAATAACCTTGCATGTAATGAAAGATCAAAAAGATGCAATAGAACACAAAAGAGGGTTTGAAACATCCATAGATATGATTTTATTTCTCTCAAAGTTGATACAATACATCACATTTAGGGCCAAAGGCACAAATTTTGCATTAGAATGTTCATTATGAAGGTTTTGAATCTCCACAGAATCTCTTACAGACCAGAGAAGAATAGAGGGTGCAAGAAAAAATTATCTAACCCTTTGAAAAATGCCCCCCCTCACAATATATAGGAAGAATGGGAGAAAAATATAGAAGAATTTGAAATCCCCTCTCCAACCACCCTAGAATGCATTGGATTCACCTGCAACAATGATGAGTGCCACTGTAAAACCCATGCCTCCATGTACTATATCTTGTTGGGCAAGAAAGGAACCCATACCTTCATTATTTTGGTAGGTGAGAAACTTGGGACACCCTCTAAAATGACAAATTATATTTTTCATTTTGAGAAACTTGGGACACCCTCTAAAGTGAGCTTTCCAAAAAGTCCTTTCTTGTCCAAATTTGAGCTCCCAGTCAAACGTTATGGCCATCTAAAGGTCGAGGTGTCATTCTACAAAAATGCAAACTATTGATCTTGTCTCGAGAGTTCTAAACCCCGAAATTCTGAAATTTCAAAATTTTAGAATTCAGAATTTTAGACATTTCCATTTCAGAGATTGAGTCATTGTTCATCCACAAATTCTTCTTGAGAGTTCTGAAACTTCCAAACCCAAAAGTCTGAAATTTCATACTTTTGGAATTCAAAATTTTAGACATTTTGTTGTGCTTTTATGTATCGGGGCTCCAAACTTCCAAAAGTCTAAAACTCGAGAGTCTGAAAGTCTGAAATTCAAACTTTCAGGGTTTCAGAACTTTTGGGTTTTAAACCCGTGACATTGTTCATCCGTCAAAACCCACCAAGATCTCCGAAAATATGAAACCCAAAAGTCTGAAATTTCGAGTTTCATAACTTTTTGACTGCCAAGATCTCCGAAACCCCAAAACCTGAAAGTCTGAAATTTCAAACTTTCGGAGTTTCAGGTTTTAGACCTTTTTGGTTCCACCCTCACTGAGATCTCTGAAACCCTGAAACCAAAAAGTCTGAAATTTCAGACTTTCAGACTTCGGGATTTTAGAAAATTTTCCTCATTTTTTCTTGTTTAGCCCAAACTCCAAAAATCTCCACCTCCGAAGTCCAAAATTTCAAACTTTCATATTTTCACAAACTCTCTGAAATGCTCAACCTGCTTCAACCAGATTCAAGCAAACTCGAAATGCAATCTTCTTGAACTGAATCAACCACATTTTTACATCATCTAAGTTCATTTTTGTTCAATTTTTCTAAGGGGAAAAAATGGATAACAGTATGTTTTTCTCTTGATGTTGCTTGTCATTTTTTTCCCCATCTTTGTCATGGATGACAAAGGGGGAGAATATGTGCTTGAATATGTCGGTGGTCATCATGTGGTTTGTCACGATGTTATCAATTTATCTTAGCTTGTGTGAGTGTTGACATCAATGACAAATGGGGGTATGTTTCCCACCCTATGTCATTTTTTCATTAATGTCCTTTTTTTGTATCTTTGTCATCAAAGCAATGTTTCTAGGGTGTCATAAAGTGTTGGTTTCATTTCATTCCATGTTGAGTCAAATTTATGCCTTCTTGGTGCATGTCAATAATATAGTTTGATTCTTTGTGGTGTAATGTGAAATTCTTGGAGCATATGTATATCAATTGAATGAACTCATTATAAGGCTCATAAAGTCAAGAAATAGGTTTTGGAGCAAAATTTCACTTTTAGCCAAAACTGCCCTTGAGAAACCCATTTGTTCTTGTATGTAAATGAGATGGGATAGACCATTTAAGAGCTACGTTTTTCAAACCAGTCATAGGAGATGGTGAAGGAAAATGTCCTTAAGCTTCATGCAAAATTTTAGGTCCTCAGGAGGTCATTTGAAAAATATTTTCAAGTTGTTGTAAGACTGGTTCTTTGAGAAGTTCATTTTGAGATACCTGGCTTCTTAGGTGTCAAACAAAAATACGAAGGAATTCTCAAATAAGTCATAAGATTATTTTTATTATTAAATTACCCTAAAATCCTTTTGTAAAAATATTTATTTCAAATGGAGGTGTATTTGAGAAGTTATCATCATTTTTCTAAGCATGTTTTTCTAGTGTCTAAGAAAATCTTTGAATCGATATGAGAAAAAGGGTTTGAATGGTCTCAAATATATTTCTTTATCACTTCTAAATCCTATTGCAAAGTGCACTAATGATGTTTTCAAGGCTCAAATGGTACTAGAACAGTTTAAACTTCATGTAGGTGCATGTTGATGGAACAGACTACATATTTGCACAAAGATTTAACACGAGAATAATTATTAATTCTCTATATGATATTCAGATACAAGTGGCTATTATATAGCCATAAAGGTAGGTAAACAAATTCCTAGAAAATAGGAAGTGAGTAGAACAATAAACCCATATTGATATATTGTTATATAATTGTTATAACAATATATCAACAATAAACAAATTACTCATAGAGTAATTATACAATTACATCACACATATATAATTATATTATCATTGATAATATAATTGCACATATTAATAATGTGAACACCATTCATTCCTAACATTCACCCCCTTGGTGTGAACATTATTAAATCCCAATATTCACCCCCTTAATGTGAACACGAAGAAGAACCATATTCACAGAAATTGAACCACCTCCTGAAAGCACTTCTTAGACCAGGTACAGACTCCATAGATTATCTCTTTACCCTCGTAAAGGCGTAGTGTCAAGCTGAATTATGCAGGAATGCTCCCTTCCTCTTTAGGTTCCTGTGGGACTTTCCCTTCCTCTCTGGGCGCCCGAATTTTGAATCTCCAAGATCCACAAGCTTCACACTAGCTGGATAACCATCCCTTGAGTCTACCTCGAAATCTTCTCCTGCTCCCCAAAAATGAGTATTTTGAAAACATGACTCCTCCAAAAAGTTCTGAAAAGGGTTTATTCAGAAAACCATCACTCTGCAAAACAAGAACACTGAAAATGAAAAACCACACTGCACACATGTCACCAGATCAGTATGCGGCCCCGTCGTTGGCAACTGAGAGAGGACGCGCTTGTCCTCCATCCTCCTATGCCTCCATCCTCCTATGCCTCCATCCTCCGATTATCTGCTGCTAACTCAGCCGAATGTGATCATGGGGCTCAAAATTATATACTACAATCAGACGTCGGATTCCACCGAAAATGCGTCT
The DNA here is from genome assembly GCA_018340775.1 of Taxus wallichiana var. yunnanensis. Classification (NCBI taxonomy): domain Eukaryota; kingdom Viridiplantae; phylum Streptophyta; class Pinopsida; order Cupressales; family Taxaceae; genus Taxus; species Taxus wallichiana. Next base: position 514,622,806 of record CM031242.1, on the reverse strand, counting down.
GTGAGGCAATTTTTTTTTTTATAATATTTTTGGACTTTTACAATGACACGACTTTTGACTTTTTGACGATGACGCTACTATATGACTAGACACTCAACGCAACAAATAACGACTTATGTTTATTGACTACGAATTAAAAAATATTTTAATTACACAACACTTGACTTTAACACATTTGACTCGATATTGATTTTGATACTGATACAAGAATGACAAAAAGACCCAAATGTAATAAGACTACACTTAACTTTCACAATGATATTTTTAAATTTTGAATACCAAATATTTAAATTGACCAAAGTAACACCGAACACTCACTAAGAATGACAACATCCTAATATAAAGACTTACAATACACTATAACAAAATGACTCAAAATAACTCTTAGATTGAACTATTTAGACTTTGACAAAAAAATACTTATTATAAACAAAAGACTAAAAATACCTATACACGACTGCACGAAGATATGTAGTGTCAAACAAATTTGAACAGGTGACCGTTGAAATATCCAGACTAATATTTGTTGATCATATTTTCCAGATACATGCAGACCTTTGTGCTACCATGCAAGTCGAATGTGATGGCATACGTGTGTTTTGTGGAATGAGAAAAAATACCATCGAGCCCGCCACGTTTTTCTTTTTCTTTTTCTTTGCACAGGAATCAAACTCGAGTCAGATTGTGAGATCCGCTTCGTATGGATCAGCCTTGGTCGGATTTTTTGGTTTGAACAAACCACATGAATAGAAAACCACAAACCGATCACCAGACTATTCAATAATAGAAATACAGTCAGCAAAGGTGATTCCAATCAAAAAAATGCTTCACGCTGCTGTCTAAAATTTCATTTTATACAGACTGCGCTTCTCTGTTGAGCATTGGCGTTTTCAATATATAAAAATATATATAATGATACACGTGCTTGGGTTGATCAAGTTTTCTCTCTCCCACTAAAAACAATTTTTTAATCTGCAAGTTAAAAAGAACATTCACTGGCCGATTTGAATGATGCAATGTTGACAGATCCCACAAATCTTTAAACAACAATCAATATAAATAAACTTATTCGGAAACTATCCTAAATGAATCTTAAACGCCGGTCACTTGACTGTATACAAAGTTCCAGCTCGCATTACTCGGGGCAAGCTGAGAATAAAAATTGCCCCTCTGAATAATTTATTCTTCCATCAAGAACAACTCGCTCTGATGGCAAATGAAAATTACACACCAGAATTTGCAGCGAGATCGTGAGTGAGACGTTAAACAAATAACTAAAAAATGATATTAAATATTCTCCATTGAGTATGCAAAGGATCAAATATGCTCTGATACCGGATGATGGAACAGCTACATATTTGCACAAAGATTTAACACACGAATAATTATTAATTCTCAATATGATATTCAGATACAAGTGGCTATTATATAGCCATAAAGGTAGGTAAACAACTTCCTAGAAAATAGGAAGTGAGTAGAACAATAAACCCGTATTGATATATTGTTATATAATTGTTATAACAATATATCAAAACTTACAAACAAATTACTCATAGAGTAATTATACAATTACATCACACATATATAATTATATTATCATTGATAATATAATTACACATATTAATAATGTGAACACCATTCATTCCTAACACATGTAACATTCAAGGTCTTGGGCTTAGACCAATGGTTACTCCTTTGTTGTTAATTGTACTAGTCATGCAAAGCCTTCTGAGTTGAATAGATTTCTCATACAATGTAAATAGACATAAAATTTTCCTTAATGGGGTCTTTCTTGTGTCTAGGTAGAAAATATCATAGTCCATATGTGCACTTCAAGATAAGAAGAAAGAGGTGGTTAGTAGAAGACAAATTGTTGGTGTTAGCCACAATGTTGCCTGTAAAGAAAACTTCATGAAAAGGTTGGATTATTGTTCTTCAAGTGTGGTTTCAGTGTTCATTATATCATATCCCATGTTCTAAGGCTATTATAATAGACTAATGAGCTTGTAGAAACATGCTAAGCCCAATGGAGTTCTTGTTCATTCCAAGGACAATTGTGCACAGATAGTACATGCACACACAAGTGAGAGTTTGGCTATAAGATAAGTGTAAAATATCTTATTGAATCTATCAAACTCAAATTGTCTCCATCGTGACTTGCAAAGCTTCATTCCTAACCTAAAATTCAATCCTCATGCTTTCTAAATGGTATTGTAGCAACTGGACTATATAATTCACTATCTCTTTTCCTTCTAAGAATGAACTCAAGATATTCAAGGTAAGAAATTTAATGAAATTTGTTTGAAATCATCCTACAGGTATAAAAGGAAAATAAAAATTCAAATTTCATTCATTATAGAGAGAGTAATCATTTTTTGTTGCTTCTCGGGCTTCATTGTGATCAAAACCTTGATCTAGGGTTTCAACGAAATATTTTAGATAGAATAAATCAATTAAACACACCAAATCCTATTAAACTTTATACTAATATCCATTTGGTTCTTACTAAATGTTTGAAGAAGCAATTTTTGAATTTGGTCAAGTGTAGACAGACATATCTTTAGCAAAAATTTTTAACATTGTGCTCTGTCAGGTTTTCAACAGTCAAACAGGGATTTCAAAGTACATTTGTAAATCTCACTTTGTGGGAAAGTGTTGAAACCTCCTTTCAATAAAATTATTTATCTTAAACGTTTGATCAAACTCATTTTATTTCCTCCATACTAGATATGGACTGTAATTTCTCATAATGGATTGTTAGCCCTCAAAGGATATAACTCATTCTATAACAGTCTTTTGGTTTTATTCAAAAAAATTTCTCTAGCCATCTAATTTGAAATTTGTGGATGTATTGAGATTTTTAGGACCTCAAGACCATCATGAAAATGATATAAGGTCATAACTTTCTCAAATGAAGGAAGTAAAAAGTCAAAATTTAGTCTTGTTCAATATTCCAATATAGGGCAGATGTCGATGTGTCATTCAAAATGGTTCTCATGAAGTCTCTTAACATAAAAAGAAGTCCAAACATCTTTGAGTATTACTCTAACTCGAATAATGAAGATGAAGAGCCATCCTTATTCAATCCTTTGCAAACTCAAAAGACAATGAAACCTAAAAATCTGAGATATGAAGATTCTAATGATCTTTCAAAAGTAAAAAGTGTATAATGGGTTAAAGTATGAACTTGAAGTGAAGGTGAAGAGTTGTTCACAAACAGATAAATGAAGTTGAGATAAATTTTAGAAGTTGAAATGGTAAGTTGACAATTTTTATGGTTTGAATTCTTTGAAGATAAAGAACATACAAAAGTGAGAAAATATGATGTTGATGTTGCTGTGATGTGGGTGATTAAAAGGCAGAGGAATGTGCGAGTTTGAAAATCGAGAAAAAGGCTAAAAGTAGTGATGATACCATGAAAATGAATGAGAACACACAAAGTGACATGTATTGAAAATAGTCTTAACATAGAAGGTAGATGATTTTTTGAAACAAGGAGTCGACTATCAAAGTAAAAATAGGGAATCAAATGAAAGAAAGAATAAAAACTTATGGGTCGTGAAAGACATTAAAAATAGGGGTCATAGACATATTTGAATTTGTTGATATAAGACTATATTAGGATCGAGTTTCATGCATTATAGACTGTGTATAAGTTATGCATTCTTGAGAAATGTGTGATTTGTGAATTGTTAAATGAAGTGCACTAGTAAAGTTTCCTTGATCTATTGATGGATTAACACAACTACTAAATGGTCATTTTATTGAAAATATTATCTGAGTAGGTACTTGGACTAAATCTAGATGAGGGGGTGCTTAGCATTCATCAAGTAGGTGATTGTATGATCTTTTGAAGTGGGTGCTTAATCAATTGTAAATCGGTGTTTTAGAATTGGTTTTCTAAATAAATAATCTAGTTTCAAAGTGGATTTGTTTCCTTCTCAGATTCCCACTATAAACGTCATGTCATGCTCATTTGTGTTTCTTGATTGAAGTTATTCTTGTGTTCATATTTTAAGTACTATTTCGAGTTAAGTAAGATAGAAAGTTTGAAAAGACCTAAATTGTGCTAAGCACTTATTCACCCCCCTCTCAGTGCTTATGATATCTAATAGGATAAATTTCCATGTAATTTTTTGCAGTGTTTACTGAACATTATAAAAATGACCAAATTTGGCAGGAGTAGTCCAGAAACTATGTTTAAAATCCTTTTTTGAAACTCAAACACACCATGTGTAAATTTATGTCAATTCCCCTATCTCGCAACGGATATTTTGGAGTTTACAACATGAAAATTATGACCGGGATTCAAATTGCCACTAAATTTCTGAAGATACTTTCCGTAACTATGCTAGTTGGACTATGTCATCTAATGTTTAGAGGCCTACAAGTCCCCATTACAAAACAATCTTCTAAGGTGATTTTCTCAAAGATGAAATATTAGAGGTATCCGGTGAGAAAATTTCTTTTCTCAGTGTGGGGGCCTAAACCATGGGGGAAAACCAAACTAAATTTTCAATTTTTAGGAATCTGAAAAAGAGTAAAATAGTTTAGTGGACCCACAAACGTACAACAAAACAAGTTCAAATTATCATCTAAGTTCTTTATAGGGATTAACATGACATCTCATGTCATCAGTGAACATGATCATTCCATAACTTACCAACTATGGGGTTTGGAGTGATGTTTTGCGCGTTATTGAAATTCATGTTTCATTAAATTTTAGCAAGGTGAAAAAATGACATGATTAAATGGAGTTTAATTTTAATTCTTTAATAGGGTGGATACAATCAACTTATATCATCCAAGAGTTCTAGGTTTCATATGACATAGTTAGTGATTATGCTAAAATAGAAATTATTCTAGCGTAATCTAATGTTATAAGAGTAGTAAATTAATAAAAAAATTAATGTTGAAAGTACCCAAACAACTAAGAAAGTGAAATAATAAACCCTAAGTACAAATAGGGTTAGAAAGACCTTAACTGATTTGAAGATATCACTAGATTGTGTCGCAGTGGAGACTGGTTGAATAAGAAGAGAAAACTATCCTACATAATGTAACATCCCAAAAATTCGTGTAAGTTAAATTAACAACAATTAAGTCTAAACAGGATTAGACAAGATCATCATTGGGTGTAAAATTCATTTGGTTCGTCGTATCATGACCCATAACTTCTGCTTTGCGGGGCATGACATTGCGGAATGAATAACCCCGCACCCACCTTGATGATCCTTCCTAAAACATGATTAGGCCTTAATCATAGGTAAAATGGTTCATAAATGATAGTGAATCTTTTAGTTATTTGTATTCCGGTTACTTTATTTTAATCGGTTTGGTCGTCTTTTGTTTTGTTCGACTTTTGCATGACCGCAATGATAATTGTCTCTATTTAATTTGACAATGCTATATCAAGCTAGCTTTATGAGAATATTTGAATTATTATTTACGGACTTGGTGATTTTTGTATTGGAATGTTTTATATAAACCTGGAAATTCAACTAATTTTTATGGTAATATATTGTTGGAAATATGTGGACTTGTATTATGAAGGTTAATTTTAACTTAACCATTAAGTTGGGTAACAACTAAAGTTAAAAAAAAAAGTATGAAATATTAATTAGTGTGTGTGTGTGTATATATGTGTACAGTGTGTGTTTGGCATATAGAGAGAGGGATTTAAAAAAATTTTATTTCGTTATTGAAATTTATGGGTTTCATAAATTGAAACACCTTCACATGGCACAAGTGTGCATCATGCACTAAAACACATACCCACATTGGTAAGCCCAAAAAAGTCTTCAATATGCTTCCCAACTATAGTTCTTTCATTATATTTTTCTGTTATTTTTCCTTCGTCTATTTTCATTCTCCTCTTTTGGAATACCTGCATGAGTTTTGGAGGAAAGAAGGATTCAACTTATTGAAGAGGGAAGAGTAGAAGGTTGCCAATTCTAGGTTACTTCATGCATGAATATCTTCTCCTTACTCTGTTGCATTATTTGTAAAAAAAAGAGGAAATACACATTATGTTTTTAATGGCAATCAAGGAAATTGTGGACAACTTTTGATTTAATTGTTTAGTGTATTCTTTTTAGTTTTCTTTGTGTGCTTTTAACCTAACCTAGAAAAATATGCAGATGGGGTTTTGGGTTTTGATCAACAAAAATAAAGTAAAAGAAAGGTTAAAAATTCCTTCTCTACATTATAATAAATTATACCCAAAAGGAAAAGAGTTGGGTTTTTCCTGTATACATGAAGAAGGAAAATGTTTTGTGAATTTGTGTGTTTAAAATCGATTTGTGCTTGTGGGTTTTCATTTTGTTAAACTGAAATTTGGTTGTGTGTTTTCTGTAAACAAATCAATTTGGGTATGCAAATCGATTTGCATAAAGGAATCAATTTGGGTAACCCAATCAATATGGGTATGCAACCGGTTGGGGTTTTGTATTTTTCTTCTTGGTTGTTATATGCAGGTCTGATTTTTAATTTATTGAGATCTTTTGAATGATAATTTGTGGGTGTCAAAGCTCTTGCATGGGGCTGCATTTTCCAAAAATTTAATTATTATGGACCACTAAATCGGTTCATGTATGTTATCTCATTTTTAGTGATTCTAGCTAAAATTGAGATAACCATAGAAAATTTTTGACAAAACCTCCTAAAAATTCCCTTTGAAGGATATTTTCGGGTTTTCAGGTTTCCATCGCATGCAAACATGTCTTTTACATGCTTCATGTTGAGTGTCTTCCAAAACCCAAACCCGATTACATGCCAGTGTGTTGGGTTTTTGGAACACGGAGCATCGGAACATACCTTACAAAAAACATGTTACATGTTGCTTGATTCCCGAAACCCAAAATATTTTGTCAAGCCAAAATATGAGGTTTAACCACAATACATGGGATTAAATCCCTCCTCAAAGATAGGTGAGGCTGCCTGTTTATTACTAATCTAAAACACAACAAAAATAATATGTACAGTATTCACACTAATCTAACCATTAGGGTTGGGATAGAATCCTAAATCCATATTCATAATAGGTGAAGGTATTGCTCTTTCAAATGAAATGGGTCGGAAAGGAAATTATTATTATGGAAGAAACACAATGGAAAGGAAATGAGAGGAACATATTTTCTTTCGAGTAAACACAAAGCATGAAATAATCATACGAGATTTAGATAACAAATGTAATGTTTGAAATGATTAGAACAATCAAGATGCTAAACAAAGAATAGCTTAAGATTATGAACATAAGAACAATATCTTAAGAAAGATACATCTCACAACACAAAGTTTGCAAAATAGCATCAACTCCTATTCCTCAAATGATTAAAAGAAAACACAAAGTCTTTCTTCTTCACAATAGATCTCAATATTCCAAAAATCTCAACCCTTTGGAATGCATAAGCGTCCCTTATTTATAATAAAAGGAGTTGAGAGAAAATAGGATAAATCCTAGAAAATAGTCTTTTTAATGAGAGTCCTACTTTGCTTGACTCTCACGTAGGAGACCAAGTCAAAATTTTCTTCCTATGTGACGAAACAAAAATGAAAAAGACATGTCGATTTCAGGATTGAAATGACATGCAACATTGTGCCTATTCTGTTTCATCATCTTTGTCTTCCTCCAACAAAGCCTGCTTGTCCCAAATTCTTGGAACTTTCGGATTATACCCTACATCTCATTTTCATCAAGGCGGTGGAATGATCACTCAAAACTTCACATGTTTCCTGAGTATCTAGCAGCTTGCCAGAAGATTTTTCTCTTGTTGAGTTTCCTCAGGGTTTCCAAAGAATGTTCAATTTTCACAAACTGTCAATGATTTCCAGGCCGAATCCATAAGTTGGTTCATGTTGAATTGATTCTTGGATCTACTTGTAAAGATCATCAACAAGCAGAATACCCGAGCTTTCACTCAACACCTTAGCGCAGATCTTGACTAGCTCTTCTTCTATGTCATTCGTGCCATCGACCAATTGATCTCTTGATTCCCTCAATTTGCTGCAAGCTTCATTGAGAATATTTATTCTGAATCTAATGGATTTGGTTAGTTGAAAATGTTTGTCCCCATGTGGAATGATGCCTTCTTCGACCAAGATGCGGGATGGAACCTATTTCAGCATTTGGAGAGCTTCAAAAGTTAACTCTAGGTTCCCGACCTCTGCTGAAAATTCATCATCCATTTTCTCTCCATCCTTCTTTATATCCTCCAAGGATTTTTAGACTTCCACGGTGTCCTCGATGACTTCTTTTCCTTGCAGGAGCAGCCTTTGGATCCATTCATCGATCGTTCTCCCCTTCTCATTAATCTTCTCGATCATGGGTACCAATGAGAAATCAAACCTGATAGGAGTAGAGGATGATGGTGTTGACTCAGGAGGCTTTGAGAGCTTGAGTAGTACTTTTGTCAGCTGTTGTACTTTCTCTTTTAACTCATCTCTATTTTCCTTAGTTTCCTTTAGCTTCTGGCACAACACATTCATGGCATCTTGTGCATCCTGCTCCCTCCATTGTTACTTTCCCTAGAGCCACCCTTGTGATTTGATAATCTATGACCATTATATCATCCTTGGTTTTATCAGCCACAGGAGTAGCAATTTCTACAAATTTATGCCCTGAGGCATCCACTGAAATCCTTGAAACTATTTTGGGTTTCTTGGCCGACTTGGTAGGAGTGACCTTGAGGGAACTAAAATCAAAGGTCTGGTAATGGAACTACCACCTTCCTCTTCCTAGAGTCTGATCTATTAACCATTGAGGCGTATTGGAAGAATTTTCTCCCATTGTAGGTGTTATGGTCACATCCTCAGGTGGAGGAAGGTTAGCTTGTGGAGTGGTGACCATTGTAAGTGTAGTGTCCATGACAATGGACTCTGGGAATGAAGGCGCAGAAGGAGGAGGCATATCCATGGTTAACTGAGGTCTAGTGGGGAGAGGTGAGAGGCCAGAGAAGATACTAGCCATGGTTGAGGAACTTGGTGAAGAAATATGAGGCAAGGAAGGCTGAATGGGAGGAGGCAAGGATTCCGAAATTAGAGCTTGAGAGATAAGAGGAAGACTTACCTCTGATGAACTGTCAACCAAAAGAGGAATGGAAGGTTGAACAATCTCTTCTCCTGAAGGAGGATTTCCTTGTTCTGGTTGTGGAGGTGAATCAAGAACCTCAACTATTTGTGGGAGAGTGGCCACTGGTGTAGTTACTTGATCTTCTCCCTTTCTGACAAACTTAACCTTTATTGGCCTCTTGGAAGGGTTCTTATCCTTTTCCTTTTTTCCCTTGGAGGGTCCCACTTCCAAAGTATCTAGTTTTGAAAAACTCCCTTCTTTATAACTCATTCCCCAAGAAATGAGCCACGCCTTAGTATGGGCAAGAATTTGAGTAGCTCTCCCCACAATAGAAGATTTCTCAACTGATGGACCAATCAATGGTCAGGGAATACATATCGGTCTTCATTTAACCCATCATACGAGGTGTCAAGGACACTCTCATTATCTATGGTGCCCTCTGGGATGTCAGATAAATCTAACATCTAGATTTCTTCAATTTTCAACCTATTATTGTCCTTTCTTCGGATGGCAACTTCATCCCGAAGATCAACCCAAATATCTTCTATGTTGGGAACATGTAGATATAAAGTCCCGTACGATTTAAGGACTCCTCGAAATCAAATCCATCTCTATGCTTCATGTGCTTCTTCAACTTGTCCTGAAGCTCATGCACCACATTCTTAGCTTTAACCACTATCGAGCACATGTACCTTCCAATGGAAATAGGGAAGGATACGGAAGCCTTGTGTTTACTTTGTTGGAATTTGTGGAAATCCAACAATTGTCTTACCAACTCCATTAGGATCAGCTTATCACCTGGGAATATGGGAAATCGGAAAGGATCACCCGGTACATGACCACTTGAAGGTATGTGAACTTCTTGAACTACAAGAAGATACAACCCCATTTTGATACTTCAGCCCATGCCTCATCAGAGACTCTTCTCTTTCTTAAGTCAGGGTTCAACATGCAGATGTTCTCATAAAAGAAGGCATCATTCACTCTTCTGAATTGATCCTCGACCCCTTCATTGTCAACTGAGGGAAATACCGATATATATGTTTGGTTGACTTACTTCCCTTCACGTCCAACCCTGGATAATTCCTCATGCCAGCTGCTGCATAGGTGACATATGATGACATATAAAACTTGCCAGTAGTCAAGACTGTCTTCATCTGGGAATCAATCTCATTACTTATAAGACTACTCCAATCAATCCCTTGTTTATTCTTCTTTATAAGGACCATGAATTGATACATCCACCCATGAAAGTCTCTTGACTCGGGGAGTCCAAATACTTGACTCAACAGGGTGATGATGTCACTAATTTCAAGGATGAAATCACTCCTGGGGACAAACTTGGGAAACCTAGAGATGGTTGGCTTGGCCTTGATCAAGAAATTTTTATTCACATGCCTGATGCAATCTTCTTGATCTTTGTCCCAGGATTTCTGTGCTGACTTAAGATCTACATCGACATATTCCTCAAAGTTGGGTAATCTTAAGAGGTCATCAAAGTAACCCCATCCAACTTCACTATGGTTTCTCCTGCCTGATTTTTCACTGAGCGGAATCTGAGTCATAATTGGAAGCACAGGCCAAAATGAACTCGGGGCATTGAGCAGACATTGGGAATCCTGCTGCAAGAGGGAGGCCACTGTTGGTTATTGACTTCATCTCAGGGACTCTGAGAAGAATCCTTGGTTCTATTCCAAAAGTCTTCCATGTCAATGTTACCAAGCTCCGTATCTCGGATGTCATAATTGCAATCTATGTAGGAAGGGGATTCCATTTTCCAGTACTTGTATTTCATCTTTCCTGACCTGTCTGACTTATCCTTAGATGATCCAGGATCCGACATGAGAAGTCCTAAGAAATAATGCCTAGATAACTCTTGTTTGAACAATCGGACTTGGAAGCTTGTTGAGCAACCCCACAGACCCGCCACACTAATCGAGATTTGAGACATGTCGGACACTTCGTGAAACCTGACACACTATAGAGTATATCAAAACCAAGTTGTGTCGGACACTTTGTGAAACTTGACACACAGGAAATCAAGAGATGTTGAGCACCCTGTAGAACCTGACACTCTGCGGAAGTTGGAAGATGTCAAACAATCTGAGAAACCCGACACAAGCGGAAGTTGGATGATGCTGAGCACTTTGCAAAACCCGATACACTACGCAAAACCAAATAGTGTCGGACACCCTGTATAAACCCGAAACAAAGGCGTCGAGTTTTGGGATGTCAGAATAGGTAAAATTTCCTCCAAGCTTGTAAGTTAGGTTTTATAGATTATTCTCAAAAACTATGAGAGTATACCCATGGAAGAAAATAAGAAAACACCTAGGATGAGTTTTCAAACAAGGGGTTTCATGGAAATTCAATAGAAAATGAAGAAAACAACCCTAAACCCTAAACCCAGAGGCAAGAAAAATCAAAGAGGAAAAATGCTGAAAGAACACTTCAAAAATAAACCCAAAGATCACAAAATGATAAGAAGAGAAAAATACCTTCAAGAAATTTGAAAAATGATCGAAGATGAATCATGAAATCGATCGAGAAGTTCAGTCGGGTTTGGAGGTCGATGGAGCATGTACGAAAAATCCACGCAGCAAAAATATGTCAGGTAGAAATGACGTGTAAAATTGGGCTATTTATAAAACCCTAGCATTTATTACACCTCCTCCGACACGTGTGCCAACTAACTGACAACTTAGCATTAATGCCATGTCATCATGCTCGGCACTTCCAAAAACCTGAAACAAAGGTTTTCTTAACAAATCAGGTTTTAGGAACCAACCGACATGAAGCATGTAAAAGACATGTCTGGATGCTATTGGGTTCTGAAAACCCGATACAAAGGATCATTTCGGGTTTCGGGTTTTGGGAATCAAGCAACATGTAACATGTTTTTTGTAAGGTATGTTCCGATGCTCCTGGGTTTCAAAACCCGATACATTGGCATGTAATCGGGTTTCGGGTTTTGGAAGACACTCAACATGAAGCATGTAAAAGACATGTTTACATGTGATGGAAACCCAAAACCTGAAAATCTCCTTCAAAGGGAATTTTTAGGAGGTTTTGTCAAAAAATTCTATGGTTATCTCAATTTTAGCTGGAATCACTAAAAATGAGATAACAACTGGCTCCAGTTGGGGACTTTCTTTGAGACATCAAAGGAAGAGAACTCATATCAAAATCTTTATCCATTGGGCTACGGAGTCTGAAGAAGAAAACCAAAAACAAACAAGGAAAGAAAGAAAGAAAGAAAACACACAACAGAAAATAAATTATGATACAATGCAAGAGAGCATCTTGCATTACTGGTGGAACATCTTCAAATGTTGGCCACTGAAAGGTAGAGGGAGAAACTCTCCATCAAGGTATGATAGATAGAAGCTATTTTCACCGTTCAGCTGATGTATTTTGAAAGGACCTTTCCATAAGGAGTCAAACTTGCCATGCATCCCTTTCTGTTCTCTTCTCTTGTCCCAGAGAAGTACTAGATCTCCGACCTGGAAATCACGTTGCTTTGATTTCTTGTCAAATATTCTTTTGACTTTGATCTGATGGTCTATGATGCAATCCACCACCTTGCTCCATTCTTCTTCTAGCCTAGCTAGGTACATTATCCTTTTCTCAATAGAACTTTGAAAAGTTTCATCCTCAATTGCTTTAGCCAACTATAAGGCTGGAAATTCTACAAAGATAGGTATCTCAACGTCAATTCCATACAACACCTGGAATGGGGACATTCCAATAGCTTGTTTAGGAGTAATCCGATCAGCCCATAATGCATCATACAATGCTTTGTGCCATGTCCTCTGATTCTCATCGACCAACTTTCTGATTATGGTCACCAGGTTTTTGTTGCTTGATTCAGCCTGACCATTGCCTTGAGGGTAGTAATCGGATGAATGAGCCAATGTGATCCCAAATCCATAAAAAAATTCTATCAACTCATGGGATGAGAAATTGGAGGCGTTTTCAGCAACAATCTTGTGAGGCACACCGAATCTAACAATTATATTTTCTTTGAGAAAATTACAAACAACTTCGGAGGTAGCTTGTTTGATTGGAGAAGCTTCCACCCACTTGGTGAAATAGTCTGTGGTGGTGAGGACATAATTATGACTGGCACTAGAGGTAGGGTTCAATACTCCAATGAAATCAATTCCCCATTGGCAAAAAGGTTCTTCAATCACCACGGGATTTAAGGGAAGAGCTGTCAGCTTAGGACGACCAACGAAATGTTGACAAGCTTCACACTTGGCCACCCATTCAGCTGAATCTCAAAGAGAGTAGGCCAATAGTACCTGGCCCGTAAAATCTTGTAAGTCGTTATGGAAGAAGAGAAATGTCCTCTGCATGCTAGATTGTGGAAGGACTCTAGCAACCTTATCTACTGAGACTTGTCAACACAACGCATGAATACACCATCGATACCTTTCTTGTATATACCATTGTCCCACATAATGTATCTTACATATCTGAGTTTAACTGTTCTCTTTTCTTTATGGCTTAAATGCGGGGACACTCACCATAGGTTAAAAATAAAGTGATATCTTGTACCATTCATCAGTCGTGCTTACGAAAAGCACTTTGGGAAATTCTGAAGAAGTACCTTCAGTTTCTTTGCACTCTGTCTCAACATTATTTTCTGTGATTAATTGGCACAGCCTCTGCCTCGCACCAACTTGGTAGGTCTGATGTCCAAGTCATACTCCTAGACTTTGGCTATCCAGTTACCCGTTGACTACCCAACTCTTGTTGGGTCAGAATGGATTTAACTGCGGTATCAGGAACTAGAACGAGAGTGTGGGAACTCAAGACATAATACCTGAAATGTTTCACCACTCTCACCACTACATAAGCATGCTTTTCAATCTACGACATCTTCAATTCATGTTCCTTTAGTGGGCAGCTCATGAAAGCAATGGGAGCTTCAATTCCTTCTTCGTTTTCCTGCATCAGGATGGCCGATACTGTATGTGCGGAAGCGTAGCTATACATGATGAAATATTTCTTGAAGTCCGAGACATACTAGAATAGGAGCGTGAGCAATTTCCCATTTGACTTCTTCAAACACAAGCTTCCCTTTAGTGCTCCATCAAAATGGAGTTTTATCCTTCATCATTCCAAGGATATCCTTGGTTTTATCGACAAAATCAGGTACAAATCTTCTTAGGAAATTAACCTTCCCAAAAAGGAGTGCACCCCAGTTTTGCTTGTGGGTAGGGTAAGGCTTTGAATGGCCTTCACCCTCTCTGGGTCGATCTTGGTTCCTTCTCTAGTCACAATATGACCCAACAACTTTCCTTCTGTCACTCTCGAACATGGATTTTTAGGATTTAATGAAATCCCATGACGCCTGCACCTTAAGAGTACATGCTCCAGTGATCATAATGATCACTTCACTTTTTAGAAAAGACCGTCAAGTCATCCAAATACACAACTATGACCTTTCCCATTAAATCTCTGAAAGCTAAGTCCATAGCCCTTTGAAATGTGGCTCCAGTGTTGATCAAACCAAAAGGCATCCTCTTGTAAGCAAAGGTTCCCCATGGAGTGGTGAATGTTGTTTTATGTTGATCTTCAACAGCTACCTCAACCTGATTATACCTCAAAATCCATCAAGCATGGATAACATTTCTACTCCAGTGACCATCTGTAATACTTGGTCCATGATGGGCAATGGATAATTGTCTTTAATGAAGACTGGTTGAGATTTTGGAAGTCAACACAAATCCGGATTTCACCATTCTTCTTTCTCACAGGGACAATGTTCACAACCCAGGTGGAATGATGGATCGGAAAGATAATCCTTACGTCTAACATCTTCTAAATTTCTACAAGAATAGTCCCTAAGATCTTTGGGTTGTAATGTCTCTGCTTCTACCTGTAGGGTTTAACTTCAGGCTTCAAAGGAATGCTATGTTGCACATCCTTGGGCTTGAAAGACTTTAGATCCGCATATGACCACGCTAGGATGTCCATATATCTCTTCAAGAGTGAAGAGAATCTTTATTTTTCCTCCGGAGAACAACATTTACCGATGTTTACCATTTCGTGGTTGATCAACGGAGCCTAGGTTAACTTGATCTACCTCTAACGAGGAAGCACCTTCAGCTTTCCTTTTACCCTGAATGAACCAGGTCATGCTTGTCAAACAGACCTTCCAGAGAAACTAATCCCTTCGAATATTATTGCCTTTAAGCTAGATGAATTCACCATCAATTTCTTGATATGAATTCAAGATGGACTCACGAAAAGCTGATTCTGATCCTTCAAAATAAAGTTCACTAAAATTATCAACTTTCTCCAGAAAAGACAATACATGTTGGTCATCATTAAACACCTGCCAATGAGCTGAGTTATCTAGAACACTTGGACAATACACAATCTCAATGGTATATGTGTCCTGTTTGAACTATGGGTGAGGAAGAAGAAGAGATGCATAAAATAGCTAAGGAATCAACTTTATCATTGTAATCTCTTAAGACTACTTTAATGGAAAAAGCATCGAAGCATTCTATGTTGTCCCAAACCTTGTTTCTGTAATGTTTTAGACGGTCATTTTTTACCTGATAAATTCCCTTTACTTGATTCACAATCAACTCGGCATCTCCCTGTACTTTGAGATTTCAGATTCCTTTTTGTCTTGCCATTTCTAATCCTAATAACAAAGCTTCATATTCAGTTGTGTTATTAGTATTATCAAACTGCAACTTGAAAGCAAAGGGAAAGATCTCAAAATCGGAGATATAAGAACTACGCCAGCACCTGAACCAGTAGTTGAACAGCTCCATCAAACTCAAGGGTCCAAACAGCATTAGGATCTTCTTCTTTCACTTCTATAGAGGGCACCTCAGATGTCAGGAAATAATTACCCAAGCCTGCATCTTCAAAGAGAATTTGAGCCTTAGGATCATCTGATTTAGTAACCAGGTACTTTGCTTGTGCTTCGGGGTGAAGGACACGAGGAACTCCATTTACTGGAATTTTAGCTTTGGTCCAATCCATGTTGATTTCTCCTCCAACATCTTTACAAAATCCTCTTCCCAAAAGAATCCCATAAGCAACTGGGATATCAACAACTAGGATAGTCATTTTTACTCTCTTTTCCGAAATGCAACAAATGCAAATTGTGCATCCTTGATTTGGCCAATCAAGGGGACTTGTTTAGTTTCCATGGAGTAACACCACCCATAAGATTTAGTCAGTGTGAGTCCAAGGGCATGAGATACTTTTGTGGGCATTACGTTATCAGAGGCTCTTGAGTCAATTATGCAATTGTTGAGTTTGAAACCGTTTATAAGTAAAGACAAATAAAATGGTTCAATCTTTCCTGAAGAAGCAAGAGAGTCATATTACTCTGAGATAAAGGTTGAGTGGGGCTAGGAAAAATTCCTTTCAAGATGGAGGAATAACAACCTTGCTTCTAATGAATTTGGCAAAGTTTCTCAAATTTCTCAGGGTTGGACTGAAGGTATTCGGCTTCCGACATTTGGATTTTGGTTTTCTTTGCGTGATCAATGATGTCAAAAGTAGTATATGAAGGAATGATGGAGGGCTCAGTTCTAGTTACATTGGTCTGAGCCGAGGTACTGGCCTTGAAAGCAGGAGAAAGAGAGTTGGAAGGTGAAGTTACCTTTTTCGTTATCTCCCTTTCAGTTTGTGCTGAGATGGGAGATCCTCTTTTAGCCATAACTATGGGAGCTTCCTTACTTTTATCCTTGGAGCTTTTAACCAGCTTTCTAGGGTTTTGAGATTGGGATCGAGTGAAAACTGCAAATGATTTTCCATCATGCTCATCTTCATCTTTCTCGTATTCCAAATAACCAATGCTGGAGTTGCCAGCTGAATCGTCAAAAGACTCATCAACATATCCTGAAGCTTCAAAGGATTCATGAGAGTCGTGATCTTTTGGTTCCTCATCCTCAATTATTTCAACTGCTGTGTTGACATGAGGAGCTTCAATGGCCAGCCTGGTGGGAGTAGCGATCAACCGATTCCTATCTCTTACGGAGTGTCGTTGGCATTGTTGAAATTTTGTCTAGGAATATCCCGATAAGGAATGTTGGTTTCTTGTTGAGACATTTGCTTCTTTAAAGTGATCAAGTCATTGGCCATCTTCTAAATCATTAGATCAGTAGTACTCTGAGAAGAAATCTGATTTTTAGGCTTAGATGATTCTCTTTTGATCTTTCGGCTAGAATAAGATCATCTTCTATTTCGGTGGTTGTAGCTTGAGCGGTGGCCAAATCGGGATAACAGATATTCTCAACAAGAAGCTCACATCAGGAGGTTGAGCGTTGATGAAGAAACACTTATAATTTTCCAAAGTGGGAATGGCTAGCTCTGGAATCTTACGAATCAGCTTGTTGAATTTGGCTATGAAATCCCGCATGGGTTCATAAGACTCCTTCATGTGTGTAAGTTGTGCTAACAAGGTGTGAGAATCTTCAGCTGGTTTGAACCTTGCTTCAAATATAGATCTCATGGTAGCCCTAGTTGGTAATGCATGCATTTGGGAGATGATAAAACCATTCTGCTACTATGCCATGCAATGTTTCAATGAAGAGTCAAATAGAGACATCTTCGTGAGAAACCCCAAGAACACCGCATGCAACAAAGAATGAGGCAATGTGTTCGTCAGGATGTTATTTTCCATCACCGTTGAACTTAGGAATATTCTTCCATGATCCATGAGGTAGGTCATGCAATGGTGGAGTAAGGGAAAGAGGACCAATAGCTGCGCCCCAAGGCACATAGTTGTGCTGCCATTCTTCTAAATGAAGTGCATATAAGAATATGAATATCTGAATAATAATACATGGCAAGTTACAGAAATTTCTTGTTCTTGATGAATATGAGTCCTTCGGATGGTGAAGAACTTCTTGCTGACTAGATGCAACACTATTGGGTGAAAGCCTAAAATTATGCTATTGAAGTAGATCAAAGAATGGATCGAGTTTCACCCTTGCTCGGCTTGACCGAGTGAAGATCTTCCTAGCCAGCTTGAATTGGAAAATGGATCTTCTTGAAAATAAGGAAAATACGGAGTCACCAGACACCAAAAGGATAAGCTTAGTCTTATCAATCCATATTTCCCAATGAGTCGCCAAAAATTGTTAGTTGGATATTTTGTCAAGCCAAAATATGAGGTTCAACCACATAGTACATGGGATTAAATCCCTCCTCAAAGACAGGTGAGGCTTCCTGTTTATTACTAATCTAAAACACAACAGAAATAATATGTATAGTATTCACACTAATCTAACCATTGGGGTTGGGATAGAATCCTGAAATCCATATTCATAATAGGTGAAGATATTGCTCTTTCGAAATGAAATGGATCAGAAAGGAAATTATTATTATGGAAGAAACACAATGGAAAGGAAATGAGAGGAACGTATTTTCTTTCGAGTAAACACAAATCTCATATGATTATTTCATGCTCTGTGTTTACTCGAAAGAAAATACGTTCCTCTCATTTACTTTCGATCGTGTTTCTTCCATAATAATAATTTCCTTTCTCGACCCATTTCATTTCGAAAAGCAATACCTTCACCTATTATGAATATGGATTTCGGATTCTATCCCAACCCCAATGGTTAGATTAGTGTGAATATTGTACATATTATTTCAGTTGTGTTTTAGATTAGTAATAAAAAGGAAACCTCGCTGTCTTTGAGAAGGGATTTAATCCCATGTACTATGTTTGAACCTCATATGTTGGCTTAACAAAATATCCAACCAACAATGTATAAATGAGGGTGTCTTGTTATGTGTGAATAATTAAAAAAATGGCATTTAGCCTATAACTTCCAACCTTAGAAATATGACTTGGATTCTTGTAAGACTGTGAAAAAGGAATCACTTGTCTTGGTAAGGGCATGAAATCTAGGATAACTTAACCGAGATGCACCAAGGAGTAATTGGAGGCATGATTGGGTTTAAAATAATGATATCTTATGAAAGAAATTATTAGCTGTTATTTTACTAAAAAGAGTATGTTTAAATGATGTAACCATGGTGTTGCTATATTTTTGGTTGGGTTGTTTGTTTACTAGATAGAACATGTTAAAGTGATGTAAATATGGTGATATTTGTGCTAATTTGTAGAGCTGCTCATTGACTGAAAAAATACTCTTCTTAATCATATTGTTTTTACGAAGTTATGTAGAAATTTTAAATGTCAAATGCTTATTGATTGAAACTGGAATACGAATGTATTGACCTTTTTTATTAGAGGGAAACATGATCGCTGAAATAGAAATTGGTTTTTCTATTTGTGTGCATCCATAGTTGTATCTTTATAGAAACCAGGTAGTAATACATTTTCAGTTGTATTACCATGTGCTTGTTGATAAAACAACATGTATATCCTTTGATATTTTATTAATTAATTGCATCAGAAAATGGAGTTAATATTCATACCAGTTCATTTTGAACTAACATCATACCACTACTCCAATCTTGCAGGACCATTAGCCGTTACATTTGGATGTGCGGAAACTCATGTCTTGTGAAGTTTTATCGTAGCATGGATCTAAATGAGATAATTGGATTTCATTGGTGAAAGGATGATATCCTTTAATTTTTGTCTAAATTATTGGGATCTTAGACCCATTGTAAATATTCAAACCTCACTATGTGAGAATTATTATACCGTTATATATTTCACCTTAATGACATATGTAATATATGATTTTAATAAAGAGATGATTACTTTGTGTGTAATAATATTCAATATGAGTAATTGATGAATACTTGAGTTGTGAAATATTACTTTTCACAAATTGTTGAATACATTTATTTGATAGTTATCAATATATGAAGCCGATAATTGGGTAAATTATTGTAACAATCAATTGTCTTTAATTTCTAAATTAAATAAGCTATTTCGCGGCGTAGCTAATCAAGGAATAATTAAATATACATGTTTTAATATATATTTAATTCGGCCTTTCGGTAAACTTGGTATTAATATGATAAGATTGTAAATCCTGTTGTATAGAGAATGGAAGAGTATCGTTGTAAAAGGTAATTTAAGGTTAAAGAATCAAACATCAGGAAAAAGAGACTAAATGGGATGGTAAATAGATGAAAAGATCCATTAGGCATATTAAGGGATAAGTACATGTGGAATGCTGATATAGTTACATTTCAGCATAATGAATGTACTTATCTCATAAAGATCCTAGTTGGCCTTTGGCATCTATCTCAATATAAACTCTTGCAAGATAGGTTTAATTGGAAATAAAATAAAAACAAACTATAAAGATCTAGATAACTGTGAAAGGGATAGTTGTGAGGTGGCGGAAGACTTAAAACTCATAAGACTAGTGTGTTGTCTTGAGTTTAGCCGTAACCTGCATGGCGAGATAACTTTGGCCAAAGTAATGCATTAATGGTTGTGCATTATCTGATCACCTAGTCCTCTAATTAAATTAAAAAAATTGTCTATAACCTGATCATGGGAATTTGAAATATTGAACATGAGGTAGACAATGGTTGGATACCGGAATACAAAGTCGGAAACTAGCTTTGTGGTAGACCCAAGGAATTTCACATAGTTCCCATGACCTTTAAAAGGTTGAGCCGAAATGCTAGTAAGCATTTTCACTCGAAGTAGTGATGAAGGGAGATCGTGGAGATCTGGATACACCCTTCTCAGTTGCACATGGCTTACATGGATGTTATTAGATAGATCAAAAGAGCAAAATTGATTAATGAATTTGATTAAATAAATCTGTATGATTACAATTGTGTAATTTGTTATTATGTTTATGTGTTAAAAAAAAATCCTCATTTTTCAACTCTTGTAATTTTGAGCGTTACATTTTGGTATCGAGCCAGAGGCTCAGACACTTGGACATTAATGGGACACACGTTCGAATAAAATTATCCTCATTTATAAAATAGGAAACTATGGCTAGGCCGACAACAAGAGCTAGTATGGCAAGTGACAGTGGGGTAAATATTGATGACATGTCGGATAATACGATTGCTAAGTTAGAAGAAATCCTCAACCTTTTGAATGACACCCAAAACCAAGTTGTTTCCTTAGAACAACAAGGTCAGGGTGGTGAAGAGAATGAGGATCATAGGGATGAGAATCAGGGTGATGAGCAATATGATGATCAACCTGAGCACCTGAATGAAAGGGAAAATAAGAAAGCCAGGTTGGATCTTTGAGTTAGCAAGGGACATTAAAAGAATATCCCCACCTAAATTTGATGGTACAACTCTTGGGGATGGTGCTGAAAATTGGCTCTCTGAAATGGAAAAGTATTTTGAGATTAGGGACTTTTCAGAGGAGACAAGAAGTATGGGGATCCTTCCAATTGTCTCATGAAGCATCTTCCTGGTGGGATAACCGAAAATAGAACTAGGAAATGATTCTAGTATGATCACATGGGAGCAGTTCAAGGCCTACTTCCATAAAAGATGGCTACCTTAGCTATACTTTGACCAAAAGATGGCAGAATTCCAAAATATGACTCAAGGAAAGTACTTAGTTACAAAATATTGGGAACATTTCACTCGATTGCTGAAATATGTTCCTTTGTATCAAAAGGATGAGAATTTTAGAGTGAGAAAATTTATAATGGGATTGAATCCTAGTATTGGTGGTGAGGTAGATGTTCATGGACCTACCTTGATGGAAACAATGTTTGAAAAAGCTATCAAGCAAGAACTAAAGTTGCGAAGTATTTATGCCTCTAAAGAGGAAAATAGAAGGAAAAATAGAAATTTCCAAACATCAACCGCAAGTAAACTAGTATGGAAAAGGGAAACAACAAGTTCAGGCATATCAATAAAATAGGAATAAGGGTAGAACTGTTGTGAATAATAATAAAATGGGCAACATGAAACAAGTTTCAATCAGAATAAGATTGAGAGAAAATACCATTGAGAGGATGTTTTAAGTGTGGTGGTGATCATTTCACTAACAACCGTCTCGCAAAGAAAGAGACAATGGAATAATTATCATAAGGGATTTACCATGAGAAATTAAGAGGGGAAACAACATAAGATTTATGCTACAGTCCATAATAAGCAAGTGGAAAAGCAAACAACTCCAATAAAAACTTCAGGTAAGTGTTTTTGGAGAACCTGTTTCTGTTTTATTTGATTCTGGTTCAATAGAATGTTTTGTTTCATCTAAAGTTGCTGATAAACTCAAAATAAGAGTTGGGTACATGGAACACACTTGGAATGTATAGTATGGAAATAATGTTGTACATAGAGTGAATCAGTGTTTGTTTGAGGCACCACTAGAATTACCTGAGTTCATGACAAGATTAAACATGTATGTGGCACCTCTTGGATCCTATGATGTTGTCATAGGTATAAATTGGTTAAGTCAACATAATGCAACCTTGGATTGCTTAGGGAAAAGTGTAACCTGCTGCGATGATCAATAGAAAATAACAAGTGTTCAAGGTGTTAAAAGAGAGTTTGTCACTAGGCATATTTCTGCCATGCAGCTAAAAAAGGAAAAATAGAAGGGCTGTCATCTATATGCTATAAAAATAACAAATTTGGGATAGGAAATTGAGCCTGAAATTGAAGCATTTCCCATCCTAAGGGAATTTAGAGATGTGTTTCCAAATGAGTTGCTCGGACTTCCACCTAAGCGTGAATTTGACTTCACAATAGAGGTCAAACTAGCAACAGAACCAATCTCCAAGGCACCATACAGAATGAAAACAACTGAATTAGTTGAGTTGAAAGCTCAATTACATGAATTGTTGTCCTTGGGTCTGATTAGACCAAGTATATCACCATGGGGTGCACCGGTTATCTTCGTAAAAAGAAGGATGGGACCCTCAAACTTTGTATTGATTATCGAATGCTCAACAAGGTAATAATGAAGAATCGATACCCACTGCCCCGAATCGATGATCTATTTGATCAAATGGGGGCGCAAAAGTGTTTTCCAAGATTGATCTTAGATCTGGTTATCATCAACTGCAAATCAAGGATGAAGATATCCATAAAAATGCTTTTAGAACAAGGTATGGGCATTACGAGTTTATAGTTTTGCCCTTTGGCCTAACAAGTGCACATGCCGATTTCATGAACTTGATGAGCAATGTGTTTAGGGAATACTTAGACCAATTTTTATTTATCTTTCTCGATGATATATTAATATACTCCAAGAATGAGGAAGAACATGATGAACATTTAAGGATTGTGCTGAGAATTCTTAGAAAACATAAATTATATGTAAAACTATCTAAGTGTGATTTATATCAATACGAAGTACAATACTTAGGCCACTTATTAAGTAAATAAGGAATCTTGGTGGACCCTTCGAAGATCAGTGCCATCATGGAATGGCCAACACCAAAGGATGTGCATGAAGTGAGAAGTTTTATGGGTCTAGCAGGCTACTATCGAAAGTTCGTAAAGGACTTCTCTAGGTTAGCAGGACCTATCACTTCTTTGCAAAAGAAGGGTAAGAAATTTGTTTGGGACAATAAGTGTGAAGAAGCCTTTAATGAGTTAAAAGGTAGACTCACAAGTGCTCCGGTGTTGAAGATTCTAGATCCAAATGGGAACTTCTTAGTGGTAACCAATGCTTTAAGGGAAGGTTTGGGCGGAGTACTACTACAAGATGGGCATGTGGTAGCTTTTGAAAGTAGGAAGTTGAGGGTGCATGAAGTAAATTACGCACCACATGATCTTGAGCTTGCTGCGATTGTTCATGCACTGTAGGTATGGAGGCACTATTTGCTAGGAAAACCTTTTGAACTCAAAATAGATCATCTTGGGCTCAAGTACATTTTTACGTAGCCAAATCTAAATGCAAGGCAATGAAGATGGCTGGAGTTCCTAGCAAAATTATGACTTTGATATAAATTATATTAAAGGAAAAGAGAATAGGGTAGCGGATTCCTTAAGTTGCGAAAGCAAATTGTTGCTATAATTACATTAAGAACTCAGTTCAAAGATGAAGTTAAAAATGAGTTAACCAATGACCCCTACTACAATCATGTTAAAATAGCTCTAGGAAAATGTCCAAGGGTCAAAAGGTATGATGGTTTCAAGGTGGAAATAGATGGGATTCTGTGTTATAATAACATAATATATGTACTAGAAGGTAAAGAACTCATAAATAAAGTCATGAGAGAATTTCATGATGCTCCCTATTCGGGACATCCAGAGTAACAAAGATGATGGCAAACATCAAAAAGCAATACTTATGGAAAAAGATGAAAAATTATGTGATTCTTTACGTCTCACAATGCCTAGAATGTCAGCAAGTAAAGGTTGAACATTTACATCCAGTAGGACTATTATATCCTCACAACGTGCCAGAATATAAGTGGCAAGTTATAAGTATGGATTTTATCCAAGGTCTACCTATGTCCCAAAATAAACATGATGTTATACTTGTAGTTGTAGACAAGTTAACTAAAGTGGCACATTTTATAGTAGGTAATTTAACCAATAATTCACCCATACTTGGCAAAAATGTTTGTACAAGAAGTTTTCCGATTACATGGAGTTTCAGAAGTAATAATTTCAGATAGGGACTCAAGGATAACTTCCAGATTTTGGTAGACTTTGTACGCTACCTTAGGGACAAAACTGAACATAAGTTCTACCTACCATCCTGAAACTGATGGTCAAACCAAAAGAGTAAATCAAGTGTTAGAAGATTTACTAAGAATGTATTGCATGGATCAACAATACAAATGGGAAGAGTATCTTCCCTTGGTTGAATTTTCCTATAATAACACTTACCATTCTTCCATTCAGATGGCTCCTTTTGAGGCCTTATATGGTCGTAGGTGTAGAACACCTATAAGTTGGGATAATCCTGAAGATAGGGTACTGATTGGACTAGAAATGCTTTTAGAAATGGAAAAATAGGTTAAATTAATCCAAGAAAGATTGAAAGAAGTAGCAAATAGGTAGAAAAGTTATGCATATTTAAAAAGAATTGACAGAAAGTTTAACGTGGGAGATAAAGTTTTTCTTAGGGTCAAACCTAAAAAGAGTTCCATTTCATTTGGCAAGTCAACCAAACTATCTCCTAGGTTTGTAGGACCATTTGAAGTCCTAGAGGTCATTGGACTAGTAGCCTACAAGCTAGCACTGCCTCCCGCTCTATCTAGGCTACACAATGTATTTCATGTATCCTTGCTTAAGAAATATGTACCTGATTTAACACATGTACTTAATTGGGATTCATTGCAGGTTCTAGATCCAGGGGTAATCGCGGTTGATCCTATAAGGATACTAGAAACCCGGAAGTTGCACTTGAGAAACTGTGAGGTTTCACAATGTAGGTCTAGTGGGACCAATATTCTGAAGAAAGTGCCACTTGGGAGAATCTGGAAGATATCCAGACTACTTTTCTCGCATCTGTTTGACTGATTTTTATGAACATGTTTTGTTAAAGTACTAAATTCAATTTTTCTGTAAAAGTGGTAGATAAGAAAATTCTATAGATAAGCCTACAATTGAATATTGGGACTAAGATACTTTTTGATTAATAGTTATTGTTGAAGATTTTGTTAATGAACCCGAAAATCTGTCATTTAGGTAGTAATGTATTATGTCTACAGATTATATGACTGATTTTCTATATGTACAAGGGTTGTTGTGACCTTTATGATTCAACTGAAATAATATTGCTACAAATTCTAAGCTGATTTGAAATATATTTATGCAACAAATGAATAGTGGGTTAGTTTATCTATTTATCTTGAAATCATCGAGACGATGATTATTCTAAGGGGTGGAGTATGTAACATCCCAAAATTTCTTGTAAGTTAAATTAACTACGGTTAAGTCTAAACATGATTAGACGAGATCATCATTGGGTGTAAAATTCATTTGGTTTGTCATATCATGACCCACAGCTTCTGTTGCGGGGCATGACATTACGGAACGAATAACCCCACACCCACCTTGATGATCCTTCCTAAAACATGATTAGGCCTTAATCATAGGTAAAACGGTTCATAAATGATAGTGAATCTTTCGGTTATTTGTATTCCGGTTACTTTATTTTAATCGGTTTGGTCGTCTTTTGTTTTGTTCGACTTTTGCATGACCGCGATGATAATTGTCTTTGTTTAATTTGACAATGCTATATCAAGCCAGCTTTATGAGAATATTCGAATTATTATTTACGGACTTGGTGATTTTCGTATTGGAATGTTTTATATAAACCTGAAAATTCAACTAATTTTTATGGTAATATATTGTTGGAAATATGTGGACTTGTATTATGAAGGTTAATTTTAACTTAACCATTAAGCTGGGTAACAACTAAAGTAAAAAAATGTATGAAATATTAATTAGTATGTATGTGTGTGTGTGTGTGTGTATTATAGGGATTTGGCATGTAAGCCAAAAGTTTTATTTAGTTATTGAAATTTATGGGTTTCATAAAGTGAAACACCTTCACATGGCACAAGTGTGCGGCATGCACTAAAACACGTACCAGCATTGGGAAGCCCAAAAATTCTTCAATATGCTACCCAACTATAGTTCTTTCATTATATTTTTCTATTATTTTTCCTTCATCTATTTTCATTCTCCCCTTCTGGAATACCTGCATGAGTTTTGGAGGAAAGAAGGATTCAACTTGTTGGAGCGGGAAGAGTAGAAGGTTTCCGATTCTGGGTTTACTTTAGGCATGAATATCTTCTCCTTTCTCTGCTACATTATTTGTAAAAAAAAGAGGAAATACACATTGTGTTTTTAATGGAAATCAAGGAAATTGTGGACAGATTTTGATTTAATTGTTTGGAGATGAAAAGGAAATTGATGGATTTTGTATTCTTTTTAGTTTTCTTTGTGTGGTTTTAACCTAACCCAGAAAAATATGCAGATGGGGTTTTGGGTTTTGATTAGCAAAAATAAAGTAAAAGAAAGGTTAAAAATTCTTTCTCTGCATTATAATAAATTATACCCAAAAGGAAAAGAGTTGGGTTTTTCCTGTACATGAAGAAGGAAAACGTTTTGTGAATTTGTGTGTTTAAAATCGATTTGTGCTTGTGGGTTTTCATTTTGTTAAACTGAAATTTGGTTGTGTGTTTTCTATAAACAAATCAATTTGGGTATACAAATCGATTTTCATAAAGGAATCGATTTGGGTAACCCAATCAATATGGGTATGCAACCGGTTGGGGTTTTGTATTTTTCTTCTTGGTTGTTATATGCAGGTCTGATTTTTATTTATTGAGATCTTTTGAATGATAATTTGTGGGTGTCAAATCTCTTGCATGGGGCTGCATTTTCCAAAAAATATTATTATGGACCACTAAATCGGTTCATGTATAAATGAGGGTGTCTTGTTATGTGTGAATAATTAAAAAATTGGCATTTAGCCTGTAACTTCCAGCCCGACAATATGACTTGGATTCTTGTAAGACTGTGAAAAAGAAATTGTTTGTCTTGGTAAGGGCATGAAATTCAGACAACTTAACCGAGATGCACCAAGGAGTAATTGGAGGCATGATTGGGTTTAAAATAATGATATCTTATGAAAGAAATTATTAGTTGTTCTTTTACTAAAAAGAGTATGTTTAAATGATGTAACCATGGTGTTGTTATATTGTTGGTTGGGTTGTTTGTTTACCAGATAGAACATGTTAAAGTGATGTAAATATGGTGATATTTGTGCTAATTTGTAGAGTCTGCTCATTGACTGAAAAAAATACTCTTCTTAATCATATTGTTTTTACGAAGTTATGTAGAAATTTTAAATGTCAAATGCTTATTGATTGAAGCTGGAATACGGATGTATTGACCTTTGTGATTAGAGGGAAACATGATCGCTGAAATAGAAATTGGTTGTTCTATTTGTGTGCATCCATAGTTGTATCTTTATAGAAACCAGGTAGTAATACATTTTCAGTTGTATTACCATGTGCTTGTTGATAAAACAACATGTATATCCTTTCATATTTTATTAATTAATTGCATCAGAAAATGGAGTTAATATTCATGCCAGTTCATTTTGAACTAACATCATACCACTACTCCAGTCTTGCAGGACCATTAGCCATTACATTTGGATGTGTGGAAACTCATGTCTTGTGAAGTTTTATCGTAGCATGGATCTAAATGAGATACTTGGATTTCAATTGGTGAAAGGAATGTATCCTTTAATTTTTGGCTGAATTATTGGGATCTTGGACCCATTGTAAATATTCAAACCTCACTATGTGAGAATTATTATACCGGTTATATATTTCACCTTAACGGCATATGTAATATATGATTTTAATAAAGAGATGATTACTTTGTGTGTAATAATATCTCAATATGAGTAAATGATGAATACTTGAGTTGTGAAATCTTACTTTTCACAAATTGTTGAATACATTTATTTGATAGTTATCAATGTATGAAGCCGATAATTGGGAAATTATTGTAACAATCAATTGTCTTTAATTTCTAAATTAAATAAGCTATTTAGTGGCGTAGCTAATCGAAGGAATAATTAAATATACATGTTTTAATATATATTTAATTCGGCCTTTCGGTAAACTTGGTATTAATATGATAAGATTGTAAATCTTGTTGTATAGAGAATGGAAGAGTATCGTTGTAAAAGGTAATTTAAGGTTAAAGAATCAAACATCAGGAAAAAAGAGACTAAATGGGATGGTAAATAGATGAAAAGATCCATTAGGCATATTAAGGGATAAGTACATGTGGAATGCTGATATAGTTATATTTCAACATAATGAATGTACTTATCTCATAAAGATCCTAGTTGGCCTTTGACATCTATCTCAATATAAACTCTTGCAAGATAGGTTTAATTGGAAATAAAATAAAATAAAACTATAAAGATCTAGATAACTGTGAAAGGGATAGTTGTGAGGTGGCGGAAGACTTAAAACTCATAAGACTAGTGTGTTGTCTTGAGTTTAGCCGTAACCTGCATGGCGGATAACTTTGGCCAAAGTAATGCATTGATGGTTGTGCATTGTTTGATCACCTAGTCCTCCAATTAAATTAACAAAATTGTCTCAGTAACTTGATCATAGGATTTGAAATACCGAACATGAGGTAGACAATGGTTGGATACTGGAATACAAAGTCGAAACTAGCTTTGTGGTAGACCCAAGGAATTTCACATAGTTCCCATGACCTTTAACAGGGTTAGCTGAAATGCTAGTAAGCATTGTCACTCGAAGTAGTGATGAAGGGAGATCATGGAGATCTGGATACACCCTTCTCAGCCACACATGCCTTACATGGATGTTATCAGATAGATCAAAATAGAAAAATTGATTAATGAATTTGATTAAATAAATTTGTACAATTGCAGCTGTGTAATTTGTTATTATGTTTATGTGTTTAAAAAAATCCTCATTTTTCATCTCTTGTAATTTTGAGTGTTACACATAATCATTAAAAATATAGATCAAGACGGTTTGGCTAGATTGGGCTTCCTTTGGAAGGATGATGGTGCTTGGGGTTCCCTGTCTACAATCTAGGTGCCCCGATGATATGCGAAAATGACCAAGAACCTCCTCTGCAAGGTTGTAGAATATTTTCCTATGTTCCCCTTTTATCACGTGAATTTCTTTATGTGATCTCCAAAGCACTAATAAAATTGCAATAAACAAGATCACTTACAAAACCCCAAACAAAGCATCAACCCATAAAAAGAAAGATACATATGAAGGGGTTGAACTATCCTCATCTCCCACAATAGTGGACTTACAACCGAGTGTTGCTCTACATCTTAGTTAGACCCCACTTCCCTTTGACACCTTTTGATACTGATCATGACACTGTTGACTATATTATGGACATTGTTATAGTTTTGATTTAGTATGATGTTAGATGTTAGATCATGGATTATTGTTGATTTTGGTTCATATCTGATGCATGGTGGTTATTAGAGACATTTTATATATTGTTGTTGATATACTGTTTGACATGGTTATATTATAGATGTTGTTCAGACTTGTGATAATTGGATATTTTGAGTAGGCCTAGAAAATGAAAATTGAATTAAAAACTGATGATGATATAGTTGTTGATGAAATTGTAAGTGATATTGTTGATTGTCTTGATGATTGTTGTAACTCACATATATATTGATGATCTTGAAATTATATTTATATTCATTTAGATGTTCTAACATGGCCACGAGGCCGAAGGAGGTATTTGTATTTTGTAGGTTTAAAATATCACAACAAACATCGGGGATTGGAGACCAACCACATTGGAATTCTAGATGAATTCAACAAGGTCACCATGGTAATTGTATTTGTTTGTGTGTGTTTGATTGTTGTTAGGGATTCCCATGGGGGAAATCACCTTCAAATGTGACCAAGGATTTTTTTTTTTTTTTTATTTGGTCCCTTTGTTAATGTTTGCATGTGTTTATTTTGTGGTGCATTGACCCTTTCATTATTTACTAAATGGTGTGTTAATATTGTGAGTAATCATGTTGTTAAGATAATTAATTAAAATATGTCATAAGAAAGTAATTAATAGAGTTGTTGGCCTTGAATTAAAGTGTTGTAAGAAATGTGTAAGTGATGTGTAAGAGATATGTAAGTTGATTTTGGAGTATGAAACACTTCATCTTCTTTGAAATTCAATTTTCCTTGGAGGCTGATTTTGGAGGCTTGTGGGACAAGTTAAACTTGTCCCACACCTCTTAAATTTATATACCAACCTTACCTATGGTTGGAGAGTTAAATTTAGACTTTTATTATGCTTTTTTTTAAGTCAAGTTGTAGGTTTTAATTACACTTTTCTTACATGTTTTATTTTCAGTCCTTATGGGGTGTGGGCTTGATTTGAGTGTGTAAGTAAAACTGTCATATTATTCACCCACCTATTTATTATGCATTGGAGAATGAAGTTGACTTTTGTGTTGGGGTTGAGGATGTGTGATGTGGCATCCTACATGGATCCACCTCATCCTCTTCTCTTCCCTCTTCTATTTATTGGAATTCCTTACCTTGTTTTGGGTTTCTTCATTTTTTCATACTTCACTTTGGGTGACTTCTTTTGTTGTTTTGAGAGCTCTTGCCTTGGAGAAGTTTGAAGGTTGTTGAATACTTGTGCTTGGTTGATATTTGGATTGCTTGCATTAGAAGAGCTTGTTGTTTTGAACTTGGAACAAACTCCATCATGGAGAGGTAGGAGCTTGGCTCTTGAAATGCTCTTCTTTCTTTCTTTTATTGTATATGTGAATGGTTGAATGTTATTGTTGTGAATGTTTTAGCATGTTTGTGGGTTGTTGGGTAGATGGCCTAGGAATGGTGTAGGAGAAGACTATGGGGTATATTTTGTGGGAGGCATAAGTGTTTTGGGGAGGTATAAGTGTGGAGGGATTTGGGATTTGGATTCCAGCTTACAAAGAAATAGCTTGCTTTTCTTTACTCGTTATGGGGTGCCATAAGAGGTTGGGAGGCATAAGGAAATGTGAGGAATAAGGGGTACTTGGGGGAGGCATAAGGGCAAGTCAGGGTTTTGATATACTATATTTTTGGTGGTTTGTAATCAGGTGGTGATACCCATTTCCCCTTTAGGAGGCATAAGTAGCATCCCCCATAGTTTCTTGCTCCTTTGGCTTGCTTGATGAAGCCTGAGTATTGTTTGTGTTTTTATCTTGTGGTTGCTAAAACTGCTATTTTGTTTTGGACTTTGTGTTTCAAATGTGAAAATTACATGTAAAAGATTGCCTTTGTGTTGTGGAAGCCTTTTATTACCATGAGTTGAGTCGCATTTCTTATTGCAATGTGATTGGGGCTCAGGGGCCAATGAAGAATGATGAATTCTCCTTTTCATTGGATGTCTTGGTTGGGTGGAGAGTGTTGCCTTTCCCCTATCTTGTTGTGATCAAACTGAAAATGATGGATCTACACGTTGTTGTTTTGGAGGAGAGGAAAAAGATAGTTTGAACAGTCCCTTGTGAGATTTCTATTTGTAACCCCTTTCCACTTTGAAGTGGATGACCTTGTATATCATTTATGATGGAAAGATGTTTTGCATTGGCTATGAAATTTGTAATTCAAAATGTGAAAGAGATATACTCTGTTTTTCTATCTTTGAATGAATGAGAAGGAAATTGTATTCTGTATATTGAAATTGAGGAATGGAAGAAAGAAGTTGTTAAGATATCCTTTTGAATCAATAAAATATTGTATTACTTTTCTTAAATGGTATTATTAGGTATTAAAATCTGATTGTTTAATGTATTTGAAATCTCTATTGGAAAGATGAAAAGTGAATACGTATGAAGAAATGACATAATGCTTTGTTCTTTAGAAAGGAATGTTTTGAAAATCAGAAGTTGTAAGTTGGCATTTGAATACCTTGCTTGAATCAACTTAATAGGTTAGAGTGTTTTGGAATGAATTCATAGTTGAAGTTGGTAAATGTAAACAATCTATTCGAATTGGATCGCTATTAGATGTTTTTTCAAATTGGAAAATATTTTATTCAAAATGTACAGAATGACCTCTCAACAATGAACAATAAAATGAAACATTAAATTCAACTTAATATGACCAAAATGACCCCATTAGACCTTATCACTTAAGAATTTTTTTTAAAGAATATTTCAATTCAAGCAAAGAGAGAATTGCAGTTGTTTTGCTTTGTCAAAGGTTGCAATTTTGAATTGTTAATAAACCAAATAAATTATACCTTGCAATCCATCCTAAATTCCTCTAAGAGAAACCCTCCATGTCTGTTTGGCATGTTGAGAAAGGAGGGAGGTCGAATTAAACAAAATTTTATAAGTCAAATGTTACCAGTTTTCTTTTTATAAACCTGCAGAGCATTTTCTCAAAATTGACCGTTAAAACTTGATCCTAATTCAATTCTTAAGTATTTGTGCAAAGACTAAGCTCCCTATCAAAATTTATGGCCTCCTGAAGTTCCTAAGAGAAAAAACTTCTTGCACACCCATCTTGCGCGCTCGAAAGAGAAAAAGCTTCTTGTGCACCCAAAAGAGAAAAAGTTTCTTACGCATCCATCATGCGCACTGCCAAAAAAAAAAAAGAGTTTCTTCCCGTGCCCGCTTTCCGCGCCTTGGGAAAGTTTCTTCCCGCACCCGCAAGAAGATAATCTATCTGCGCTAAGGATGAATTTCAATCTCTTATTGTTTTGTAAGGTGATTTGACAATTGTTGTATTGGACTCTAGGAATTTTGTTGTGAACACTTTAAAAAAATTATTCCATAATTCTTCTAACTAAACCTAGGTTGTTCTTGGGTCTCAAATGGGAGTTTAGGTGGGCGTTACACTTGGTATCAGAACCGTGGGTTCAAAATTTTGGACCCTTGGGCACAATAGAAAACTTGAGACATGAACATTTAAACCTAGTAAAATATTAAACTTAGCACGCTTTTAAATCTAGAAAACAACTTTGTGTGGAAATTGCATATTTAGTTAACATGGAAAACTAAGTAAAACCTAGAATATAGAACTAACTCTTGCCTTGGTCTTTGCAGGAGGCGCGAGACAAGACGAGGGATCATTTCACATAGACCTAGACATACCACCACCAGATCATGTTGTAGCAGCTATCCTACCACAAATTTTATAGACACTTTAGGATGTTAATCCCACTCTACGTGGAGGGACCGTAGGAGCACGTTCAGTCGGACATGATAGGGTGACATCCATTGAGGCTCGTGCATCTCCTTGGCATAGTGAGGAGCATAGAGGAGAGAACTCCCACGTGGAGTCAGTCATAGCAGAGTCACCACAGAGGGGATAGGGAGACCGAGTTTCAAGACATAGAGATAGGTCTCGAAGCCCTAGTCTTAGAGATGAGCATGCAAGGAGGCCTAGGGGTCATCAAACTACAACTTCAGACCACATCAGGGAGATCCTAAAGCTACGGCCATCACATTATTCTGGTGACATAGGTGGATTTCAAGCAGAGGCCTAGTTGGTAAGCTTGAGTGGATGCTTCAAGCTCTACCCATTGTTCTAGCAACACAAAAGTCCATGTTGCGATCCATCTACAGAGAGATGGAGCAGGTTTCTGGTGGAGGACAGATTTGAGCGAAGCTCCATGTGGATTCCGAGACAGTTAGTTGGGAGCTCTTTGAGGAGTGGTTCAAGAGAAGATATTTGTCACGAGGTTCATACAACAGAGGATAGATGAGTTTCATGACCTCCGATAGACATCTCTTACAGTGGCTGAGTATGAGAGTAGATTTCTGGATCTACTCCAATATGTTGATTACATGCAGGACGAGTAGGCAGATACGCAGATCCACATATTCATTTGGGGCCTAAATCTTGACATTGGAGGTGCAGTTCCGATCCATTGTCTACAGACATTAGCTAAGGTCATTGAGAAGGCCTATATAACATAGGAGACTCGGGGAAAGACCCAACAGGATAAAGACTGATTCCGAGCTGCTTCCAGCAAATGCAGGATAGTAGATTGAGGGGGTGAGTACCTCCTTCTTGTGGTGGACAAGGTTCGGCACAGTCATCTTTTAGACCACAACAAAGCGTAGCAGCAGTCTCACCCACCTTATAGACCTCCATAAAGATTCGATGCAAAGAGGGGTAAGAGTATGTGGCCTCTGCCTAGGGTACCATTAGGACACAAGGTGCCCAGAGGGCTCAGTCAGTAGGAGCTCGCCATTAGAGAGCATAGTAGACCACCACATTGGATCATCAAGATCAACACCACGCACCTCCAGTACCGGCGACTTGCTACACACATGGGAGAGGATCAGCGGTTATTTTGGTTGTGGCATTGATGGACA
Source organism: Taxus wallichiana var. yunnanensis (assembly GCA_018340775.1). Classification (NCBI taxonomy): domain Eukaryota; kingdom Viridiplantae; phylum Streptophyta; class Pinopsida; order Cupressales; family Taxaceae; genus Taxus; species Taxus wallichiana. The sequence goes on along the minus strand of CM031242.1, from coordinate 514,587,995 downwards.
TTTTTGAGAGACTACCCTCAAAACCCTATTAACAAGGCTAAGGCACGATCTTAGAGCCTACCATTAGTGACATGGGACGCAGTCATCGGATCTATGTGGTGGTCAAGAACCACTAGGCTAAGCATCAGAGTATCGTGATTGAGACCACATGTAGCATTGGTGGTATTCCTACCTCCATTTTATTTGATTATGGTCCTTCAAATTCTTTTATTGCGCATCTTTAGTCAAGTGATGCAGGCTGGTGGCAGTTAGGTAGGGTCTTAGTTGGGACGTTGAGATGGCTTCTGAAGCCAAGATCTCTGTAGACTCCTTAGTTAAGGAGTGTGTAGTGGATTTGGGACCTTTCACCACCACCTCGGATCTTCTTATCCTTCCTTTGGGCTTGTATGGAGTCATCTTGGGTATGGACTGGTTGTCTGCACACATGGCCAGGATGGATTTTTACCACAAGATCATATCTTGTACAGATGATCTAGGAGTTGAGGCAGTGATAGTTGGGGTCAGGAGACCCGTTTCTATTCGCACCGTCTCCACTATGAAGCTTAAGCGGTGTCTGTGACGGGGTTGTCAGATGAATGTTGTTACAATTAGTGACCGATTAGAGGATGGGTCTAGTGGACCATCACTATATGAACATCCCATTTTGAGAGATTTTGTTGATGTTTTTCCATAGGAGCTACCAGGGTTACCACCCCCATGTGATATTGACTTCCATATAGATCTGGTTCCAGGAGCAGAGCCTATCTCATGGGCACCTTACCGGATGACCACACCAGAGCTTTGTGAGCTCAAGTTGTAGCTAGAGGGCATTTTGGAGAAAGGCCTAATGCGTCATAGTGTATCCCCTTGGGGTGCACCGGTGATTTTTGTGAAGAAGAAGGATGGATCCTTTCGGTTGTGTATTGATTACTGCTAACTGAACAAGGTAACGATCAAGAATCATTATCACCTTCTATGCATAGATGATTTGTTTGATCAGATGAATGGAGCCACAATTTTCTCTAAGATTTATCTTAAGTCAAGCTACCATTAGCTGAGGATTACGGAGGTGGATATTCATAAGACCACTTTTCATACAAGATATGGGCACTATGAGTTCACAGTGGTGCCTTTTGGTTTGAAAAATGCCCCTACAGTTTTTATGAGTTTGATGAATGGGGTATTCAGGACTTTCTTAGATTGCTTCATGCTCATCTTCCTAGATGACATTTTGATTTACTCACGTACATGTGAAGAGCACGAGGGGCACCTTCATCGGGTTCTTTAGTGCCTTCGTGAGCAACAACTTTACAGGAACTTGGAGAAGTGTGCATTCTTTCAAATAGAGGTACAATATTTAGGTCACATAATTTTTGGGGAAGGTATTGTAGTCAATCCTTCTAAGATTAGAGCCATTATGGATTGGCCAACACCCACTAGTGTGACAGAGGTGCACAGCTTCATGGGATTGGCAAGTTATTACAGGAAATTTTTTCAAGACTTCTCTCAAATTGTGCACCCCATTACTTCCCTTCAATGGAAAGGGAAGAAGTTTTTTTGTCAGATAGATGTGAGTAGGCCTTCAGGACACTGAAGGAGTGCCTCATGACAACACCCATTCTTGCAGTGCCGGATCCACAGGTGTGTTTTATGTATGCATGAATGCTTCTTTAGCAGGACTTGAAGGTGTATTGATGCAGGAGGGTAGAGTAGTGGCCTTTGAGTCTCGCAAACTCAAAGATTATGAGCTCAATTATCCGACTCATGATCTTGAGCTTGTGGTAGTGGTTCATGCCTTAGTTTAATGGAGACACTTTCTTCTTGGTCAGAGATTCACAATCAAGATGGATCACTTGATTCTTCACCATCTCTTCACGTAGCCCAATCTCAATGCTCATCAGCAACGTTGGATGGAATTACTTTGTAAATATGATATGGAGATAAAGCATGTGAAGGGGAAGGATAATGTGGTTGTATACGCTCTCAACATATGGAGACATGTGGCTATGGCCACTTCATGGGCACAAATTTGTGAAGCAGGATCCTTCAGCAGTTTCCTCTTGACAGTTTCTACATTACATCGAGAGCAGAGATCGAGTCCCGAGACCCCATGAGGGGAAGTTTGATGGTTTCTTATTAGATGCGAGATGGACTTCTCGCTCCGTGAGATGGACTTCTCTAGCACATCGTGCACCCTATTCAGCCCATCCCGGGGTGAAGAAGATACACACCACTTTGAGACAGTTATATCACTGGAGAGGACTTCGTAGAGATGTGGCTCAATTTTTGTCATGTTGTTTAGAGTGTCAGAAATTGAAGGCCGAGCATCAGCATCCAGATGGCCTTCTCTTTCCTCATGTTATACCGGAGTGGAAGTGGGACACAGTTTCCATGGACTTCGTTGTTGGGCTACCGATGTCAAGATATCACCACAACGCTATCATGGTCATGGTGGATAAATTGAAAAAAGTGGCTCACTTTTCTCTAGTGAAGACCACTTATACAGCTAGTGCAGTGGCATGGGTTTATCTCGATAATATTTTCAAAGTTACACGGGATTCCGTGGAAGATCATTTGTGATCGCAATCCCTTGTATACTTCTTATTTTTAGACTACCATGCAAAGATGCCCTCGAGATGAGGATCAATTTTAGCACAAAGATATCACCCCAAGACAAATGGACAAACTGAGCGGGTGAATCAAATTTTAGAGGATATGCTCAGGATGTATGTTATGGATCATCAGTCGAGATGGGAGGAGTACCTATACTTGGTGGATTTTGCCTACAATAATAGTTTTCAGAGTTCTATAGGCATGGCTCCTTTTTAGGCTTTATATGGCAAAGAGTGCAGGACACCTCTTATCTGGGATAGGTTAGAGGACAGGGTTTCTCTTGGACCAACTTTGTTACGGGACATGGAGCAACAGGTAATTTTGATCGATAAAGACTGTAGAGCTACAAGACAGGAAGACAAAGTATGCATATCAACATAGGACTAACTGTAGTTTTTATGTGGGCATGAAGGTGTTCCTTCGTGTCAGACCACATAAGATCCCTATCCGTTATGGAAAAGGTTCTAAGTTAGCTCCTAGATTCATTGGTCCTTTTGAGATCTTGGAGCGTATCAGCCCTTTGGCCTACCGTCGAGCATTTCCATCTAGCTTATCTCGCATACATGATGTGTTTCATGTTTCTGTAATTAGGAGATACATTGCTTATCCTTCTTATGTGTTGAATTGTACCTCATTATAGGTACGGGATCGGGGGCATGTGATGGTGGATCTCGTTCGCATTATATATCGTAGGACCCTAGGCCTTCGAGGTAGAGAGATTGATCAGGTGTGAGTGTAGTGGAGTAGATATGATGATAGTGCAGCTACTTGGGAGGATGCTACTTTACTATGATTTCAATTCCCACATCTATTCCAGTGACTTCCAGGAGGAAGTCAAGTCTAAGGGGAGGGGGATGTAGTGCCCACTTCCCTTTGACACCTTTTGATAATCGGTCATGACACTATTGACTATATTATAGACATTGTTATAGTTTTGATATAGTATGATGTTAGATGTTAGATCATAGATTATTGTTGATTTTGGTTCATATCTGAGTGTTGGTGGTTATTAGAGACATTTTGTATATTGTTGTTGATATACTATTTGACATGGTTATATTATAGATGTTGTTCAGACTTGTGATAATTGGATATTTAGAGTAGGCCTAAAAATGAAAATTGAATTAAAAACTGATAATGATATAGTTGTTGATGAAATTGTAAGTGATACTATTGATTGTCTTGATGATTGTTGTGATTCACATATATATTGATGATCTTGAAATTATATTTATATTCATTTGGATGTTCTAATATGGCCACGAGGTCGAAGGAGGTATTTTATTTTGCAGGTTTAAAATATCACAACAAACATTGGGGGATTGGAGACCAACCACATTGGAATTCTAGATGAATTCAACAAGGTCACCATGGCAATTGTATTTGTTTGTGTTTGTTTGATTGTTGTTAGGGATTTCCATGGGGAAATCACCTTCAAATGTGACCAAGGGATTTTTTTGCATTTCTTTTATTTGGTCCCTTTGTTAATGTTTGCATGTGTTTATTTTGTGCATTTTCACTAAATGGTGTGTTAATATTGTGAGTAATCATGTTGTTAAGATAATTAATTAAAATATGCCATAAGAAAGTTTTGGTGCTCAAAATTGTCTCACCACATTTTTCCTTTTCAATCCATTGATTTAACCTCTGTCAAATTTTATCTCTTTGTGTTGTGCCTAAGAGGTTTTCTACCTTCCTTTGGTTTCCTGTTATCTCTCGAAAGTGCACCCCAGTAGAGAGATGGCTGCAGGTTTTCTAAGCTTGCAAAATTTGATCTTTCTCTTTTGTAGATACAATGGAAACACCTCAGGTCTGTGGGTATACCTATTTTGAGGTGAGTCTCCGGTATTAAGACCGGTTCCTTGTTGATGTATCCTAAATTGATTTTGGGGTTTAAGAGTAAAAGATGACTGTAAAGTAATTAAAACTAAGGTGATACACCAAATTTGTATGAGGGCTTTGATTGAGTATATGCACAATTGATATGTGAAGGATTTTGGGTGCACGAACCAATAGTTATTCTAGAAAAATTAAGGGAAAAACACTTGGAGGTATTGAGGGAGATTATCACAACAATACTGCTAAGCTAAACATGCACATTAATATCATGCAGAAATTACTGAATTTTGCAACAGGGTAAGATGATTAATCAGGGAATTTGCATTCACAAGACTAATAGAAACATACACAAGACTGCAAATAATTGGTAAGGCAGAAAGTACTTCACACTTAGAGGGAAAAATTGGAAAAAATTGCTTCAGTACTCCTATATCCAAAAATTCCTCCAGTAGTTCTCCTTGTGCTTTGCAAAGGCACACAATATATATAGCAAAAATTAAATATACCCTCTTCCTAAAAATATCCTAAGGCTTGTACTTTCACCGTGCATTCTATTTTTATCCTTTATTTAATAATAGATAAAGGAATAAAAATAGAGCATGCAATTACAAATAGACATTAATAGCCTTGATTACAATTGGTCAACTGATCTATTTTTAAGAAAGAGAAGGATGAATAATTTGCTAAAAATAAGATTTCTTCTAGGTGAGTCTCTCTCCATGAACATGCAACTCTGTCTTCTTCTCTATTATGTCCTTTTGTGAAGGCATGCAAAAATACTCCCGTGTAAGAAAATAAACACTTTTGATCTCCAATACTTTAGCAAAATTATTCACCTCTCAGTGGGGACCACTTCTGATTCGTACAATTGTCTTCAACTGAGTTTGACCACTCTTGTGGACTTAGCAAATATACATGCCATAATACTTTAGTCTCTGCCACCTTTGATAAATACATACATGTATATATGTGTCGGCCTTTGTATTTGAAAGAATATAGTTTAAAATTTTACCTTTTCGGTGATCATTGCACAATATAATCGGGTCGGTTTTTGCATTATTTGGAGCATATACTATAGTTCGAATTTGGAAATCATTGCAATGATTATTTGACGGACACGTGGGCTAGCCCCTTCTACACGATGAGTCAACCCTTGGTTATTTTTTGGTGGCATTTTAACTTAACCCAAACTAGGGTTTCCTGTCCACTCGCCGCGTATATGCATTTTTAAACTCTGGTCGGGTTTGATTTTTTATCAACACCATCGATCTCTGTCCTTGATGGACCTGCATCATTGATCTTTGGCTCCTTTGGTAGACTTTCGAGGCTTTTGTGACTTTTAAGTCCTTTGCGGACTTTCAGGCCTATTTGAAACTTTAAGCTTCTACGGGCTCTCAAAACAACTTGGAATTTTAACCACATTTGCAAAAGGTATAAAAGTTTTAAGAAAGCCCGTTGTTCTACCAATGTTCCATGGAATCGATATTTGACCTTTTCCCTGATTTGACTTTCTCCTCATGTGCTCGGGCTTGCAGGAAATTTTGGAACTTTTTACCCTTTTGCAAAAGGTTTCAAACTTAAAAATACCCCCGGACTCCGCTTTTCCACTTCTGATGTGGTGGTGCCACGTGTACTCTACGGACTTTCAGGCATGGGGAGGAAGTTTTACAATTTTAAAATTTGGTAAATTAGATAAGTTGGTCAACAACCGCAATTTTTCTTGGACTACTTTGCATTGATTCTGATGATCCATTTGTGAGCGTTGATCTCTGTACTTGTTAATTTTTTATTATTGATCTTCAAATCATGATTTAGGGTTTCTAACTTGTGATAAATGCCTTTAATGGCTTGAACCATGGTTTGCTTCAAAAGTGGAGATCGATCCTCATCCTTTGATCTTCATCCTTGATGAAGCTTGATCGTTAATGTACTAACCGTGGTTGAGTCCTGTTAACTCATCTCTTGAGTTTGTATGATAAAGGGGACCTTGACCCATAATGATCACTTCATTTGGATTTTCACTCTGCGGGTGAAGCCCTAGCAAAAATTTTCTTCGATGCCATTATTCTGAGCATTCGAGTTTGATCTCTTCTACAAAAATGGATTTCTATCATTTTTTGCTTCTTCTAAGCTCTTTGCGTAGCTATATATGATTGTTTCAGGTTCATTTAATTCTTCAAACTCTGTAGATTCGTGAGCAGAAGTATTCGATCTCTCTGTCATTTTCATTTTCTTGAAGCTCGGATTTTAACATAGAGGAGGTCTCTATCTCTTTTCCTTTTTCTCTTGGCTGCCATTTTGGAGTCTGTGAGCTCGGTTTATTTTTCCTGAGTAAGATTTGAGCTTGGATTTATAGTTCTCTAGATTTTTGCGAAGCTATACGGGGTTTCTCTATAACATTGTCTCCTTTCTCTCGAGCTCTGTAGATTTGGTTTTCAAACCTTGGTTGGAATTCAAGGCAGAGTTGCATGTTTCATGTCTTCATTCTGTCAGAGCTTTCTGAGCAATATGGTTGTGAGTGTTTTCCGCCATAAGTGGTTATAGGTGAGCTAATTTTCTCTTATACGCGTACACTTTTGTTTTCTTTTCTTCTTTAAATATATCACTGAAACTCTTGGAAATATTTGTGGGTTCTATGATTTATTGCTCCCGCTTGACTCCTAAGTTTGAAACTTCTCATGGGCATATGGATTTCTTGCTTCATCATTCTGTTGCTTGAAAGTTTCAACTACTCGATTATAAAATGGTGAGTTCTTGTCTGTTACTCTGATTTTGACATTTGCTGAATGAAAATCTATGCCTAAACTTCTGTATTTAGGTTTGTATTTTTTTTGTAATATTCTTCAGAAAATTTGAATCATCTTTCATTTTATTGTTCTAAAAAATACTTCCTCTCCTAGATAGATATAGACCTGTGCAAGAATGACACTTATGATGCCCCTGTAGATTTGTCTTTGTATAATAACCTTCATATATCCATTTCATGCATGATGCTTTTAGGTTTTAGTAGACTTCCATGTATTCGTAATAGGGTTTGGCCTAGATGATACTTTGTGGCTCTCTTAAAATTGTTTCTTAAGTGCTTCAATTATTCTATAACCACGTAGACCCTGTGTTTTCTAAACGTACAATTTTCCTTTATTTTGTTGAGCTTATTTCAACATTGAAATTGGGCATGATTGTTGTTGTTTGTCATTTGCTTAATCTGAATAGAACTGGATATACATGCCATTGAAGATCTGTCCCTCCATTTTGACTATTATATCCACTATAGGATACAATTTAATCTTGAATAACATCCCTCCCTTCCATTTGAAAACTATAATGATTTCATTCCTTGACTGTATTCTTGAGACTTCAAAATCTATTCTTTGTTGAGTCACTTGAATGACTGACTATGAGAATATGTCATAATGATTGTAGTTTTCTTAAACATGCAGCACTCTGCAATACTCTATGTAATTCTAACTAAAATTGAATGAGAGTATGTGCTTGGTCTTTGTGTAAAATTAGTCAGCTGAAAAGAACCATTATTGTGCATAGATTTCTCTCTAGGATTCAAATTGGTAATGAAGTACTTGCATTCAGGTAACTATAAAAGTATCCATTGATTTGTAGTTTTAGCTTGATCTTGCAATCTTATGTCAAAACAACGAGGCTCCATAGTTGTCATTGGTGGAATTTTGATCTGCTTCTAGTTCTTTTCCATCCTCATGAGAAATTTGTACTTTCAGAAACTGTTGCAACTCTTATTGTTCTTGATCTTGTACTATGAGATATTCTTTTATGTATCTTGTATGTGCTTTCTGGAAATTACAAGCAGTTCATCTGTTTTAATACTATTTTAGGCATAAGCTTTGATTCAGATGCTTGTTAAGATCTCTGTTACTTTGTTTCTTTCACATAGATGTTTTATTTCCTTTAAGTAACATTTCGGCATGTTGGAAAATCTGAAATGTTGATTTTACATGGTGAAGCCCTGTCAAAAATTTCCCATAATCTTGTCTTCATTCCTTTTCAACTATAACCTTCTCTTTTTAGCCAAACATCAGCTTTCAAATTCTACTTCTTCCTTCTATGTAGCAAACTAAAACATGTATTTCTATCTCCTAGTCTCTCTTTTGTACTGTAACTTCTTCCACTTCAGAATGGTTACTGAAACCTTGAGTTACATTCTACCTTTTTTATGCATGAACTTATGACTTGTTTATTTTTCCTTGGCTACAACCTGTACCTGCACACTTAGGAAAATAGTTATAAAATACTAGTATTTTTGGCCTCTCTTATGTCCATGTTTTCTTCTTTTATTTTCTCTTCCTTCATTCTATCTGAGTGAATAAAGCATGTATGCAGTTTGATATTCAAGTAAATTACATCTCCTGTTATTAGATATTCATATGCACGAATTAGGATAGTCTAGGAATATGAATTGATCCCTGAGCTCGTAACTGATAGTTATCCTTTTCTTCTTTTCAAGTACAGTGGCTTCTACAATGGAGATGAAGAAGAAGCTGGAAATGGAGATGTTTTCAATCAAAGAAAGAAACCCCAAGGCAATGATGGGTTCACTCATACTCCTTTGCTTTCTCTTTCATGCATGTGTACCTTTTATTTTAGTAGTTGTACTTTACTTTTCAGTTACATCCCATGGCTTGTGTGGGAAACATTTGACCTTCCTTGTGAATAAAACATTGAATTCTGAAATTGAGTTGTGTATTCCCTTCTGCATTCTAGCTTCTCTGTATGGATTGTATAATGAACTAAAAAAATCAGTAACATAATTGAATGTCTTAATCATGAAGGAAAGAACATTAATGAGAACCTGTAACATTCAGTAATGAACTCTAATTTTCTGATATCTGTATTTTTGTTTGCTACTTCAAAACTCAACACTTCACCTACTCTATAATTTGTCATCTTCATCAAGACAACACAATTGTCCTTTGGGGCTTTGTGTTCTTTTGCTGAAGATGGCATGAAATTGCAAACTATGTGATTTGTTATGTCTTGTGACAGCACACATAACTGTAGATTTCATTTAATCTTATAACTAATTCATAGTAACAAATGATATCCAACTCCCTTAGTTTAGGTATAATTCACCCATGACTTTTATCGTAACGATGAATTTTTGAGTTGCCCATTTTTGCACAAGTGCAAAAATTGTCAACATTTCTAGCGATCCTATAGAGAAATATGCCTGATAGCTTAAAGACTAGTGCTTTGCTCGTGTCCATTGGGCATGGAGTTCAAACATGTAACGAAAATTTTTCTTTTCCGAAAGGTCCAACCCTTCCCAAAAAAACTAAAACTGGGAAAGGATCTGGTAAACCAAATCACATGCACGAATGTACTTATTGAATTGAAAAATGATGCAATGTGCAGAAACTGCACTTATTGAAGGGAAATCCTACTCTAACAATAACTATAAGATATTCAATAACAGTGTTTGAGAAACATACCATTCATAGGAATGGGAATTTCCTCTCCATTTAGCTTCAAAAGCTGTAAATCATTGTGTTCCTTGCTAGCTGAAATCATGTAAGGACCACTCCAGAGTGTATCAAACTTTGAGTGTCTTCCTGGCTTTACACAATTAGCATCCCACTTTAACACAACATCTCCTTCATTGAAGACTCTGAATTTGAATTTCTTGTCAAAAGTCTTCTTCATTTGTTTCTGATTCTTTTCCATATTCAAATGAGTTTTATCTCTTAGCTCTTGTAATTCCATTAACTCTACATAACAAACCTTTTTATGGTTCATTCTCAAGTAACTCCATTTGATGCAGCAAATCCAATGCAGGTAACTCAACTGAAATAGGCATTCTTACTTCTTTCCCATACACAAGTTTGTATGGTGAATTGCTAATTGATCTTTTAGGAGTCACTATGTCAGCCCAAAGTGTTGAATTTGACATCAGATGCCAAACTCTGTGATTATCCTTGAGTGTTCTTTTGATGATCCTTAACAGATTCTTGTTAGTACTCCCAGCAAAGCCATTACCTTGTGGGTAATAATTAGATGAAGAACTTAGATAAATTCCGTGGTTGATAGCCCAATCTATTATCTTTGCACCAAGGAATGCTAAAGCATTATCTGATATAATAGTTGCTTTGGAACACCAAATCTACAAACTATTCCTTCATAAAAGGATAGTATTGAGGCTTCATTAGCATCCTTCAAGGATATTTCTTCAGTTCATCGTGTAAAATAATCTGTAGCAATTAAGATCCACTTATGTCCTTGTGAAGAAGGTAGATTTATCATACCAATAAAGTCAAGACCCCACTGCATAAAAGGTTGATCAACTGAGATAGGCTATAAGAGCAACGAAGCTAAACGTTCTTTCCCAACAAAGAAAGCACACCTTTTACACTTCCTTATCCAATCAAAACAGTCCTTGAATATGCTAGGCCAATAGTAACCAGCTTTCATAATTTTTAAGGTTGTGGTATGTGCTTTGAAAAGTGACCTCCTGCAGGTCCTTCATGGAATTCTAACAATATTTTCTGAATTTTATCATAGTCAACACATCACAACAATATTCCATTTATATCTCTTTTGAACAACACATTATCAATGAAGATATAAGGTATAACTTGTAATCTGAAATAGATTCATTTATTTTTGTCCATACCTTCCGGATAGGTCCCATGATTCAAGTAGTTAATCAGATCAGCCATCCATCTTGATTCCTGAATCTCGTGAGTGAGCTCAGGTTATTGATTTCTTGGTTGAACCATGATTTTTGATTATTGATATGAAATTTCAGCATGTCGTTTTGAATCATCTGGTTTTGTAACTTGTTGTTTTTCCATATCAGCAATTAGATGCTCACATAAACCTTTCCCTCAACCGTCTTAGCAACCCGAATATCAACATCATACTCCATGACCTTTGTTATCCAGTTTTCTCTTTTCTCATTCAACTCCTTATTTAGTAAGAATGCTTTCACACTTGGATGAGAAACAAGAACATGGCTTTTATTGTTCGAAAGCATATACTTGAAATTCTTTAGTCCTCTGACTACTGAAAGTACCTATTTTTTAAGGAATGTGTACCTTGTTTTGTAATCATGCAAGCTCTATCTGAAGAAAGCAATAAGCTACTCAATATTTTCATCATTAACATGGGTTAATATGGTTGAGATTATTTCAGCTCCTACAAGTGCATACATCATAAAATCTTTATCAAAATTGGGATTTGCAAGAGTGGGAGCTTGAGATATGGCTGTTTTGATTACTTCAAAACCTTCTCTTCCTTTGTTGGTCCAAGAGAAAGTTTTCTCTTTCTTTAGCATAGTTGTGAGTGGTTTAACCAATGCTGCAAAATATGGAACAAATCTTCTAACAAAGTTGATTTTTCCAAGAAAACTTTGTAATGCCTTCTTATGATGGGGCAATGATAGCTATGATATGGCTTCGATCCTGAAAGGATCAATTGCTAAACCTTGCTTAGAAACAATATGACCAAGTAGCTTGCCTTGATGTACTAAAAGATAGACTTCAGTGGATTCAAATATATTCTAAATTACCTGCACAACTGAAATTTTTCCTTAAATGCATTAGATGTTCTTCAGAATCTTTTGAAAATACAATAACATCATCTAAATAAACAAGGATGCATTTATTTAACAAGCTATGAAAAGTCATGTCCATTGCACGTATAAATGTTGCACCAACATTTGAAAGACCAAAAGGCATCCTTTTGTAAGCATAAGTACCCCATTTAGTGGTAGAGGTTGTTTTATATCTATCTTCTTCCTGGACTAAAATCTAATTATATCCATTATAACCGTCTAGAAGAGATAGTCTATCTAAACCTGATATTGTTCTCAAAATCTGATCCATATTTGGGAGTGAGTAATGATATTTTAATGAAGCCTTATTAAGATCTCTGAAATCTACACATAGTCTAATTTCACCATTCTTTTTCCTAACAGGAACAAGATTGGCTACCCAAATTAAATGCTTAACTGGAAAGATAATACCTGATTCAATCAACATAGATAATTCTTTCCTCATCAGAGGTTCTATTTTAGGATTTACAGGTGCCTCTCGTTTCGTCTAACAGGTTTAGAATTTGGTTGCAACTCAATTGTATGTTGTGCTAAACGGGATCAAATCCTTTCAGATCTTGGTATTTCCAAGCAAAAACATCTTTAAACTCCTTGCAAAGATCAATAAATGACTTCTTTTCATTTAAGGAACATACCTTTCCAAGAAATAGTTTTTTCCCTTCATCAACCGAGATCTCTTCATAATTATCAGCGTGGGTTGACATTTTAGTCTTGACCTTTCTTAACTGATCATCAGTGTTGAAGATGTCTTCCAATGTGACAAGACCTCGAGGAAATTTATTTGTCTTTAGCTGAACAATTTGATCACCATATAAATGATGTAATTTATCCTGATTAACTGTAAAAAACTCAGCTTCTTGCTGCAAAAACCTACAGATTTGATCGTCACTTTCAAAAACTTGTCAATTTGAATCATTATTAGGTACTGAAGGTCTAACAATTAACTTTATATGAGGTTGTATTTTGCTATTTTCAATCTGTTCCAAAGACTTCAAAACTAGCCCCAACTACTACAAGTCTGCTTTCGCATGCTTGTTTTCAGCTCTAGGAATAAACTGAATGTTAATAGCATCGAAATATTCCATTAAGTCTGAAACTCTATGTTTGTAAGACTTCATTAATGGATTCTTACAAACATTGAAATTTCTTACTTGATCAATAACCAACTCAGAGTCACCAAAAATCTGCATCATGTCGATACTTCTCTTTCTAGCTCAAAGTAAGCCATGAATTAATGCTTCATATTCAGCTACATTGCAAGTACATGAAAATTGGAGACGCAAATCTGAGAAATACCTTTCATTCAATGAGGAAGTGAGCATTAGACCTGCTCCCTGTCCTTTCTTGTTCTTAGCTCCATCAAAATGAAGCTTCTAAATCCCTTCTATTGAATCTTTTGTTTTGGATAGTAAGGGAAGTGTATTTTCTTCACGCATACAATACACACCAAACAGGTGTTCTTCAAATTCCTTAAAAGGATCATGAGCATGTTCTTCCACTTTATTTTCATCCATAAACATGTTAGAAACACCATCTAATGCTGAAACAAGAGCTACCTCATCAAAATTAGATTGATTTAGGGTTGCATAATTAGCCACTGCATTTAAAGAGTGAGGCTCAATGTGAAATATGGCCAATGGCTTTGAATTGATAGTAACTTTGGTACCATAACGAGTAGTGATAAATAAGGACCAATCTGAAGAGAGATAACCTCCTATTTTTTTCATGAAGTCTCTAGATAAGCATAAGGCAAAGTATGGAGGTAAATCCACAACAATAACATCTTGCAGAATAGAAACATTTGGGCAAGCATGTAACGTCACTTCTAAATTTTTGATTATACCAACTGTATTAGTTGCAGTTCCATCAAGTTGTAAGACACTCCTTTCTGTAGGCTCATACTGCAAACCTAATTTTTCTGTAATCACTTTTGGCATAACTATGCTACTTGCACCACTGTCCACCATGCAATTATGAACTACATGTTCTCCAATAATCAATGACAAATAAAATGGTGGTGGCTTCTTGATATCAAGAGCATTCAGAAATTTATGGACCATCCACTTAACTTCTTTAATGTGGTCTTGTTCAAACGTTCCAAGGACCATGTCTGCCTTATAAACTTCTTTTTCTGTTGTTTTTAAAGAAATCTACAGCTTAGATAGCTCATGAGAGAGTAAATCTTGTTGTCCAGGAATATTTAGAGCATCCCACATTGAGATGTTAACATTATTCTTTTTCATTACATCAACAATGTTGAAAGAAGCAAGTGTTTTAGAGACGGATTCAATTGTCTTAGAGTAGGCCTTAGCGAAAATTGATTCTGCTTCAGCTACCTTGGATATCTGAGGTATAAACAATATTCTTGGATCAGGTTGTAGTTTTTTTATGGCCTTTATCAACCGGAATACTTGTTGTTTTTTAGGAACAACACAGTTGTTGGTTGACTTTCCGACTATAGATGTTGTCTTATCAAAGGATGGTAGGTATAGGCCTATTTTGTTGTTTTTGACTTTCAACAGCTTTCCCTTGAGCCCTAGTAGTGACTGCAATGAAATCCTCATTAAAACTGACTAAATTCTATTCAAGTGCTTTCTGAACATGAGTTTCTTGCTACCCACCCTCCATCTGAGGTATGAACAATGTTTCGTATTGAGGTCAGGCAACAAGATTTAGATTCGTAAAAGTATTTGGGCAACTTGTAGCTGCATGAGGTTGATTGCAAGGTTGACACTAATCTTCTGTATCCATATTAACTAGGACTAAAGTTTTAGAGGAACTAGGAGCCTTTGGATCAAACCGCCTTTCTTTGGTAAGGCTGCCTATAATTTTGATTCTCAGTAGGTTTTGCTAATAAGGAGCCCGATAGGGTCTCATGTAGATAATGCAATTGTTATCAATTGAAGTCAATTTATTTCTCATAGTTTGCAAAGCTTTAAATACATCATTTGATGAAGCTACAACAAAAGAGGTTCTATGATTTTAATAGGATGAGGAATAGGTGTTAAATCTACCGAAAAGGGCATTTTTTCAACTCAAATAGCGATATCGTAGGTTGTTGGGAGTGTCTCTCCCCCCATTGATTGAATCATAGTTGAAATATCACTGTTTAATGCCCTAAGATAATAAAGGAAAGCATGATCAGCTTGAGGCTTAACACTTGCTGAATTATTTCCCAAGTTCTGGAAAAATGGATATTGAAATTGGACATAAACTCATTGGGAGCTCTTTGAATAGTAGACAATTGTTCAATGAGAGACAAATGATCTGAATTATCCTGAAATTATTTCAGCAATTTTTCACCTAAGTTATCCCAAGTTCTTATGCTTCAAATTTCTATGTCTCTGTAGCATTGCAAGGCTTTCCCTTTAAAATATGCAGCTAAAAGTCTTAAAGCTATGTCTTCATGAGTGATATTATGGACTGCACATAGGGTTGCAACATCTTTGATATTTTCAGCAAGTGTAACCTAATTTTCACCAAAAGAGATTGCCTCAGACTCTGACACATGGTACCTTCTAATAAGCTTTAAGCCTTCAGACAAATTTTACCAAACCAAGACATGTGGTGAGCCCGCGCTCTTCCAAGGTCTAAAAATTTGGGGACCATCTCAAGGTGCGCCATTGTGACACGTGGTAGTTTGAAAAGTCAAAAGGGGCGGGAGGCCAGACCATTGGGGGTGACTTGGATTTTTTTTCCCCCTGATATTCAAAATATTAAAACATCAAAATGTCCTGCAAGCCAGATAAAGGAAAGGTCAAATCTTGCTCCAACCAACTCAGCGTGAAGGTGCGGACCTTTAGAGGAAAAGTGGTAAGTTTTCCCTTTGTGGGAAAAGGAGTTAAAAGTAAAAAAGGGAGCATGGTTCCACTAGGACCCACATCAGAGACTAGATGCGAATGGCGGAGCTGCGGGGAAACTTGGAAATTTTTCCCTTTTCCAAAAAAGAGGTGAAATATCAAAATTTGGCCACGGTTCCTTTGGGACCCACCTCAGGACACGAGTCAGGCTTATTTCTCGAGGACGGAGGTACGGATAAAAATTGACATTTTTTCCATTCTTTCAAAAAGTTGTAAAAAATCAAAAGGAAACCCCGGGCCCATTTTAAATTGAATCTTCCACGTGGATGACCAAAATTCAAAGTAAAGATCAACGACAGCTATGTCTCTGAATATAATTTTCCCCATTTTTATTGAAAATCTCCTAGAAGTGTGAGTCTTCATGATTTTTTGGTATTTCCTACACGCCAAACAAAGAGGGGAGTTAATTTTGATATCTAGGTTTGGTGGGGAAGATTTGGGGACGTCTTCCACCATTAAAATGGTCTGACTATCGGGCTCGATTTGATTTTCCATTTTTTTCTCCTGAGCACGCAAGGAGCCAATTTGACAGATTAGGGGCAGAAGTGGTTGGCGAGTTGAAGAAAGAGTGATTTACCAAAGGAAGGAGTTAAATGCGGGAGATATTCGAAGAGATTTTCCACCTGAGCACCTGGTAACTTTTTGCAGATCTGATCCTAGGAATCGCGATCGTGATCATGGCAAGCACTAGTGCACTCAATGTTTGTATTTTTTTTGGGGAAAACTTTGTTGTGAAATGTTATAAATTACACAAATTTATCATGTAAATGGTTGGAGTGTTAGGGGCGGGACTGATTTTTCTAATAGAAAAAGCTTGATAGAGCCCATCCTTTTTGAGAATCTTGTATATCTCTTTTGTATTGAATTTGATCGTGTCAAGGTGGTTATGAGTGTACAGCCATTGAAAAGCTCTAAGATTGTTCTAGAAACTTTCCCCTACTGATAAATTTAATCAAACTCAAGTTATTTTGTGTTGATCTTAAGCAAAATGTGTTTGTTTTATTTCTGAATGTCTACAAATAGTTCTTCTTATTCCTGTTGTAATCTTGTATCAAAATCTATCTCAATCACACAGGTCTCAATCCTTGTGACAGTTTAGTGGCATTTGCAATTTCATTTCTCAGGAGAGCTTTCATCTGGGAGTGAAATAAATGATTTAAAATCATTTTTCTTTCACCTGTTGACAGAGATTGTCTGTAATCCTTTGGGTGTACCTCAAGCGTGATTGGGCTTAGATCTTGATACTTTGTTGGGTTTTCTAACTCAAGCCTTCATGCTAGAATCTCATAGATTGTGTGAAAAAGTGCTAATTGGGCCTCTGGTTAAAGAAACATTTTAGCTATTCTCAGTAGCATTCTGTTGGTTTAGCTTTCCATTTTGTAAGATATCTCAAGGATCTGGCAAATCAAGTTCATGTTGTCTCACCTCCCACCAAAATTTATTTAAAAATAACCAATCCTACCTATACTACCCCTGTTTTCCCTGTGTGTATACAAATGCATAATTTCCATCACCAAAACATGTAGGAACAATCAGGACTCCAAATGTCTTTAGTAGCCCGAACCTTTCCTAGAAAATATCTCCACTATCTAGAGTGACAACTCGTGAGAGTTAGATTTTGTTGCATTGATCATACTTTCTCCAAGGTCTCCTTAACAACTTCATTAGTAGGGATATCCCCATCTCCTCCATAAACAACAAGCTACAAAAGGGTTCTCTTACCTTGGTTGAAAGGCACAACCTAAAATAGTGAGGATAGATCAAATCCTCTTAAGGTGCTACCCACTCTTTTCAAAGCCTGAGTGCTAAAAAATCAGATAGACTACTTCCCCGGCTACAAAACGAAATACATAATCATCTATCTACCTCTGAGTGTCTTGTTAAATCCATGATGTTGCTTGTCCTTTGAAGGAGATTAAATTTGGGTACCAACATGCTTCTCACACCATTACCGGGGAATTAGTTCAATAATTAGACCCTGGTGTTGTATGTAACTTTTCCAGTCTCTACAAGTTTTTTACACTAGTATTCATTGATAAATTTTGGTAAAGGAAAGTCAGATCTTTCATTTCTAGTTTCTAGTGCTGACAAGACATTTGACAGATCATATTTTAGTGCATTTTCATAACTAAGGTGGAAATCCTTAGTGGCAACTCCCTATCTATTTGATTTTGATAAGGATCAGTGTCTTAAAACTCTATCAAGTGAGATTTGTACTATTATTTGTAAAGTTGGAAGAAAGAAGATTTTTCTTCGCTAGGTATCCTGCTAGGACATTGTTTCCAGAGTTAGGAAAAGAAAAGTTAGAAGGAAGAAGATCCTGGAGAGTTGTCGGAGATCAGCAGTCAAGAAGAGGAATCCCCATTGATGAGAGTGATTGGCCTATCATCGAATACGCCATTCAAGTAATTCTAAATCAGGTATCCTCTTTGTGAAATTGAATTCTCCAACTAGAGAAGGGTGTTCATTTGATTTTGAAAAGTTTGTTTCTCATTCTTCCCCGTATTTTCAGAAGTTGGTGGGGATTTCCAAGAAACTATGCCTTTAGAGGGTATCCATTTTAAAAACTATACTCCTGTGTTTCAAAGACCCCCTGCCCCTTATCCATTTGTTTCTCCCCAAGATCACCTCCTAGAATCAATATGGCTCATCCCCCACCCAGACCTTTATTTTTTGTAAACACCTTTGGACCTATAAATTTTGTGGGAATGGTTAGTTATCCAAATGCAGTACCTCAAGATGTAAGGAAAAAACTACCAAAGTTCCAAGGAAACAATGTTATAACTGGTGATCAGCATTTAAAGCTTTTTATCAACATGATGGAAGACTTTGAGATTGAACATGAAGATGTATACATCAAATTATTTGTTCACACTTTGGAAGAGGATGCAAGGGACTAGTATAAATCTTTGCCAGATAACTCTATTGATTCTTGGACTAAGATGAACAATGCCTTTAGATTGCAGTATGGTGATAGAACTAACCCTAGGTTTCTTCTATCAAAATTTGAAAATATCAAGAAGAATCCTAATGAGTCAGTACATGATTTCAACACAAGGTTCAACAAGACTTTGAGAAGATTGCTTGTTAACTTGATACCATGTGATGAGTCATGTTTGATCAAATATTCTGATGCATTTGATAAAAAGGTTGCATACTACTTGAGGGACAAGAACCCTACCAATTTGAGGCAGGCCTTCACTATGGCTTTGCAAATTGAAAATAATATCAAGGAAATTGGAAAACCTCCTAAGAGGGAGGGTGTGAAGCTGATTAATCCGTAAAATCCTTAGGCAAGCAAGGCTGCTGATTTGGAAGAAGTTGTGAAAATTTTGGTAGGGACTATCAAAGAAATATCATACAAATTAGCCCGAGAAGAAAAGGGAATTGAGCGAGTTGCCGAGGCAAGGGACCTGTTGGATTTGGAAATAGGAAGCCCCAAAGCGTGGAAAACATAATGGTGCCCGATTCGTTGGCTGTCGAGTTGTTGTTGTGGAAGAAATAGAGGTCGATTGGTGTGACAAATGTTTCATGCTTCATACCCCTTGTGAATAATATTAGCAAGAAGAAGAAGAAGCTGATGATGACAATGATGATGATGTTTGCATGATGGGTTGTTCCACAAGCTCACAACAAGGGGCAACTTCAACTAGGTGATAAGTTTTATAACTTCTACTGATTTTTGGAATTGTTGTTGATTGAATGAATGCAACATGACCGGATGTTTATGCATGTAATTGTCGGTATGTGCATTTGAGTGAATGCATGGGATGAAATGATGTTAATGCTAACACCTCCATCAATCATCACATGGCATACCCGTATGTCATCAATTTGGATGGAGATGAATAGGGCTAGGTCCGGGTAATCGTTTTGGTGTGTCGCGATCTCTTCATCCGAGAAGCTAAGGGAGGTCACTTGGTGAACAAGATGGGGTGAAGATGAAGGTGGTAATTTGGTGAGAGAGGCTACATGATGGGGTGTGATAATGGAGGCTATGGGTGTAGGGTCATTGGGTAAAACCTCAATAGATTAAAGAACCTCCATGAGGGCTTGATGATGGGATTCCAAGGTTTGGATGAGGTCATATAAGGAAATTTTGAGGGGAGATTGATGTAATTGTTTGAGCATGGTGTGATGTGTGACGCCATTAGAAATGGGGTACGTGGGGCATGCAGATAGTTATTTTAGGTATGGGTGCAGATGGTATGTTGGGTATAGGATTGGTTGGTAGGTCAGTTGCCTTTTCTTTTCCCTTTTGCGCACGTGTAGTGATGTGTATCATGTTGATTTGAGGGGAGTTGGAAAATGGAGAAGGTGTAGGATGAGTGGTGTAATGACATGAAGGGAAAAACCTACTGGAGGAGAAAAGCCTTGTGAGGTGAGTTGGGCGCAATGACATTGGGGTGGTGGCGTGGCAAGTTCTCTGATGTGAACCATGTTAATTTCAAATCTTGGGAGTGGCTCTAGGAGCTGTGAGGGTGGAGGTTGTGGTTGTTGAGTGGGCAATGTGGGAATGGGTGTTGGTGAAGTAGGATCCTCATCAAGAAGGTCGTCATCATCAAATTTGGTTTCTGGTGGACACAATTGGATAAGGATGGTTTTCAAGGCCTTGCAATTCTCCACATCATGCCCTGGCACACGATGGTATGCGCAAATTTTAGTATCATCAAACCCTTTGGGCTTGGGTTTGAGGGGGTCGTAAGGTCGGAGTGGCAGTAATGTGATAACAGAGGTCTCGAGGAGGTTGGTTAAAATTTTGGCATAGGATCCTGCTAGTGGATCACAATGGGAAGTGAACGTGGGTTTGGGTGTAGATGTGGTTGATTGTCGAGGAACTATTTTTGGAAGAGTAGGAATGGGTCGAGCTATGGGAATAAAAATGCCGTGTGGTTTTAGGTATCGGTCGTGTTTGCTTGGGTAGGGGTACAGTAGATGGATGGGTAGGAGGGTGTGTAGTTGTTTTGACTACCTTATTGTGGGGTAGTGGGGTTTTATTTTTGGGTTACACCTTTTTGGGTAAAGGTGATGTGGGTGTACGAGGTCTAGAAGGAAAAGCAGATGGAGGAAGAGGGTGAGTTACCCATGGGGATAACGGGGGTGTTGTGAAGGTAGATGACGTGGGTCATGCTTGGGGTGTGAGGGACAATGACTGAAGTGTGGTGGGTAGTGAAGCAATAGCTGATGGTATTGGAGGTATTGGTGGTAAAAAGACTGCAGGTGTAGGTGTAAGTCATGTTGTGTGCCCGGGTAGGTTAGAGATTTGTGAGAAAGGAATGGGTTGTTGTGTTATTGGTTTATGGATGGGTGAAGGTTACTTTTCCATGTTGGGCAACCGAGGTCTTAAGACATGATGGGAAAAGTGCGGGTATGATTGGTGTGGTCGGGGTATGAGGTTGATGAATTTGTTTCTTTGGTTTGGGTGTCAGAGTAGGTGTGGTATTGACGTTGGAGGATGTAGCTAAATCCAGTTTAATAGGTGGATGAGTAAGGCTGGTGGTCGGGCGACCCCTAAAGTGGTAATAGGTTTAGTTGAGGCAAATGTTGTAGGTGTGGATTTGGGTTTAGATGTAGGTTGGGTTATGGGTAAGGGTGTGGTTTGAGTGCTAATAGGTATCGTGGAAGGGGTTGCAACAGAGGTGGTTGTATTTGGTTTGATTGGTCGAAATGTGTTTGGGTAGATAGTGGAGGTATCAGTAAGGGATCTCTACATCTGTGTTGAGACGGGGAGTAAGAGGCGCAACCATAGTACAACCATATCCATATAATCTAAATGATCACCAAACGTGAGAACCGCACGTCACGGGTGGAGTTGGTGAGGACCTAATGGCAATTCCCATAAAATGTGTCTTAGAGATGGGGAATTGGCTAGCTTCAGCTTCCGTGGGTAAGAGAGCCGAAAGTAGGTCGGTGGGATTCTAGGTAGCTAATGGAGAATGCTCACCAAGAGGCAAAGGTATCTCAACTGGGTCTATGATAGGTGGAGGAGATGATGGGAGCTCCTCTATAAGTGGAGGAATAGATGGGCACACCTCTATGGGTGGAGGAGGAAATGGGTACTCTTCTGTGGGTGGAGGAGATAATGGGAGCTCCTCTGTGGTGGAGGAGGTACTATAGGTAAAGGTTTTCTAAATGGTGAAGCTAGGGGTGAGATGGGCTCAATGTTAGCGAAAGACCCTCTCCATTGGTGATGAAGGAGATGAAAGGTGTTCCTCTCGATGATGAAAGAACAGGGAGGTTGGTTCCAATGTGGAAGGAGGATTTTGGCTAGGATCTCCTCTATGGAAGGAATATGGAGTAATTGGGAGGCGACAGTACCTCGTTAAAGATAGCGTGAACCTCGCGGGTATGGGTATCATGAGTTAATGTCTCACCGATTTGATTGGATGAAGGGGTATGGTTGGGAAATGGTTTTTTGAATATTTGTAGATTTTGGTTGGGGTTGGTGTTGGGATTATCCACGGTTAACTCACCTTTCTCGAGCATTTCTTGACAATAGTTTTGAAAGTGATGCGCTTTCAAATCACTATGACCCTTTACTCAATGATAGTTACTGAAATCATGTTCTTTATACCGCATGGGCGGCAGGTCAAAACCAAAGTGTGGGTTTTATAGGTGGAAGGGTGATGGCTCCGGCTTTGATAAGCTTTTCTAAGACATAAGAGTAAGGTTCCCAATTGGGGTATATTTTCACGCTCTCGTCTCGAATTGAAAAGTTTGGACCGGTGAGAGATTAGATGAGTGTGTAGCTCGATTTGATGGATGAGTGGGCCGGCCTTGAGTACCACTACGTTAGTGGTGCCCTTAGATTTTGAATAATTATTTTTGGTTTGGAAGAAGAAGAGGTATCATTCGACTTAAATGTCGAATTCTTATTACGTAATTGGATTTTCTTCTCTTCGATAGCATGAATCTCTAACTTTCGTGCCATAGTGAATGCCTCATCAAATGTTCGAAAGGTTTGGACTTACAAAGTCAAGGAGATATGTCTAGTGCAAGCCCATGTGAAGAGCTAGATGAGTTCATTTTTGGTAGTTGGAAGGTAAGTTGATAGATTCGCTTCATACCGATGTGTGGAATATAGATCGGTCATGGTAACCTTCTTGACGATATTGATAGAGAAATGATCCAAGAAGGCTTGGGCTACCCGATTGAATGAGGATATAGAGTGTTTAGGTAACTCACTATACCAATCTAAAACAGTCCAATGAGGGACATGGGAAAGGTTCTCAAAAGCAAGGCATCATCATGAGCGATCGATAACACCCATGTTTGAATGACCATAAATGTTGTTGTGGGTCTTCTTTTCTATTGAAACGATTGAATTTAGGCATTTCCCAATGCACAGGGTATGAACGGATAGGAATGGATGGGTACATAGGCTCGTTGTAAATCTCTTCGTATGTGAGAGTGTTGTGAGAGCTGAAACCGATGCCTCCAATGTATGCATCTTGTCCAACATCAATTTAATTAGGTCATTGGTGGGTGGGTCAGTGATGATTGGATGCCTCCCGTAGCATGAGGAGGTTGGTTTTGGGCATAGAACAGGTGGAACTCCGGTGTTTGGGGCTGCCATGTAGAGTGGTGGAGAAGAGGGAAATGAAATAGGGGTATGTACCCGAATGAATAATGGATGAAACAGGAGGTTGTTGATAGTATGTATATGGGGGTGGAAGGGTCGTTGTAACCCTAGTGGCAATAGGGGCTAATGCTTGTGGAATAGAAAGGACCACGTTCGAAATGGGGTAGGGGTCACCAATACTAGAGGTGGTAATGTAGCTACGGGTATGTGGGAGACATAGGGGCGAATGAGGGGTAATTGTTGTTTGGATGTAACAAGGGCCATGGAGGTAAAAACGATGTGGCATTCATAGCGGGTATAGGACCTAACTACGAAACAACCGAGGTAAGGTGGATGTGGGAAAATGGAGCTAGATGGGGCTGATGTGGGAGTGGGTGCGAGAGTCGAAGGAATAGATACGGGCATGTCATATATCAACTCGACCCGAGGCATCTCGAGTGGATGAGTGGGAAAGGTGAAACCGCAAGGCGGAAAAGTTTTGGTCAAGGAGTCGTGTGAACTCCTCATCTCCAAAGAGCGATAATAGTAAAAGGCTGGATGGGATCCATGGCTGGTGATAAAATAAAGGTGGTGAAAGACTAGGTGGGAGTGGTTGACAACCGGCATGAAATACGAGGGCGCTTGCTTGTCTTCAAGTCAACACCATGTGAACCAAGATCGATTAGGTAGAGCCGCTTCTCTCGTAAATGACACAGAGAACAACATGAATAGGTGAATCTAGCAACAAAAAGTGGATTAAGTACCAAATGGTGGATAGAATGTGAAACAGGCTAACTGATGCCGGCTAGGGAAAATTGACGTCGGTGAGGGGTAACCCAGCCGGTAATTCGTATAAAAATGACAATAAGTAAACAACGAGGTAGAAGGTAAAATCGATGTGGTATGCCAAATTTGAGGATGTTTAAAATGTCAAAGGGAATAATGACAATGATAGGAGCTGTGAAAAGTGGAAGAAAGTGAAGAAAAATGTCATTTTGAGTAGGTTAGAAAATGACATGGAACCGACGTCGGTTGGGTATAACCGATGGCGGTTAGAGGTAACCAATGATGGTTACTGTGAAATTGAAATAGTGATGAAAGAAAGTGGTTGTGAATTAAAATCTAATGTAGAATCAAACCCAGAATTCTAAGAATGATGATGATATGGCCTAGGCACACTTAGGTGAAGCTGAAATACACCAGTTGTGATGAGGAGCGTGCAAGGATAAACAAAAAAGTGACGAACGTGATCTCTCACCTCAAAACGCAAGCCAAGCAAAAACACTAAGAAAATGTGATCCTAGGAGTGCCCTTTCTATTATGTTTATTTAGCTTATGCTATTTAGGGATTGACACATGAATTGTGAAATAGAGTTTTGGTGAGGATGGCTTCCTAAAAAGGAGATCTAAAATGTGAGGTTTCGGTATGTTATGGTGGGGGTGGGCTTCGCTCAAGTATGACTCAACATGTTGAGCAGCGAGCTGCTAGGTGCCCACTGCTCCGTGATCATGTGATCACCTGCGCAGCTTCTTCCGTGCAGGATATTGTTTAAGAATGTATGTTTTTGAATTTTTGTGAGGTTTGGTAAGACTCGAGAAAGAGATAAGGATATAAGTGCTTTTCTATGATTCGTTTGTCAACCATCACCGAGCATGACTTCCAACGTATAGGTCGCCCTCAATTAATGTGAGCTAATGTAATAAATCAAAATGGAATGCACTTATTTTTAAACCCAAATCAAAAATGTGAAATTGGATGACACAATAAGATGAAGAGGAAGAGGGATGCTCTTTCACTACAATGTAGAAAACATAAAGAAATGGTTCTTTTTAATTACACCAAAAGAAAAGTTTCCTTTAAAGCAAATAGAAAGAAGAGGTGGATTACCAGGAAGAAAATTATGTGTACGCTTTCCGAAGGGAAACAAAGACAATTTTTCCTAGGAATGAATGAAATGCAAGGAACCCTGGATGGGTCCCACCGGGCATGCCAAAATGTTTCACCGATTCTTAGATCATTTCTTTGAAGTGTTGACAAAACAGATAGGGTAATGGGCATAGGAGGAATACCTATTCAAATGTTGGTTGATGGGTTGTTGTGCGCGTATGAATTTCGGATCCAAATCTGATCATGAGAGCTTCCTTTTGGCTAGGAGGAACTACCCGTAATGAAAACAAGACCACCGAAAGGCATTAAACAATATGGATAGTGAAATGCCTAGCGTATGCTAAATCCGGGAAGTGTGATACTTCCTAGATGGTCACACCACTGCTTTAAAAAATTTAATGTTGTAAACAAAGTAAATCCTATTGTTATTCAAAATTATTTAGGTATTTCACTTAAAACACAATAATAAATAGATCTAATCTTACAGGCTAAGCTAGAATAGAATCCAAAGGTCAAATGATTGGTTCTGGGTTTCGCAGTTTGATAGAGGTCTCGGGTAGATCACAAGTGAATGGGGGTGAGATGAAATTTTGTGGGTAGGTCTCGCTCTAGGATGTGTGGGAAAATACAAAGACTGTGTTGGTCGTCAGGGTGACCGATGGTGGTTAGGTGTAACCGGTGCCGCATTCGTGAGATCTGAAATGTCACAGAACAAGTTGTGGTCTCCTTTGTGATTGCACAAAGGACTTTGGTGAGTCGGGGTGAAATATTGGGTTACTGGAGTAGGCTTAGGTGAGGTTTTAATGGGTATATGGAGGTGAAAATGTTGGAGAAGGTCAATAGGGGCAAGATAAACAATGGATGATAAAATGAAATAAACCAGAAAGTATGATGTTATACTTACTTGGATCCCATTCTTGAATGCCTGTGTGTGAGGGATGGAGGTGCTGATGAGGGGTTTGAAGGTTGCAAGTGATCACCAACTGAAAGAAAGCTTCTGCATGGGCTGCATGTACACTCCTCTTTGCTTGGATAGATCATATCATGGCTAGGGATGGCTATGTAGGGAAGATGCTCAATCTCCTTCCTTACATACGGATTTTCGCTGGAATTTGCTCTCTGAAGATGCGTTATCTCTCTGAGATGTGTTCTTTCTCATCAACCTTTCTCCCAATGTTTTCCAACCTTGAGAATAAGGTATTTTAGGGGTTAAAAGGGTAACCGATGGCGGTCCGGCTTAACCGACAATGGTTAGGGGTAACCGGCATCGGTCAAGGTGAGATTTCCTAAGTTTACTAAACTAGGGAGATCCTCTTGATTTCCTTGGATCTCGTGTCATTATCCCGTAGATTAGACTAAGAGCTTCCTGTGAGCATGCTGGAATGTGGTTAGAAGGAATGTAGGCATTGATTTATAGGGTTTGGGTAAGTCTTAGTTAGTTATGGCAACTTGCTAAGAATAGGTATTAGGTTGAGTTGGCTTGATGAGGTGTCTAAGTGAACTATATGTGTGGATATTATTTAAATAAAATATTCAAATAATAAATATAGTGAGGATAATGCATTAATTTAATTAAATTAATATTAGTGGGGTGAAGGGGGGTCATGGCTAGGTAAATGTAATAAAGGGTGCTTATATGTTGAGGGACCAAAGGGGAGTGTGACCTAATTTTAGTGTCTACACCAAGGTCCAACTATAGTCCAAGCTCCAAATAATGCAAAACCGACCCAATTATATTGTGCAATGATCACCGAAAAGGTAAAATTTTAAACTATATTCTTTCAAATACAAAGGTGACACATATATACATGTATGTATTTATCAAGGGTGGCAGAGACTATAGTATGGCATGTGTAATGTAAAATGGTCACCCCTTTTATTTTTTCTAAGTCCACAAAGGTGGCCAAACCTGGTAAAGTGAAGGTGGTCCCCACTTCAAGGGGCTAGAGTTGATTTGCAGAGTGTCACTCATGTGACCATTTTGAAGGAAGATGTCAATATCAGAACATGTGCACATGGCAGGTGGTCCCCACAGGATGTTTATACTTTGCAAAATATTACAATTATTGTAATTATTTTGTTCTTGAATAGGGAGTTATTTTTGCATGCTTCACAAGAGGTCAGAACAGGGTAGGAGACGAAGTTGCATGCCCATGGAGAGAGACTTGCCTAGCAAGCAATCTTATTTTTAGAAAATTATTCACCCTTCTTTCTTAAAAATAGAACACTCAACTTCAGCTGTATTGTAATTAAGGCTAATAATGCCTATTTGTAACTACATGCTCTATTTCTATTCCTTTATCTATTATTAAGTAAAGGATAAAAATAGGATGCATGGGCGAGTACAATCCTTAGGCTATTTTTAGGAAGAAGGGGAGGAATTATTTTGCTATATATTGTGTGCCTTTGCTAAGCACATGAGGACTTTTTGGATATAGGAGTACTGAAGCAATTTTTGTCACGCTTTGCTCTTGAGTGTGAAGTATTTTCTACCTTCCTAATTACTTGCAGCCTTGTGTATGTTTCTATTTGGTCATGTGAATGCAAACTCCATAATTAATTCAAGTAGTTCTGCATGATATTAATGTGCATGTTCAACTTAGCATTATTGTTGTGATAATCTCCCTCAATACCTCCAAGTGTTTTTCCCTTTATATTCTGCAGAAGAACTATTGGTTCGTGCATTAAAAATCCTTTCACATATCAATTGTGCATATACTCAGTCAAAATCCCTCACACAAATTTGGTATATCACCTTAATTTTAATTACTTTAGAGACATCTTTTACCCTTAACCCCAGAATCAATTTAGGATACATCAACAAGGAACCGGCCTTGATACCGGAGACTCACCTCAAAATAGGTATACCCACAGACCTGAGGTGTTTCCATTGTATCTACAAAAGAGAGAGATCAAATTCTACAAGCTTAGAAAACTTGTAGCCATCTCTCTATAGGGTGCACTTTCGAGAGATAACAGCCCCCGATATTCAAATGATTAAAACATCAAAATGGCTCATGGCCCGATAAAGGAAAGGTCAAAGCTTGCTCCACTCAAGGGCGGAGTCATGAACAAAAAGTGAAAAATGTACATTTTTCTAAAGTTTGTAATATGTCGAGGGAAACCCTTGGCCTATTTTAATATTAAATCTTCCACGTGGATGGCCCAAATTCAAAGTGAAGATCAACGGTAGCTATGAGTCTGAATCTGATTTTCCCCCCATTTTTACTAAAACACTCCTGGAAGTGTGAGTCTTCATGATTTCTTGGTATTTCCTACACGCCAAATAGAGAGGAGAGTTAATGTTGATATCTGAGTTTGGTGGGGAAAATCTGAGACGTCTTTCACTATTAAAATGATCTCGACTATCGAGCTATCGATCGGATTTTCCATTTTTCTTCTCCCGAGCACACAAGGAGATAGATTTGATAGATTAGAGGCGTAAGTGGTTAGAGATTTGAAGAAAGATTGATCTATTAGGAGGAGGAGTTGAATGCGGAATATATTCGAAATATCTACCCCCGTTGGTTGGATATTTTCTCAAGCCAAAATATGAGGTTCAACCACAATACACGGGATCAAATCGCTCCTCAAAGACAGGGAGGCGCACTGCTTATTACGATCTAAAACACAAAAAAATAATATGTACAATATTCACACTATTCTAACCATTGGGGTTGGATACAATCCCAAATCCATATACACATGAGATGGAGATGTTATAGAATGGATTAGAAACAAAACTATTATAGACGAAACATAGTGGGAAAGGAATGAGAGGAACGTATTTTATTTCAAGAAAATATAGATCAAGAAATACTTATCCAAGTATTAGATAATGGGTGTAATATTTGGAACGATTAAAATAATCAAGAACACTAAACAAAGAATAGCTTAAGATCTTGGACATAAGAACAATCTCTCAAGATAGATGAATCCCACAACACAAAGTTTGCAAAATAACACCTGCTTCTATTCCTCAATGATTAAAAAGAAAATACAAAGTTTTTCTTATTCTTTATAACAACTCTCAATATTCTAAAAATATATCTCCTTATGGAATGCACAAACATCCCTTATTTATAATAGAAAGAGAAGAGAAAAGACAGGATAAATCCTAAAAAATAGTCATTCAACAAGAGTCTTATTTTGCTTGACTCTCACGTAGGAGAACAAGTCAAAATTTTCTTCCTATGTGACGAAACGAAAATGAAAAATACATGTCAATCTCTAGATGGAAATGACATGAAACATTATGCTTATTCTATTTCTTCGTCCTTGTCTTCCTCCAGTGAAGCCTACTTGTCTCGAAATTTCGAACTTCTAGATTATGCCCTGCATCTCAGCTTCATCTCGCAAACTGGAATGGTTGCTCAGAACCTCACAAGTTTCTTGAGTGTCGCTTGCATTTCCAGGAAGTTTCTTCAATCTCTTATTGAGTTTCCTTAATGATTCCAAAACATTCACAATCCTTATGAACTTATCAATGGTTTTCGATTGAAGACGGAAGTTGGTTCATGTTGGATTGATTCTTGGATTTTTTTATAGAAGTCATCGGCAGGTAGAATATTTGACCTTTCGTCCAACACCTTGGCAAAGATCTTGGATAGCTCCTCTTCTATGTCAACTAACCTCCCACCTTCTCTTCCTTTGGGGTCCGATCAACTAACCATTGGGGTACATTGGAAGAAGTTTCCCCTATTGGAGGTGTCATGGTTACATCTGTAGGTGGAGGAAGGTTTACCTGTGGAGTAGTGATGACTGCAAGTGTGGTGTCTGTGGGGATAAAATCAGTGAATGAAGGTGCGAGAAGGAGGAGGCATATCTATGGCCATCTTAGGTCCAGTAGAGAGAGGTGAGAGGTTGGAGAAGATGCTTGGCCATGGCTGATGAAAGTGACGAAGAAATACGAGGTGAGGAAGATTAGAGAGGAGGAGGTAGGATTCTGAAGTCAAAGCTTGAGAAGTAAGAGAGATACTTACCTCTGATGAGAAATCAACAAAAGGGGAAACAAGAGGTTGACTAACCTCGTCTTCTGAAGGAAGTTTTCCTTGTTCTGGTGGAGGAGGTGAATCTAGTACCTCAACTGTTTGTGAAGGAGTGGCAAATGATTCAACTCCTTGTTTTTCTCCTTTTCTGACAAACTTAAATTTTATCTGCCTCTTGGTAGGGATTTTATCCTTTTCCTTATCTCCCTTAGAGGGTCCCACCTCTAAAGTGGATATCTTCGAAAATATCTTTTCCTTATAATGCATTCCCCAAGAAATGAGCCATACCCTGGTATGGACAAGAATCTGAGAAGCTTTTTCAGCGATAGAATCTTTTTCAGCAAATGACCAATCAATGGCTGGGAATCCGTGTTGGTCTCCATTCAACTATTCGTACATAGTGTCCAAGACACTATCATTGTCCACGGTGCCTTCGAGGATATCAGCTAGATCTAACATCTGAATTTCTTCAAGCATCAATCTGTTGTTGTCCTTTTTTCGGATGGAAACTTCATCCCGAAGATCAACCCAGATGTCTTCCACATGGGGCACATGCAAATACAAGGTTCCATATGATTTGAGGACTCCTCAGAAGTCAAATCTGTCCCTGAGCTTCATATGTTTCTTCAATTTGTCTTAAAGCTCATGCACCATGTTCTTGGCCTTAACCATTGTAGAGAGCAGATGGTGACTTTGTATCGCTTTGTTGGAATTTGTGAAAATCCAACAATTGTCTGACTAACTCCATAAGGATCATTTTGTCACTTGGGAATCTGGAAAATGGAAAGGATTACCATGAAACCTCACCACCTCGAAGATAGGTGAACTTCTTGAATTGCAAGAAGATGCAACCCCATTTTGACACTTCGGCCCATGCTTCATCAGAAACCCTTCTTTTCCTCATATCAAGATTCAACCTGCAAATGTTTTCATAGAAGAAGGCATCGTTCACTCTTCTATATTGATCTTCAGACCCTTTTATTGTCAATTAAGGGAAGTACCAATATATATGTTTCTGTTTCCCGGTTTCCCTTCACATCTAGCCCTGGGTAATTTCTCAAGCATGCAGCTGCATAGGTGACGTATGACATCATATAGAACTTGTCGGTAGATAAGACTATTTTTATTTGGGAGTCTATCTCATCACTTATTAGGATACCCTAATCAATCCCTTGGTCATTATTCTTTATGACGATCATGAACTAGTACATCCACCCTTGGAAATATTTTGACTCTGGGAGTCCAAATAATCGACTCAGCAAGGTGATGATATCACTAATTTCGAGAATGAAATCACTTCGTGGACCATCTTGGGAAACCTAGAAATGGCTAGCTTAGCCTTGATCAAGAACTTCTTGTTTACATGCTTGATGCAGTCTTCCTAATATTTGTCCCAGGCCTTTTGTGTTGATTTAAGGTTTAAATCAAGATATTCCACAAAGTCGGGCAACCTTAGGAGTTGATCAAAGTAACCTCCGTCCAATTTCACTATAGACTCTCCTACTTGATTTCTTACTGAGTGGGAGGCTGAGTCATAGTTGGAAGCATAGGCCAAGATGAATTCAGGGCATTGAGATGATATTGGAAATCCTGCTGCAAGAGGGAGACTACTACCTACTATTGACTTCATCCAAGAATTCTGAGAAGAATCCTCAATTCTTTTCTAGAAGTCCTCCATATCTATATTACCGAGCTCTGTGTCCCAAATGTCATAATTACAGCTTATGTAAGAAGGAGACTCCATCTTCTAATACTTATACTTCATCTTTCTTGTTCTATCCCGATCATAGTTGGAAGCGCAGGCTAGATGAATTCAGGGTGTTGAGATGATATTGGAAATCCTCGCCGCAAGAGGGAGACTACTGCCAGCCTATTGACTTCATCCAATAATTCTAAAGCTTGTCCTCAAATTTTATAGACCTCCACACCTAGCTCGGCTTTTGAGACTTATGTAAAACACCTTAGAAACCCGACATCTTTCTTGAGTGTATGTCGGAGATTAGGACATGTTGAGTCATTGATGGAAACCCTTGATGAAACACGCTACATAAGTGAGGAAGTCTTGAACAAGTGGGAAACCCGACACACATGGCGGAACTGGAGGATGTCGAGCACCACAAAACCTGAAACAAGGCGGAAGAAATGAGATGTTAAACACCACATGGCGGAACAAAACCCGAAACAAATATATCAGGTTTTTGACATGTCAGGATATGAGAAATTTCCACCTCATGATCACTTAGGAATTTCAGACTTTTGTTTGAAAACTACAGGGTACAACCTATGAAAAATAAGTAAATAACCTAGGGGTGAATTTCAAACATGAACCCATATGGGAAAAGGACAAAAATCAAGGAAAATGACCCAAAACCCTAAACCAAAATGGGGGAGAAAATGAAATGGAAACCCCAAACAATCACCTCATAAATAACCCAAAAATCTTCAAAATAGAAAGAAGAGAAGAGTACCTTCAACAAGCTCGAAAAATGATCAAAGACGGATGGTGAAATTGATCTGGGAAGCTCAATCGGGTTTGGAGGTGGAAGAAGCATAAACGGAAATCCAACGCAAAAAAAAATGAACAAAGTAACAAATGTCGTGGAAAACCAGCTATTTATAACCTAACACTAATTACACCTCATTTGACGCATGTGCCAACTACCAGACAACTGGACATTAATGACATGTCATCATGCTTGGAGCATCCAAAACCCGATACAAAGGATTTAATTCAATTCGGGTTTCGAGTTTCAGGAAACATGCGACATGTAACATGCAAGAAACATGTTTTCATGCAATGAAAACCCGAAAACCTGAAAATCTCTTTCAAAGGGAATTTTAAGAGATTTTTCCAAAAATTCTTGTGGTTATCTCAATTTTAGCTGAAATCACTAAAACAAGATAACAACTAGCTCCAGTTGGGGACTTTCTTTGAGACATCAAAGGAAGAGAACTCATGTATAAAAAGCTTTATCCATTGGGCTATGGAGTCAAGAGAAGAAAAAACAAAAACAAACAAAGAAATAAAACAAACACACAACATAAAATAAATTATAATACAGTGCAAGAGAGCATCTTGCATTACTAATGGAACAACTTCAAATGTTGGCCACTAAAAGGTAGAGGGAGCAACTCTCCATCAAGATATGATAGATAGAAGCTATTTTCACCGTTCAGCTAGTGAATTTTGAAAGGACCTTTCCATAAAGAATCGAACTTGCCATGCATCCCTTTCTATTCCCTTCTCTTATCCCAGAGAAGTACTAGATCTCCAAGTGATCATAATCACTTCACTTCTTAGAGAAAACCATCAAGTCATCCAAATATACAACTATGACTTTGCCCATCAAATCTCTAAAAGCTAAGTCCATAGCTCTTTAAAACGTGGCTCCAGCGTTAATCAAACCAAAAGGCATCCTCCTGTAAGCAAAGGTCCCCCATGGGGTAGTGAATGTTATTTTATGTTGATCCTCAGCGGCTACCTCAATCTGATTATACCCTGAAAATCTGTCAAGCATGGATAACATTTCTGATCCAATGATAGTCTGCAATACTTGATCCATGATAGGCAATGGGTAATTTTCTTTCAATGAAGACTAATTAAGGTTCTGAAAGTCAACACAAATATGGATCTCACCATTCTTCTTTAATGGGGATGATGTTAGCAACCCATGTAGAATGATGAATTGGGAAGATAATCCTTATGTCTAACATCTTTTGAATTTATGCAAGAATAGTCCCTGAGATCTTTGGGTTATAATTCCTTTGCTTCTGCCTATAGGGTTTGACATCGACTTCAAAGGGATGTTATGTTTTACATCCTTGAGCTTGAGAGACTTCATATCCGCATAGGACCACGTTAAGACATCCATATATCTCTTCAAGAGTGAAGTGAATCTTCCTTTCTCCTCAGGAGAACATCATTTTCCGATGTTTACCATCCATGGTTAGTTAGAAGAGCCTAGATTAACTTGATCTATCTACGATGAGGAAGCACCTTCAACTTGCCTTTT
Source organism: Taxus wallichiana var. yunnanensis (assembly GCA_018340775.1). NCBI lineage: Eukaryota > Viridiplantae > Streptophyta > Pinopsida > Cupressales > Taxaceae > Taxus > Taxus wallichiana. The sequence goes on along the minus strand of CM031242.1, from coordinate 514,553,672 downwards.
ATCCTAAATAAAATGGTCATGCTTATCAAACAGACCTTCCAGAGAAACCAATCCCTTTGGAATCTTATTTCCTTTGAGCTGGATGAATTCACCATCAATCTCTTGATATGAATTCGAGACAGACTCACAGAAATCTGATTCTGATCCTTCAAAATAAAGCTCGCTAAAATTATCAGCTTTCTCAAGAAAAGACAATACCTATTGATCATCATTGAACACTTGCCAATGTGCTGAATTATCTAGAACACTTGGATGATACACAATCTCAATGGTATACTTGTCTTGTTTGAACTTTGGGTGAGGAAGGAGAAGAGATGCAAACACGGATAAAGAATCAACTTTATCGTTGTAATCTCTCAAAACTACCTTGATAGAAAAAGCATCAATCATTCTATGTTGTCCCACACCTTGTTCCTGTAATGCCTTAGGCGATCATTTTTTACCTGATAGATCCCCCTTACTTGATTTACAATCAACTCAGCATCTCCCTACACTTTGAGATTTCGATTCCCTTTTGCCTTGCCATTTCTAATCCTAATAACAAAGCTTTGTATTCGGCCGTGTTATTAGTATTATCAAACTACAGCTTGAAGGCGGAGGGAAAGATCTCAAAACCTAGAGATATAAGAACCACACCAACGCCCGACCCAATAGTTGAACAACTCCCGTCAAACTCGAGGGTCCAAATAGCATTAGGATCTTCTTCCTTGATACCTACAGAAGGCACCTCCGATGTCATGAAATAATTTCCCAAGCCTGCATCTTCGAAGAGAATTTGAGCTTTGGGGTCATCTGATTTAGTGACCAGGGACTTCACCGTCCTTCAGGGTGGAGGACACGAGGAACTCCATTCACTGGAATTTTAGCTTTGGTCCAGTCCATATTGATTTCTCCTCCGACATCTTTGCAAAACCTCTTCCTAAGAGAATACCATAAGCAGCTAGGATATCAAAGAACCAAAATAGTCATTTTACTCTCTTTTCTAGGAATGCGAAAAATACAAACTGTACATCCTTGATTTGGCCAATCAAGGGAACTTGCTTGATTTCCATGGAGTAACACCACCGATAAGGTTTAGTCAAGGTAAGTCCAAGGGCATGCACTACGTTTGCGGGCATCACGTTTTTTTATTATTGGTAAATAGTTTTTTGAAAGGGACTATACCCTTGTACAAAATGACTCAAAAGCCAGATATAACCATAGTAACATAACCAAAGGGGATCATAATCTAGATGTGAACAAAATCCCAACGGCAGAAAACAATCTGCCAAGAGAAAATCCTGCAACCAACGCAATCCAACAGCTGAAAAAAATAGCTAATAAACAACAACTAAACATCAGAACAGCTGCCCAACAGCTGTATAATAGACCAACAACCCGATATAACGATAAGAGCTAGCAAAAAGACAAGAATCATGCCTTGTCCAAGATGGTGGGGGATTTAGGTTTCCCGTATCCCTTCTTTTTCCTATCCACTACCTTCCATTCTTCATTTCTTTCTTCCATTGATATTGGAATAACCACTTCAATTAATTTGAGTGGGGTGAGATTTTCAGTAAGGGGAGTCAAAGAAGAGTTGATTACTATATTAGTGTTCTGAAAAGTAGAATCTGGGATAACTTCTCTGCATTATTCGAAGAGACTTCCATGATGGGTGAGTTATCTTGCATGTGGAAGCTAACTTTTAGAATCGGAGTTTCCCGGGATCGATTGTTAGATACTCTCGATTAAAATCTTTCCACGTTTTGGGCATCACGTTATTAAAGGCTCCTGAGTCAATTATGCAATTGTTGAGTTTAAACCCGTTTATAAGTAAGGACAAATAAAACGGTTCAATATTTCCCGAAGAAGCGACAGAGGTCATATTATTTTGAGGTAAAGGCTAAGTGGAGCTAGGAAAGATGCCTTTTGAAGATGAAGGGATAAAGCAGCATTACTTCTAATGAATTTTGTAAGTTTCTCAAACTACTCATGATTTGACTGAAGGTACTCGGCTTCTGACATTTGGATCTTAGTTTTCTTTGCATGATCAATAATGTCGAAAGTTACATATGAAGGAATGATGGTGGGCTCCGTTCTGGTTACACTTTTGAGACGAGGTACTAGGTCTTGGGGTAGGAGAAAGAGAGTTAGAAGAAGAAGTTACCTTTTTAGTTGTCTCCTTTTCAGTTTACGCTAAGATAGGAGAGCCTCTTTTAGCCATAACCACGGGAGCTTCTTTACCCTTCTCCTTAGAGCCTTAGACCGTCTTTCAGGGTTCTAAGATTGAGCTCGAGTGAAGACTGCGAATGACTGACCATCATGCTCGCATGGGTCTTCCTCATATTCCAAGTACCCAATGTTGGAGTCACCAGTGAATCATCGTCAAAAGACTCATCAACATATCCTAAAGCTTCAAAAGCTTTGTGAGAACCTTGATCTTCTAGTTCTTCATCTTCCTCAACTATTTCCATTGTTGTGTTGATAGGAGGAGCTTCAATGGCCAACCTTGTTGGAGCAGCAGTCAACCGATTCCTATCTCTTACGAGAGCGCCATTGGTATTGTTGAAATTTCGTCTAGGAATATCCCGATAAGGGACGTTGGTCACCTGTTGAGACATTTGCTTCTTCAAAGTGATCAAGTCATTGGCCATCTTCTGATCATAGGATCAGTAGTACTTTGAGAAGAACTCTGATTTTTAGGCTTAGATGACTCTCTTCTGATCTTTCCTGCCAGAATGAGATCATCTTCTATTTCAGTGGTTGTGGCTTGAGCAATAACCAAATCAGGGATAACAACCTTAATAAGAAGCTCACACAGGGGGAGCGCGTGATGAAGAAACACTTTTGATTTTCAAGAGTGCGAACGACTAGCACCAAAATCTTCCAAATCAGCTTGTTGAATTTTGCCACGAAGTCCCGCATGGACTCATGAGACTCCTCCTTCATATGTGTGAGTTGTGCTAACAAGGCATGAGAACCTTCAGCTGGTTTGAACCTTGCTTCAAATACGGATCTCATGGTATCCCAGTTGGTAATGCATGCATTCGAAGATGGTAGAACCATTCTGCTACCATACCATGCAATGTTTCAATGAAGATTCGAACAGAGACATCTTCATGAGCTACCCTAAGGACACAGCATGTTACAAATAATGATGTGATATGTTCATCAGGGTGTTGCTTCCCATCGCCATTGAATTTGAGAATATTCTTACGAGATCCATGTGGTAACTCATGCAACGGCGGAGTTAGAGAAAGAGGACCAATAGCCACACCCCAAGGCACATGTTGTGTTGCCATCCTTCTGAATGAAGTGCGCACAGAATTTGAGTATCGATAATAATGCACGGCAGGCAGTTGCGAGACGCTTCTTGTTCTTGAGGAACCTGAGTTCTTCGGATAGGTGAAGAACTTCTTGCTCGGCTAGATACAACACTGTTGGGGAAAGTCTAAAATTGTGTTGTTGAAGCAGATCAAAGAATGGATCAGTTTCACCCCTGGCTCGGCTTGACCGAGTGAAGATCTTTCTGGCCAGCTTGAACCGGAAAATGGATCTATCAAAAATAAGGCAAATACGGAGTCGCCAGACACCAATAGGATAAGCTTAGTCTTATCAATCCGTAATTCCCAACGGAGTCACCAAAAGCTATTGGTTGGATATTTTGTCAGGCCAAAATATGAGGTTCAACCACATAGACACGGGATCAAATCCCTCCTCAAAGATGGAGGCAACTTGTTTATTACTCATCTAAAACACAACAGAAATAATATGTACAATATTCACACTATTCTAACCATTGGGGTTGGGATACAATCCTGAAATCCATATCAAAACGAGATGGAGATGTTATATAATGGATTAGAAAGGAAACTATTATAGACAAAACAGAGCGGGAAGGGAATGAGAATAACGTATTTTCTTTTAAGAAAATACGATCAAGAAATACTTATACGAGTTTTAGATAATTGGTGTAATATTTGCAATGATTAAAATAATCAAGAACACTAAACAAAGAATAGCTTAATATCTTGGATGTAAGAACAATCTCTCAAAATAGATGAATCCCACAACACAAAATTTGCAAAATAACACATGTTTCTATTCCTCAATGATTAAAAGAAAATACAAAATTTATCTTCTTCTTCACAATAGCTCTCAATATTCTAAAAATCTCTCTCCTTATGGAATGCACAAGCATCCCTTATTTATAATAGAAAGAGCAGAGAAAAGATAGGATAAATCCTAGAAAATAGTCATTTAACAAGATTCCTATTTTGCTTGACTCTCACGCAGGAGAACAAGTCAAAATTTGTTTCCTATGTGACGAAACGAAAATGAAAAAGACATGTCAATCTCTGGATGGAAATGACATGAAACATTATGTTTATTCTGTTTCGTCGTCCTTGTCTTCCTCCAGTGAAGCCTGCTTGTCTCGAAATTCCTGGGACTTCCGGATTATGCCTTACATCTCAACTTCATCTGGCACACTAGAATGGTCACTCAGAATTACTCACAAGTTTTCTTAGTGTCGCTTGTGTTTTGCCAGGAGTTTCTTAATATCTTATTGAGTTTCCTTAATGATTCCAAAACATTCTCAATCCTTATGAACTTATCAATGGTTGTCAGATTGAAGATGGAAGTTGGTTCGTGTTGGATTGATTCTTGGATTTGTTTATAGAAGTCATCGGCAGATAGAATATTCGAGTTTTCATCCAACACCTTGGTGAAAGATCTTGGATAGCTCCTCTTCTATGTCATTTGTGGCATCAACCAACTGATCTCTAGATTCCCTCAACTTGTTGCAAGCTTCACTAAGAATATTTATCCTAAATCTAAAGGCTTTGGTTAGCTAAAAATTCTTATCCCCATGCGGAATGATTCCTTCTTCCATCAAAATACAAGATGGAACCTGTTTTAGCGCATTGAGAGCCTCAAAAGTTAACTCGAGGTTCCCGACTTCCTGTGAAAATTCATCATCCATTTTGTCACCATCCTTCTTTATCTCCTCCAAGGATTTATAAACCTCCATTGTGTCATCAATGACCTTTCTTCCTTATAGGAGTAGCCTCTGAATCCATTCGTCAACTGTTCTCCCCTTCTCGTTGATCTTTTCAATCATAAGTACCGATGAGAAATCGAACCTGATAAGAGTAGGGGTAGGGGATGATGGTGTTGACTGAGAAGGCTTTGAGAGCTTGAGTAATACCTCTGTCAACTGTTCAAATTTCTCCTTCATCTCATCTCTGCTCACCTTCCTTTCCTTCTGCCTCTGACACAACACGTTCATAACATCCTCGTGCATCCTGTTGTGCTCCTTCGATTGTTACCTTTCCGAGATCAACCCTTGTGATCTGATAATCAGTGATCATTATATCCTCCTTAGTTTTGTTGGCATGGAGTGGCAATTTCTGCAAACTTATGCCTTGAGGCATCCACTGAAACCCTTGAAACTATTTTGGGTTTCTTGGCAGATTTGCCAGAAGAGACCTTGAGAGGAACAAGTCAAAGGTGGTAGAGGAACTACCACCTTCCTCTTCCTCGAGGTCTGATCAACTAACCATTGGGGTACAGTGGAAGAAGTTGCCCCTATCAAGGTGTTACAGTTACATCTTTAGGTGGAGGAAGGTTTACTTGCATGAGTATTGATGACTACAAGTGTGATGTCTGTGGGGATAGACTCAGGGAATGAAGGTGCAGAAGGAGGATGCATATCTATGGCCATCTTAGGTCCAGTAGAGAGAAGTGAGAGTTTGTAGAAGATGTTGGCCATGGCTGATGAAAGTGATGAATAAATACGAGGTGAGGAAGATTGGAGAGGAGGTCAGGATTCTGAAATCAAAGCTTAAGAAGCAAGAGAGAGACTTACCTCTGATGAGCAATCAACAAAAGGGGAAACAAGAGGTTGACTAACCTCGTCTTCTGAAGGAATTTTTCCTTGTTCTGGTGGAGGAGTTGAATCCATTACCTCAACTGTTTGTGAAGGAGTGGCAAATGATTCGACTCCTTGCTTTTCTCCTTTTCTGAAAAACTTAAATTTTATCTGCCTCTTGGTAGGGCTTTTATCCTTTTCCTTCTCTCCCTTAGAGGTCCTGCCTCTAAAGAGGCTATCTTCAAAAAGATCTTTATCTTATAACTCATTCCCCAAGAAATGAGCCATGCCCTGGTATGCAAAGAATCTGAGCAACGCTTTTAGCGATAGAAACTTTTTCAAAGAATGACCAATCAATGGCTAGGAATCCGTGTTGGTCTCCATTTGATTGTTCGTACATAGTGTCCAGGACACTTTCATTGTCCATGGTGCCTTCAGGGATATCAGCTAGATCTAACATCTAAATTTCTTCAAGTGTCAATCTGTTGTTGTCCTTTCTTCGGATGGCAACTTCATCCTGAAGATCATCCCGATGTCTTCCACATGGGGCACATGCATATACAAGGTTCCATATGATTTGAGGACTCCTCGGATGTCAAATCCCTCCCTCAGCTTCATATGCTTCTTCAATTTGTCCTGAAGCTCATGCACCACGTTCTTGGCCTTAACCACTGTAGAGCATGTATACCTTCCAATGGAAATAGGGAAGGAGACGACGGCTTTGTGCCTGCTTTGTTGGAATTTGTGAAAATCTAACAATTGTCTGACTAACTTGATGCGCCTGAATTAGCAGGAACTTGACAAGGTCATAACTTGAGCTCCGGTGTCCATTTGTTTTTTGAAACCACATGTTTTCGATGAGACGAACGCAACGGCAACCGGCCCTACCGGTTGGGGCAAGTTTTCAACACGTTTTCGGGCCCTAAATCCACCATCTTGAGGCCGAAAATTAGGATTTAAGTTATAGTTCAATTTTTTCCTATTTTTGGGCATTAGTTAATTTTAGTCTAATAATTGCATTATGAGTTAGAAAGTTGGCAATTCCTCTAATTTAGAGATGTAGAAGATGCATGGAAATTTTTGTGCCCGTATGAATAAGCATGCGAACTTACTAAGAATAGCAGGTTCTAGTAAACTGCTAAAAATAGTAATTTTCGCCACCTAGAGTAATTTTAGTTAGAGTTTACTTGGCAACTCGAGTTGGGAGTTGTTTTCCTATTTGGGAAACATTGTAATTCATTATAGGACAACGAATAAGGAAATCTATTTTCTTTGGAGTTCTTATTATTTGCAGTAAATCATGCTTGGTTAGAATTTGGCTACATTATCTAGTATTAGAGCTGGTTTGAGTCTTTTATAAAAAAATGACAGGAAGAGGAGGCGGGATTACCCAGATGAATAGAAATATGCAAGATCTGTAGAGGCAAGTTGTTGCGCTTGCTGCAATGATAACACAAAGAGGAAATCAAAGTGGAGATGACACAGATGAAGAAGAAGTTTGTGAAGAGGAGGAAACGTAAGCGCCACCATTAGCTTTTGAAGAAAGGATGCTTCGCGCATTAGAAGGGAAGAATGATGGGATAAGAGTTGATGTTTCAGTATGGTGGTAGTCTAAAACCAGAGGAGCTGATAGACTGGTTGACTAGCATGGAGAAATTTTTGAGTGGAAGGCTATGTCGGAAAAAAGAAGGTAAAATTTTCATGCACGAAATTGAAAAGTCATGCTATGTTATGGTGGGATCACCTACGTAAAGAGAGGTCAAGAAAGGGGAAAGAAATAATTAGAACGTGGAGTAAGATGGAGAAGAAGCTGAAGGATAAATTTCTCCCTGTGGATTATGCACAAACCCTTTACAGTGGTTTCAAAATCTCAGACAGAACTTACAAACCGTGCAAAAATACACGAGATGAGTTCTACAAGTTGTCCATTCGTGTAGAGCATGAAGAAACTAAGTAACAAATCGCTGCAAGGTATGTAAATTGATTAAAATTTTCTATTCAAGATGAGATAAGTATGCATAGGATTAAGAGCATGGAGGATGCCTATCAATTAGCCTTAAAGGCCAAGGAAAAACAAAATCGTCAAAGTTTTAGGAGATCACCTGGAATGAATAGGGGGCCTCATCTTCCTTTTCGGGATGCTACTGGTGGTTTCAACCAAGGTACGGGAGAATCATCTCGTGGATTGGACAAGCAAGAAGATATGAGACAAGATTTCCAAAATCAACAAAGAGGCAGAGGATTTTCTAGGGGTAGAGGATACGCTGGCGATAGAGGATGGGAGGCTCCACGAAGACCATTTGTTTGTTACAAATGTGGTGAAGAGGGGCATCGGGCTTTTGAATGCCCGCATTCTTATTCACATGACAAGAGACAAGGAGATGCACCAAGAGTAAATCTTGTTGAAGCTGAACAAGTAGAAGATGAACAGGACCTAGAAATTCCACCAGATGTTGGAGAAAATTTGATGATCAAGAGGACGATGATTGCTCCAAGAAAGGATATCAAGGGGGATGCATGGCTGCGTATACAAATATTTTCAAACAAGATGCACTTCCGGAGGAAAGGTATGTAATGTTATTATTGATGGTGGTAGTTGTGAAAACACGGCTTCAAATGATATGGTCGAGAAATTGGGTCTCGCATTGTGAGAAAATCCTAACCCTTACCGTATTGCATGGTTTAAAAAGGGTAATGAAGTTACTATTGATAAGAGATGTTTAATAAGTTTTATATTGGGAAAAGTTACAAGGATGAGATTTGGTGTGATGTTATTCCTATGGATGCATGTCATATGTCTTAGGAAGACCATGGTAATTTAATAGGCAAGTTATTCATGACAGGGGAAGCATACTTATATACTTTCTAGAAGAATGGCACAAAAATAGTTTTACTACCTCTCAAGGAAGAGGGGAAGGCTGAAAATATGCTTTCTGCAAAGGAATTTGTGAAGGAGGTAAAGGTAGCCGATTTTGTTATGCACTAGTCGCCAACAAGATGAACTCGCAAGTGCACAAATACCAATAGAAATGACATAATTAATAAAAGAATTTTCTAATGTTATCCCTGATGAGCTACCAGATGGATTACCACCCAAAAGAGATATTCAACACCATATTGATTTGATTCCAAGGTCTTCACTCCCAAATCAAGTGGCTTATAAGATGAGCCCGACATTGCATGATGAGTTGAATAGGCAAGTGGCAGAGCTCGTGAGAAAGGGTGTCGTGAGGGAGAGCATGAGTCTGTGAAACCCCACTTTATTAACACCAAAGGATGGAACATGGAGAATGTGCACTGATAGCAGAGCAATCAATAAAATTACAATCAAGTATAGGTTCTCAATACCTCGCCTTGATGATATGATGGATGTGCTTGTTAGATCTAGGTATTTCACCAAGATTGATTTTCAAGTGGTTACCATCAAATTCGGATCGAGAGAAGGAGATGAGTGGAAAACATCATTCAAGACAGAAATAGATTATATGAGTGGTTGGTGATGCCATTCGGATTATCCAATGCACCTAGTATTTTTATGAAACTCGATGAACACCGTGTTGCGGGAGTATAATGGTAAAGTTTGTTGTGGTTTATTTTGATGATATCTTGATCTTTAGTAAAACTAAGGAAGAACATTTGAGGCATCTAAGGGTGTTATTCAGAAGTGTTAAGGAAAGAGAAACTATATGCAAATATGAAAAAGTGTACATTTATGCAAGAGAGTTTGGTATTCTTGGGCTTTATTATTTCAGCAGATGGGGTACAGATGGACTCAGAAAATATAAATGCAATTATTGAATGGCCTACTCCACGGAGTATAACAGAGGTAAGAAGCTTTCATGGTCTAGCAACATATTTCAGAAAGTTTATTAAAAAATTAGTAGTATTGTAGCACCTATAACAGATTGCACAAAAGGAAGAGAGTTTTTGTGACGAAGGCAAATGAAGATAGTTTTCAAATCTTGAAGAAGAATGTGACAGAGACACCTATTTTGGCACTACCATATTTTGATTAAGTGTTTGAGGTTGATTGTGACGCCTCGCATGTGGGTATTGGTGTTGTTCTAAGTCAAGGTGGAAAGCCGTAGGTGAGAAAGCCAATGAGGTTTCTTTAGTGTGAATTTTACTGAATGAGGTAAGAAAAAACTACTCTACTTATGATGTGGAATTTTATGCAATTGTACAAGAATTAAGGCATTGGAGGCATTACTTAATGCCTAAGGAGTTTGTGTTATTTACTGCACCACATAGCTCAAGAAGTATGTCAATACACAAAAGAAGTTGAATAGTAGACATGCAAAGTGGGTATCATTTTTGCAAGGTTATATTTTTCTCTAAAACATAAATGAAGAAAACATAATCAAGTTGCACAGATGCATTGAGTAGGCGTGTGACTTTGTTTACCACTATGGGAAATGAGGTGGTGGGTTTTAAAGCAATAAAAGGTTTGTATTATTTTGATATTAATTTCAAAGATATTGTTGAAAGGTTAACTTGTCCATTGTCAGACAATGCAGGAGATGTTCTGGATGAATACATTTTACAGGATGGCTATCTATTCAAGAGACGCCAACTATATATTCCAGTTGGGTCTATGAGAGAGAACATAGTAAAAGAGTTGCATAGTGGAGGATTGGCTGGTCATTTTGGTAAAGATAAGACGATAGCCTTGATAGCAAAAAAATACTATTGGCCAAAGCTGAAAAGAGATGTGGTAATATATGTGGAGAGGTGTCGAATTTGTCAAGTCTCGAAAGGCCATGCAAAGAAATACGGGATTGTATATGCTGTTGCCTGTTTAAAGGGTCATCGACAGATCGGAATATGGATTTTGTTTTGGGATTACCAAAAACACAACGAGGTAATGACTCAATTTTTGTGGTTGTTGATAAATTTTCTAAGATGGTTCATTTTATTGCCTCAAGAAAACAAGTGATGCAACAGTGTAACATATTTGTTTTTAGAGAAGTTCATTTTGCATGGTGTTTCCAAAACCATTATTTCATATAGGAGACAAAGTTCTTAAGTCACTTATGGCAGACTTTATGGAAGAAATTGGGAACTCAATTACAGTTCAACAGTGCCTATCATCCTCAAACTGATGGGCAAATAGAAGTGGTAAATCGGAGTTTGGGAAACTTGTTAAGGTGCATAGTTGGGAAAAAGCCAAAACAATGGGACTTAGCATTACCACAAGCTGAGTTTGCATATAACAATTCCATAAATAGATCCACATGAAAGTCTCCATTTTCAATTATGTATGGGAGTAATCCAAATGGGGTGTTAGATTTGGTATAGCTACCAGTTGATGGCAGAGTCAGTGATGATGCAGAAGCATTTGTCAAACATATACAACAATTATAGAAAGAAGTGTGGAAGAAGATGCGAGAATAATAATGATAAGTATAAGAAAATAGCAAATGTGCACATAAGGAGAAAGTTATTTACAATTGGTGAGTTAGTTATGGTATATCTACGAAGGAAAGGTTTCCAAAAAGAACCTATAACAAGTGAAGTACAAAAGATTGGTCCCTACAAAATCATGATAAAAATAAACGATAATGCTTATGAGATAGAATTGCCAAGGAATTTTGATATTTCTCCAGTGTTTAATGTTTCAAATTTGTATTCTTTTCATGAGGATAGTGCAAAAGAGGATGTTCTTGATGAAGTAGTAGATTAAAGGCAAAAGCAAATACTAGTGATGAAGAAAGAAGAAGTGGATCAAATTCTAGATAAGAAAACAATGGACACACGACATGGGAAATACAACAAATATTTGGTACATTGGAAAGAATTGAACAAGAGGACAATATTTGGATCACACGAGTGGGAAATTAAAAAGTTGGATGCGAGATAAATAGGAGCAAGTTTGAAGAAGACAATTTGCGAGAAGAGCTTTTTTTTCAAGCAGGGAGAATGATGCGCCACAATTAACAAGAACTTGATAAGGTCATAACTTGAGCTTCGAGTGTCCGTTTGATTATGTTTTTGTAAACCACGTGTTTCGATGAGACAAACGCAACGAAAATAGCCCTACCGGTTGGGACAAATTTTTGACACATTTTCGAGCCCTAAATCCGCCATCTTGAGGCCAAAAATTAAGATTTAAATTATAGTTCAATTTTTCCTATTTTTGAGCATTAGTTAATTTTAATCTAATAATTGTATTATGAGTTAGAAAGTTGGAAATTCCTCTAATTTAGAGATGTAGAAGATGCGTGGCAATTTTTGTGCCCGTATGAATAAGCATGCGAACTTACTAAAAATACTAATTTTAATAATTTTCACCACCTAAAGTAGTTTTAGTCAAAGTTAGTTAGAGTTTACTTGGCCACTCGAGTTGGGAGTTGTTTTCCTATTTAGGAAACATTGTAATTCATTATTGGACAACGAAGATGGAGATCTATTTTCTTTGGAGTTCTTATTATTTGCGGTAAATCATGCTTGGTTAGAATTCACTACATTATAACTCCATAAGAATCAATTTGTCACCTGGGAATCTGAGCAAACAGAAAGGATTACCATGAAACCTCACCACCCAAAGATAGGTGAACTTCTTGAATTGCAAGAAGATACAACCCCATTTTGACACTTCTACCCATGCTTTCATCAAAAACCCTTCTTTTCCTCGTATCAGGTTTTAACCTACAAATGTTTTCATAGAAGAATGCGTCGTTCACTCTTCTATATTGATTTTCAGACCCTTTTTTTCTCAATTAGAGAAGTACCGATGTGTTATGTTGCTTGGTTTCCCTTCGCATCTAGCCCTAGAGAATTTCTCATGTTTGTTGTTGTATAGTTGATGTAAGACATCATAAAACAACTTGTTAGTAGATAAGAATGTTTTCATTTGGGAGTCTATCTTGTCACTTATTAGGCTACCCCAATCAATACCTTGGTCATACTTCTGTATGACGACCATGAACTGGTACATCCACCCTTTGAAATCTTTGAACTCTGGATTCCAAATAATCCTCCGAGGTAAAAATAAAAAACTAAAAAAATATATATTCAAAATTTAAAGGAACAATATAATAAAATTTAAAATCTAAAATATAAAAAAATTGATAAAAAACATTAAAACTAATTACATTATAAAAAAATAGTAGAAGATCGAAATATTTCTAGAATTTAAATATTTTAGAAAAGATTAAATTAGGTTAATGATGATTAGAAGATATTAGTTGGAAAATTTGTATTAAATTAAATTAGGCTAGGATGGTGAGGAGGGAAGGTAATTATGAAAATTAAACACCTAAAATATGAAAGGATATTTGGGATGTGTAAGTTTGAATATGATGAAAAAGATAATTAGTAAAGGGCTTATTTTAGGTGTATATAGTTACAACATTGAATTCTAAAGACATCCATCTTTTAGCATTTTTGGCAACGATAAGTTATGATCCAAAATGCTTCTCTACATTAGTCAAAACGTTAGTGGGCTAAAATAGGACTTCTCAACAAAGTAATCCATGTCAATTCAATTATTCACAATTTCACTACTACAACCCCTCTTGAAATACCTCAATATTAGAGATACATTGGTCCTAATATCATGTACTAATTCTCTACCACCTCCATATTACTAATACCATGTATTTTCATTGAGTATCACATTCACCAAATAGTTCCCTCTCATTTATTTATGATTTTTATCAATTTTTTTGTATTTTAGATTTTTTAATTTTATTATATTATTAATTTAAAATTCTAATAATTTTAAAATGGATAAAAATTAATAAAAAATATATTAGCTAAAAAAATATACAAGTAATTAGAAATTAAAAAATTATTATTAATAGTATAAATTTAAAGATTTCAAAAATATAAACAAAAATAAAATTGTTTTTTAAAATAAGTTCAAAAATGATTAATGAAAATTAATAATTAATAAAAATTAAAATTAATAAATTACAAATTATATTTAATTAAAAAGAAACTTTGATAAAATTGAAAATTAATAAATTAAAATTAATTAAAAAATCAAAACAATGCCCAACGGTGTCTACTCGAACCCTAGCTTCACGCAAAACTTCGAACCTTAAAAATGTAGATTCCCTCAAGGATCCGACAAGAGCTCATCCGCCAAGAGATGGAGATGGAGGCAACACGACTTTGGAGCTCGTATCAGAGGATTCACCCTAGTCTTGGGTCGATTTTGCCTTCAATGGTGTCTACTCGAACCCTAACTTCACGCAAAACTTCAAACCTTAGAAATGTAGATTCCCTCAAGGATCCGAAAAGAGCTCATCCGCCAAGAGATGGAGATGGAGGCAACACGACTTCTGAGCTCGTATCAAAGGATTCGCCTTTAGTCTTGGGTCGATTTTGCCTTCAATGCTAATGAGGGCTGAGGGCTCAGAATGCCAAGTAGGGGGCGATTGCCACCGTCTTTTCCAAAGACCCTTCAACCACTTCTGACCTGTATCTTTTATGACTGCTCTACCTTCCTTGACTTCCTCGTGCCCTTGTCTACCACGTCTTGGGGAAGGGAAACCCCTATTTTGGAGAGTCGCAGCAATTGATCTGGAGCTGAACAAGAGTTTTCACTGTTATTCTGACTTTACAAGATCCCATCAACAGGATAATGAAATGGATCAGTTCGTTGTCTCTCCGTTTCAAAGCAAGCGAATTGTCGATCCTGGGGAGTTTGTTAGAAAGCCAAATTTGAGTTTATCAATGTATACAGATCAGATCTCGTCAATCAACAATAATTATGTGAATGAGCAGCGGCAGCAAGATGCTTTTTTCGCCAATATTTAGTTCATTCAAATGCAAACACTATGGCACACCAAGACGTGCGAAAAGTTTCGAGGAAGTTATTGATCCATCTATGTTCGACACACCCAATGCTTGAAAAAACTTTCAAAACACAGAGAGCTCCTCCTCAATACAACAAGCGCTTCAAAGATCTGCATGAGAAGTAAGAGAAACTTGTTTTTTTATTTTATATATGATTTCACGAATATTGCATCGACAAACAATTTCTGGTCACGCTTGTAATCGAGGATATCAGGAAAGTGGTATTGTTTGCGTGCATTTGTTATCTTAGGCGTGTTACTCCACCTTCATTGGGTCTTGTGAGGTGTGTTCTTGTCTGGAATCCACAATGACTTTTCATGGTGGATGATGCCAGCGATTTGCATGTGCGCTTGGTAGAGCCTTTTGAGCGCTTAGCGTAGGTTCTCAACTACGTTGTTGCTGTTCATATTCAATGCATCCTCGGCATCAACAGAGATCGTCGCCACCGCTACTCGCCATATTGCATTGAATCTTGCCTTAAAAAAAATTTCTCTACCATAAGAGAAGAACGAAGCAGATAAGTCCTGAAACAATTTATTGCTCTTTTGCTAGAGAAGAATGAACTTTATTTGTAAGCATGCGAGATGCTAGAGGTTCTGAATTTTTTCTTAGGTCTCATTGCAGTTTTAGCTGTCTCTTGCACTGGCAGCACAAAGTGTGGAAACTAAGGTGTGCTCTGGGATGGAAAAGCTAGCACATGCAGTAAATCTTGATGTGATTGTGTTTACTTGCCATAAGCTAAGCAAGCATGTGTTTTTATCAAATCGAGTCGTGTGAAATCTGAAGTGTTCCAGAGACCCGATGAAATTTATTACAGAGATTCTCTCTCTCGAGACCTTGCTTGTTCTACGATGTAACTCATGGAAGAGGATCTCATAGAGGTGGATCTGTTTCATATCAATTTATTCATGAAGCACGCTTGCTTTGCAAGAGAGCTTTTAGGAGATCGATGAAGGATAGAGGAATTAAAAAGAAACTTGGTATCGAGCACGAGTTCATGCTCTCGAACCTATGGGCCGGATTGGTGTTACATGATGATACTGCATGATGATGATGATGTTGCATGATGGTGGTAGATATTAGAAGAGTAATGTGCTTTAAACGTGATGTGATTGTTGTCGTAATTGTTATATTGTGAATGCACGTGATGTGTATGTCACCTTGTGCGTATTTGTCATCATGTTGATGTGTTGGGGATGGGAGTATTCTCTCTCCTTCTTGTGGATTCTATGAAGAGTTCACGTGTGAATTACTGTTTGTGGCGTGTGAAAAGAATTATTATGTGGATGACGTAGTGTTAGAGCATTGTGACATATTGTGATGTGGGTGTATCAATGTGTTGTATGACTAGATTGATGTTAAAGGAAATGAGTTGTATCATGATGTTTTTACCATGTTCAAGAAATGTGTGTACCACCTTGTTATGCAGCAAGAGATGTTATGTTGAGATGTACTATGTTCATCGTATGTATGACTTGCAAATATGTAATGCTTCATGTTGTGATTTTGGGTCATACGGTGAGTGTATGAACCCTATCGTATGGTGCTTGCACTTTGGGTGCGAGATGTGGTAAAGTGATGTGATACACTCAAAGAATGTATGATCGTGATCTACCCCCGTATATGTACCATATGTAAGACGTTATGGTAGTTATGTGTATGACACCGTTATGTTAGTACTTTGTAGTTAGCATGTTATGTCTGTGAACCTTACGCTAACCGATCCCGAGGGAAATCGGTAGAAGTGTATGTTGAGAGTGACGAATGGTGTACCATGGGTCAATAACTCGAGTCAAAACTCGATTTAGTAGATAACATGTGATTCTTTCCTCTCTCCCTATGTGGTTGTAAGTATGCAACCTTAGTGTATCTATGACTATGTTTAGCCTTGTCAAGTGGTGGCGGGATGATTCAAATGGAAGTGATGACAGTTGTTCCAGATTATAGATATGTATTTTACGAGATGAGGCTCGATGTTCCGAAATTTAACAAGAACTCGTTGAGTACCCTTTGGTGGCTAGATAAGGCCACACACAGCTTATCGTAATGTGACATCATTATCGCTTGATTTTATTCGTAATTGATTTTTATTTTCTTTATTTTGTAAGGATCAATTACACACTTTCTTGATTACCATGCTTTACAATTTTTGGGTCGCTTTCAGTGCTCCATTTGTCTACAAAACCTCGCCTCGAGCAAACTCTTGCACAAACCCTTGTCGTGGTTTGTTTCAAACTCCATTTGGGGGAGTTCCCGCAACTACGCCCGGAAATGGCTATCTAAAATCTTTGTTAGATGGTTCTTGCTCGTGGTGGATTGGAACAAGGAGACACTGCCTTAGCAATACTTGATTTTCCACCACTGGATAAAGAGGCTAGTTGCCACCCTATTGAACATCCTTCAAAAACATTTTAAATGATAAAGAATCTTCCATGAAATCTCGCACCATTACTCCAAGTATTACATTTGGAAAGAAAAAAGTCATTTCATCTGAGATATACTACAAAGAGCATACTTTGATTTGTAGATTCGAGAGACTATGGCCCAAGATTCCTATTCTTCACGCATGGATCTCTAAGCATTGGTGTAATTTTAACTCGGTTGGATAAAAAATTAAAATTGGTGTACTAAAGATATTTTCATTGTGACAAGATATTTTCAATAACTGCTCGATAAAAACATCACTACTTCCAAGATCTAGACTCGCTAAATATTTGGTCATCGAACCTTGATTCCCATCGTTTAACCCGCTCACAAAATCATATTCTCATATAAACATGTTATTGAAGTCAATTGACCATAAATCTTACAATGCAAAATAAAACTTGGCCACAATTTCTTGATTATGAACGTTTACCTTCTATCTAGAAGATGTTTTTTAGCTTAGAACACACCTCAACCGCTTGTGGATGAAAAAAATGTCAACATGAGGAGTGTAACAATGAAAAACTCACTCTCAAAACATGTGATTTTCAATGTAAAAAGGATCTCAAATCAAATGCAAATATAATAGCTACATCCAAATTTTTGCCCTGAAAAACCACTTTATTCGAAATTCAAATTGTGAGCAACATGAAAAATGCACAAACTATTGAGGGCACCAAGGAAAATGATAAATATCTCTCAAGATAACGTGGTTGTCCCAAATGGGACAAATGCGACTAAGGAAAATACTCCTTTGTTATCCTAGATGATTTTTTCTATTATTGTTTCTTCAAGTTACATTGGTCGGATAACAATTTGTTTCTTTTCCAATGGTGTTGTTAATGTGTCATTGTTATTTGATCGTTTTACATTTGTTTATTTGTTAATGCGTTGTTGGTTGTTAGTATTTTCTTTGACAAACATTTTTATACGCTTAGGCATTATTGTTATATCGAGTTTTAATCTTTTTCTTGACAACTAAGCTTTGTTGTATAAAGATTTACTCACTTTCAAAAAATTATTTACCAATAATAATAAAAAATTAATTAAAAAAATCCAATAAAATTATTGATTATTTATTTATTTATTTTTTATAATATAATCCAAACAAGTTTCCATGAGATTATGATTATTTAATTATTGATTATTTAAAAGAATATATTTGCAACAAAATTTCTAAAGATAATTATCAAGGTCAACTAAATAAAGAGTAAATGACAAGTTTTACATGTAATAATTTGAAGACAAACAATATAATAATTAATGTCACATAATTCTTGTCTAGTAATTGAAGTAAAATCAATCTTAGCTACATATTATAGTTACATACATACATATATATATATATATATATATATATATATATATCAAAAAAATTTCATACTACCTCTACATAGTTTATGTTATATAAAAACAATTGGTAAATGCACCTATCAAACATTCGTCGATGTTATATGTATATATAAAAACGATTAGTGAATGCACTAAAATCCATTCCACTTTCAAGTATTCATCCATTTTAAAAATTTGAATTACAAACAATCCTGGCTATATAGTTAAAATATATATATATATATATATATATATATATATATATATATATATATATATAATGCTATCTCTACATATCATAGTTTATGTATATAAATCCTGGTAAATGCGCCTAACAAACATTCATTGATGTTATATGTATATATAAAAATGATTACTAGATGCACTACAATTTATTTACACTTATAAATATTCATCCATTTCAAAAATTTCAAATTTCACGATTCTTTCTTATGAATCAAATCTAAAATTACAAAAAAATTAGATTTGAACAGATCACTAAAACAAAAACACACACTTATTTGCAACAAAATTTCTAAGATTAAAAATACAAGCTCCAACTTTAAATTTTAAAAATTATCTCGAAGAATAAAGAAACATTTTTAAAAAATCAGACTTACAAGCACCAAATTTAATTAATAAGTTTTAAAGAATACTCTTCCATAATAATAAATTTGGAAAAATAATACTCATGTCTCAAAAATTTCAGATTTACACAAACACCAAATTTTATCTCCATAGTTAAAAATGCACTCAAATCCATATCAAAAATTCAGATAAGAAAAACATAACAGAACTCTTATTTATCAATAAATTCTACAAGTATAAAAGGGCACCAAAAACATAATCATACATTGCAAAAAAATTCATTTCTAAAATTATAAAAAGAACAAACAGTCGGTATGAATCAGAAATTTTAGATTACACACTTGCATCAAATCAAACACTCATATGTACTACATATTATTAAAATTACAAGAACACCAGAAAACAATAATCCATAACAAAAATTATTCAATACCTATAATTATAAAAACATTTCAAATTACAGACTAAGCACCAAATCAGACATACCATTCATTCATATGCGAAAAATTTCAAATTACACAAACACCAAATCAAATCCATATTTATCAATAAGTTCTACAAGTATAAAGCGCACCAAAAACACATCACTCGTAGCGAAAATTCCATTTCTAAAATTATTATAAAGAACAAACAGCCGTATGAATCAAAAATTTTAGATGACACAAGCAATCAAATCAAACACTCATGTGTACCAAAGATTATTAAAATTACAAGAACATCAGAAATCAATAATCCATAACAAAAATTTAATGTTTAAAAGTATAAGAACATTTCCATTTATAAAAACACTAGAACAAACAGTCATTTGAATCAAATATACTCAAATCATCATCAAAACAAGGACCAAAAGATGATCATCCATAACAAAAATTTAATGCTTAAAATTAAAAGAACACTTCAGATTACAGACAAGCACCAAAACATATACTCTACTGTATCAAAAATTTATACAATTCCAAGAAAACCAAAAAGCAATCATCAAGGTCTAAAGCAAATATTTAAGATTTAATATTTAAGAAGACTAGAACAAAAGACTAAAACAAACATACACTCAATATAATATTTACGTCAAAAAAATTCTCATATTACAAAAAGCACCAAAAATAAATGAACAATATAAACAACCAAGGCCTTCCGCCAAACTAAAATTATAGAATAAAATTGTGCTTAATTGATTGCCTCGAAAAATTTCGAACAATCAACACTAAATTTTTTTAACATTTTCAATTTGCAATAAGTTAAAATAATCACTTTAAAATGGATCTCGACTAAAAAAATTAAAATCATTGGCAACATATTGAAGATTTGGAAACAAACGCCCTAATACAAATTAAAAACAAATGCAATTTACTTACCCCTGGCTTGTTCAATTTGAATGATAAAACAATTGGGTTTTAAATAAAATGATATTAAGTTGAATCATATCTGCTTATAGCAGACCTGTATTCAAACAATGATAAGAGTGGAACCAATATCAGAGTATATATTAAATTACAGGTAGATTCAAATTCCAATTCTAAATATTCATTACACAGTAATAAAAGAATATTAATCATAGATTACACTCATTTTAGAGTTTAAAAAGTTAAACAATTTAAACAATCAAATCTGCTTAATAGCAGACCCGTATTCAAACAATGATAAGAGTGGAACCAATATCGGAGTATATATTAAATTACGTGATAAAAGAATATTAATCATAGATTGCACTCATTTTAGAGTTTAAAATGTTAAACAATCAAATCTGCTTATAGCAGACCTGTATTCAAACAATGATAGAATATATTAAATTACGGTTGGATTCAGATTCCAATTTTAAATATTCATTACACATAGTGATAAAGGAATATTAATCATAGAATGCACTCATTTTAAATCAAATAGGAATTATTGCTCTGCACACTAAGTTGAAAGTGCACACATTAAATATAAAGACTTTTCCAACTAATTAGAAGAATAGAAAACCTGTATTTAAACAATGATAGAATGGAGCCAATATCAGAGTATATATTAAATTACGGGTGTATTCAAATTCAAATTTTAAATATTCATTACACATAGTGATAAAAGAATAATAATCATAGAAAGCACTCATTTTAGAGTTTAAAATGTTAAACAATCAAATAGGAATTATTGCTCTGCACACTAAATTGAAATTATTCATTACACATAGTGATAAAAGAATAATAATCATAGAAAGCACTCATTTTAGAGTTTAAAATGTTAAACAATCAAATAAGAATTATTGCTCTGCACACTAAATTGAAAGTGCACACATTAAATATAAAGACTTTTCCAAGAAGAATAAAGTATAGAGAACTCTGAAACATATCTGGAAACGGCAGTAAAACAGTAAAAACATAAAAAGGAAATTAAAATGAAACTCACATGTGAAAAAATGAACATGTCCTTTTCTAAGAGAGAATCTAAGAGAGATTACAGCTGCTATAAAATTTGGCCATAACAAAAATCAGACTTTAATCACTTCTCATAACGCTATAAGGAATGATTGTTGTACATTCAATAAATATTGGTTAAGTTTTACATTCTAACTATAGATGTTAAAGATTAAAGTCATTGCCAGTTCACTTCATCCCTGTTACAGATGTTACAATTGATCAATATAAGGAAATTTACGATTCCCCAAACAGCAGGATAAAAGAAAACAACACCAATATAAAAAATCAAAAGGCGCTAAATAAATCAAACATTAAATAGGGTTACAAAAACTAGAAATTTAAAAGTGCAAACGTTTAAAATAATTCGTTTACAATTGTTATAGTTTAAACCTTGAACAAGGCACAAACCAATTAAAACGAATTATTTTACTACAAAAACTTTGTGAAATGGATCTAATTATACAAAAATGTCCAAAAGCACAATTTTACCTTGGTAATTGACGGTCAGCGCAAATAATCTTCTCAATTAACTTTACAAATATGTAGAAGGATTCACCATCGGAAACCAATGAAAAAATATCAACATCCTAATGTACGAAATTCAAAGAGTCGGAAAAATAAAGAACGTTTTAAATAAATATCCTCATAATTCTAACAATTAATATAACATGTGAATTCAACGAGTTGGAAATTAAACAACAAATTTAAAATAGCAGACCCGTATTCAAACAATGATAGAGTGGAACCAATATCAAAGTATATATTAAATTACGGGTGGATTCAAATTCAAGTCTTTTTATTATTCTTTCAATTAAAATAACATGTGAAATGACAGTTAAGAGCAAAGAGTTTAAATTAAATAAAAAGTCGATCCCGAGATCTTCATTAATCTTTCAAACAAATGTTCAAACATATTTGAACAGTTTTTAGGAGTGATTAAAGAGATAATCATAGAAATCATTTATATTTTAACAACTTTAAAACATTACTGATCAAGAATATGCTCTTACATAAAAAGAGTTTAAATTAAATAAAAAGTCAATCCCGAGATCTTCATTAATCTTTCAAACAAATGTTCAAACATATTTGAACAGTTCTAATAAGTGATTAAAGAGATAATCATAGAAATCATTTATATTTTAACACCTTTAAAACGTTACTGATCAAGAAAATGCTCTTACATAAAAAAGAGTTTAAATTAAATAAAAAGTCGATCCCAAGATCTTCATTAATCTTTCAAACAAATGTTCAAACATATTTGAACAGTTCTAAGAAGTGATTAAAGAGATAATCATAGAAATCATTTATATTTTAACACCTTTAAAACGTTACTGATCAAGAAAATGCTTTTACATAAAAAAGAGTTTAAATTAAATAAAAAGTTGATCCCGAGATCTTCATTAATCTTTCAAACAAATGTTCAAACATATTTGAACAGTTCTAAGAAATGAGAGATAATCATAGAAATCATTTATATTTTAACACCTTTAAAACGTTACTGATCAAGAATATGCTCTTACGTAAACAAATCCCAAACAGGGGAATGAAAATCAACATATGTTCTTACAAAATAGGGATACCAGCACAAGGAAGACAAAAAATAAAAGGAAGACATAAACCCTGCTACAACAACAAAATCCCTATAATATTTATTTAAGATCGATTGTTTCGGTGACAAGTTACGGATTAAAGATCAATGGATCCAGTAACATAAATGATTGCTTTGCAATTTTATAAGTACACAGAATTTTACAATATTGGTTAAGTGTCAAACTTTTACGAGGACATTCAATGGGATTCCAAAAAGGTCCACATATTCGTAAAAGGGAACAGGGGAAAAAACATATCATTTAATTTAAACCATTAAATACGATACATCTCCTAAATTCTTAAATTATACAAGATATGTGGAGAGGTCGAAAGCATAATATAACATGGTAAAACTTAAAATCAAGGACCATAATTTTCAGAACCAAATTTCTAAAACACTTAACCCTGTGCAAATGTAACGAAAACTAGGTATCTACACACTGACCTGCAAAATTGAGCCCTGCTGAAAATAAGTATTAAATTTTGAACGGCAAATTGGAACCATCTACTCTGCATTGCTACAAACCTCACAGGCAACATACAGCTAATAATGTCTTTCACTATTGTGCTTCTACTTAAAAGCCTAATCTGCAACTGTGAGATTAAGGACATAATATTATATCCCAAACAGATATAACCAAATCAGGAGAACAACCCCTTTCCAATATGAGAGGAATTAGTTGGGAACATATTAAATAAGCAAACTCTGTACGAGCTAGAAAACAGGGGATAACATTTTAAACGTACCTCAAAAACACCATCACCTTATGAGTTTTGACACCTGGCAAAGAGAGCACTGGCGTCTGTAATCAGAATGCTAGATACACGTTCTTTTATGGTTATAAATGTAAGTACACTCGGCTACTTGTGTAAGTCCTTTTAGTGTCCTGGTAAAGAGTATTCCTCTTAGCTAATTACATGAATAATGAGATGAAATTCTGCATATACTGTTTACAAAAAGTAAATCAATCTGCTGTAAAGGCTGGCCATAAGGAAGAACAGATCCATAAGACTAAAAATTTAAACCCTGATTTAATAGATCTTCCACAAGACAAAAAATTTAAACCCTGATTTAAACCATGCTTTCTTAAATCCAAAGCCTTACATTATTTCGAAACCCTGTTTTATAAAATCTTCCACGATACACAAAGTTCAAACACTGCTTTAATAGATCTAAACACTTGCAGTAAACTATGTCCATACATCACTTAAACAAGACTGTGAATCCAATTTTCACAGAAATATCTAACAATATTAATTTCCAAAGCGCGCAATAATGCTATGGATTGCAAATAATCCTAAATAAGTCTGGGGAAACACTGAAACCCTTGATAGCTATAAATAAACCCTGTTCATATTTACTCGGTTTGGCCATACACAAAGACAAGCTAAGACAAAATTAGCAGAAAGCTGTTTCAAAATGGCTTACCCGTCTGGTCTGAGCCGACTCGCTCCATTTCTCGGCTCCCCACGATACTCTTCAGCCTCGTACATGACTTCATCTCGCAAAAAGTATAAAGAAAGACACCCAAAACACAACAACACGGATATCGAAGGGACATACACAAATAAATCAAAACACAGGCATGGCCATGCGACTCAGACATCACTCCACACGCAAAATCAGAAAAAAAAAAAAACAGAAAAAGATAAAAACATCAGACCTCCCGAAGCCACAACCAAAACATAATGCAGGAGAAATCAAGGGAGCGGTTTTTTTTATAGGACACGTATCAACGACTCTTTCAACGGACACATATGCTTTCCAGCTGTCTCGCACATTTGAAGATTCTACATAATGTGATACGTGTCAAACAGACATACGCAATGTTCAAAAGGGAGGATTTGCCCGTTAGAAACAAATTATGACGTTGGATGGAACACAGTTTTAAGACAATGTCATTTATTTATTAATTTCCCTCAACGTAAACAATCTTAAAGAAGCACAAAACATTAAGGTTTTTGAGTGTAATCCCCGACAAGAAATATATATATATATTTTTAAATATATATTGGTGCGTGGGTGAGAGGAGTAATGTTTTCCATGTGAAGGCACATGGACCTCTCTAATGATGACCGCACATGAGGAAAAATGCGCAGCAATGGAAGGGCGCTCAATGCTGACGTGGGAGGGATAAAACCATCGTTTCCCGCACATGCAATGGCGTGCCCTGCCTAGAGTCTCCTTGTTTTTCAAAATATTATAATCACAAAATAAATTTAATGGACAGCTGGCAGGTTGTATTTGGTTGAAACATATTGTCAAATATTTAATAAGGTACGAATCTGACAGAACTGTCAGTGCCCTCCGTGTTTTTTCCAAATGCCTCTCGAACAACAATTATTGCGGTAGCGGGCATTTCTTGTCGGAGGGCGCCCTCGAGCCCGCATTTCTTCAAGTTTTTGGCTCATGTGCGGGGTCATGTCACGACACATGGGTAACTTCATCGGTTGGTCGGACAGGTCATTCTCCTTGCTTAATAATACAAACACTTTATTTGAGATCCGTACGCTTAGAAAAAGCTGAAAACCAGGGTAACATTGTAAAACTTTAGCAATTTTGGATAGTTACAGCAGTGGTAGTGGCTATGGCCACATAATCCATTGTTTTCCATTTGCAAAAAAAAAAAAAAACCTCCAAGCTTTGTATATACGGTTGGAAAGTTGGGTTTGAGGTGGATCGGCTGCGCTGGTGAGTGGACAGAGAGTTTGTTACGTGCTTAGCCCTTCCCATGGGCTCCTTCACGAGACAGTCACACCATTCCTCCAATGCAAAAACAGGTCTCCAACACGATCAACTTATTGTTTTTCCATGCACCCCCAACCTGTGCCAAAATACAAGCCTGAAACATGGTTTGGACGCCCAGAATAACATAAAGACGGAGGAATTTTCACCAGATGTTGCAGTAACAATGGTCGTGGTAGACGTGTATGCTAAGTGTGGAAGTATAGACCAACTTCTTAGCTATTTGACTGAATTTCTTAGGAAAAATGTGGTTTTGTGCACAACGTGGACTGCAGGTTATGCAGAAAATGGGTTTGTTGAAAAGGCTTATAATCTTTCAAGAGATTGCAATCATGTGTAAATCCAAATCCCTCATCGTTTGCTAGTGTCCTCCCAAACCTATGCCAAATTTGGAGCTCGAAACTTGTGCACCCATCAGAGCATAGAAGGAATTTTGCAGATGGTATGGGGGATGTGTTGCAGGTATTATCCAAGCCATGCAACACTTTAATTTAGATCCCAATATTTCTTCATGGGATAAAATCAGCCACCCTCAAATTGGGCCAAAATACTTTTCCCTGGGTCATGAGGTTGTGCAGTTCCATCCATTTTGTGAGTGATGGCATCGTTTAGAAGTGTGTGATTCAGATGGCATTTTCAGTCGACAAAAAAAAATGCACTTGATCCTAACTGTAGCTTGGTTCATTCCTGGGGGTCAAAGAAAATCGTTTCAATGGCCTTGATGTTCTAAGACAATTTTATGGAGATCAAAAAGGAAAGAGATTCTAAATTTGGATTGATAGGATCCATTCCATGAGACTTGCCTCTGATATTTGGCTTGTAAAGTTTGATAAATGGGAGCCTTTCTCTTGTTAATCTTCAATTTTGTTATTTAGCTGGTATCGTAGGTATAGCACAGGGTGGCAGCCTTAGACATGTCATCCACCTCAAGGAAACTCAAATCAGTTACCATTAATGCACCAGTTAAGCCTATGGTGGTTGTTTGGAATGGATCTAGTGGAAAGGTGTTTGGGAACTTCAAGAAAGTGCAAAACATGGAAGCTTAGCCAAATCCCCATAATCGTTTGATGGAATGCCTGGAAGAGTGATGAAGCCGTGTGGAATACGGGTGAACACTCTTGGAGAACCTCATGTTCTATGGACACTAATATTGTCAGGCATGGTTCATCTCTCCTTGTCTTTCGTAATTATCATACTTTAGTTCTCATTTGCGACAAAAGATAATTTTAAAAGCTTAGAATTATCATACATTTAATTGTTTATATTAATTGGTTACAAGTCAATAAATGTCGTATCGTAACTCACACAATCAAAATGACCCTTTTGTATTAAACCATGAACTTCAACCCTCATTCTAAGGTGATTTAGAAAACTTCCTGCCCAAACTAGATCTCTACTATATTGTTTTATCGACAAGACGAAATTTACTTCTTGGTAAAAATGTTGACCATCTCACTTTGTTTAAATAGATAAATTTGTGTTTTTCGGAGACTCGTTAAGTACCCTTCGTAACTTCGAAAATGGGATGTTAAGCTTCATTCGTGTACCTTGTTATGTGGGGAGTCACCTTAACCTTTGGTTTGACCCCGAATGAACATTTTTGATCTTTTTGACGCCCTACTTGGGAGAAATGTTACACCGTTTTGTAGTTGTAAGAAGCTACTAAAACTATAAAGTTGGCTTTCGTTTTGAACCGCCATTTGAATCTTGGACAACGAAATGCTTATCCATATTTGCAAACCTCTAGTATTTTTACTAGACAATTGCCTAGTACTTTCAGTCTGAGGAAAACACTTTTCTTGATAGTTTGGCAAAGCCATTTTGTAGGCTTCCGGTTGTAGTTGACTAGGTCAAACTGGACCAACTACAACCAAAGGCTCTAAGGCATGTCGTTGTTTGTAAACCGTTTTCCAGTTCTGAATTCCATCAGTTCCTATGAATTCTTGGTGTATAGGAGGACATGTAGAAACTTACCTGGAGTGTGTTTGCTCATTAGAGGACAACATTTGAAGTTGGCTTCTTAGCCTCCAAGCGTTAATTGAATGTTTTTACAGCTAGCAGGAAACGTAAGAAGGAAGTTGTATGACCCATGTCGGGTTGCCCAAACCATCGTGGAAAGTTTTTGACACTTATAAATAACTATTTGAAACTTTATTGTGTGATTTGTTGTGTGAAATTGAACTTTTGGCAAAATAGTGTTTCTCTCTCTTCCCTATTTCTTCTCTCTCCTTGGTTAGGAAATGAAGCAAATTGAAAAGAAATAAATGTGTCTCTAACCTTTTTCCTTCAAATGCAAAATTATTAATGTTATTATGTAAATGGGAAACTAAAAATGTTAATTATGCTAGATTAGGGTGGATGTCATGCCAACTATTTATCGTTGATTTCATGCTCACATGGTGTAATGCCCCGTTTGGCGGTAAACCCTTTTCGAAGGTTGATTGGGCTAGTAACTTTCCTTGAAGCCATTTCCATCCTGCTCCTATTCGTTGTCGAGCCAAGGACTTTAACCCATCGACAAGGGTTGATGAGTTCGGACGTTTGGTTTATTATCGCTTGGGGTTCGGTTTTTGTTATGAGTTGGGATAGAACCCACTTTGTTAGTTGCAGAGAATTAAAAGACTGAGGTTTTTCGACTTGCTTTAGCCCAATGTATAAACTTGTTACTGAGTTACTGTTGGAGATGTTCTGGTGACTCTGGTAAATTTGGATTATATACACTCCTTTTTGAGTATCTGTTGTTGCGTATTTCATTTACATGGGTGTAGAACGATATATGTATTTATACACTAGTAAATCGAATCCTTAGATTCGAGTGTGTGGCTTCAGTTCGCATTATGCAATTTTTGTGTGGCATGCACCCAATCGGCATTGGTCTAAATGATAATCATGGTGTACGAGTTAGTTGTTTGCGTGGTGGATGTTGACTCGCCCTTGTGAAATAGTTGTTTAATGGCCATGTGCTTGGTCCATGATGCATTAAGAAGCAAAATATTGGTGTGTGGCGCAGGTTGGAGGGGACTGTTTTAAAATCAAATTTTATCTACTTGTGCCTAGGCTCTACTGTCCCTCACCCCCCTTCCTGCCATCTAGACTGGTACGTGGCCATCTCCCACTGGCCTTACCTCTGCCAGCCGCCCCACCTTCTTTAATTCCTTTGATTTGCAAATTTCTTGCGCCCTGTGCTAACTGCTTCCTTTGACCTGTTCTGGCCGCGTGAGCAGGGAGGAGTGTTGTCGATGGGAATTGGTATGAGTGGCGTGAGAACCCCAGTTCAGTGGAGTCACAGGCTTTTAGAAGCTCTTCTTTTGTTGTTCCTCTCCTTGCCATGGCCGCACAGGCTATTTTTGCAACGATTTTCCAGCTGACGGGTCGTGTTTAGAATGGGGCCGAATGTTTTGTTGTTAAATGCTTTCAATGGTTGCAGCCGCCTGTTCCTTCCTCCCTGCTCGTGAAGTTCAGAGTGAGTTAAGTGTGACAGCCTCCGCAAGGCGATCCCAGGGAGCCGTTGGTGTTGATCCTGCCGTTTACGGTTGCGCGACCACGGTCGTGATCGATTGTTGCAAACCTTACAAATTGTGTAGTAGAAGAACGAGATAAAGTTTTAGTTGAGCTGTCTTGCCTTTTCATTTTGGAAAGTCGCTTCCAGCCAGGCTGCAGGCACGTTTCAGTATAGTGGAAGCCTTCGTGAGCGCCTCCAACAAGCAGGTTGTCCAACTTTGTTGTTATCTGTTCAGCATCGACTACATCCTCAAATTCGGGATTCTCCTTCAAGGAGACAGATCACACCGGGCACAGGAGATCTATGCAATGTTGGAGAAAATGTCTTGGGAGATGAAGGTAGCAGGATATTTTTCAGATCCAGATCTTGTACTGAGTTGTTTCTTCAAAATTGACCTTGGACAGTGAGGGTGTTACCAGCAGACCTGATGAAATTTATTTACAAAGAGTCTCTATTGAGATCTTACTTGTTGTAGGATGTAACTCATGGAAGAGAATCTCATAGGGGCGGATCTGTTTCATATCAGAGTATTTATGAAGCACTTTTTGCTTTGCTAGTATATGAGCTTCTTCAACGAGTCACCAAGTTGGCAGGCATAAAGTTTTATGTTGGACTAATCACACCTTACAGGCTGCAGCTGAAACGTTTGCACCGAGTGTTTGATGTTGTCCTCAATCTGATGAAGGAAAAGGTTTATTGATCATCACGGTAGATGCCTACCAGAGCCAGGAGCGTGATGTAATCAGTATGTCTCGTGTCCGAGCTTCAAATCATGGGGTTGGTTTGTAGCTGTTTTTCACCGCGTGAATGTGGCGCTAGCACGAGCTCGCAGAGCACTTTGGGTTAAGGGCAAGCAGCGGCATTGAGACAATCATATGCATATGGAGATGGCGTTTTAAACCAGGCATGTTAAATCTACACCTTGCAATAATTTTCTACCTTCTTTTAGTATCTTGAAATGAATATTCTTCCTTCCTTAAATGGCACCTAGCAAAATGTTTTCGTGGTTGTTTTATTGTTTCCTGAGTGTGCTTGGTTGTTCCTTTAAATCTCCTTCTAAAATCACTGGCTTTGCATGAAATGCTCCCTTTTTCTCCTTATGGCTTACTCCATTTCATATGTGTATAAATGGGCTTTTGCATTTTTGTGTGATTCGAACAAGTTAGCAGTAAAGGAAACATTATTGAGTTTATTTATGTAACTTACTCTTTTAGAAACTACGATGACATGTGGGTATTCGATGGTTTACTATATGACTGGTAAAGCTTGTGTAGTACGTTTTGGTCAATTTAGTTTTTGTTATTAGGTATGAGGAATATTGAATTTAAGCTGGGCCATACCCAGAGGTTTGACCTATATCACTGTGGCTTTTCTGTTGTATGGTTGTGTTGTAACCTGTTATAACAATGGGTGGACTCTTGGTTTTTTTTTTCTTGTTGGGTGAAAACAACGCTTGGGGATTCGATGTCATGACCTATGATGGCCCCTTATCGAGCCTTGGTATTGCTAATCTTGGGATTTAACCCCATTTTGTATTTACGGGCTCTTAGAATTGAGAGCGTGAGCCCCTGCCCAATGGTTGTCCGATATTGAAGTGGGGGTTGGAAATGATTTTGGTATATGGGTTAACCCCCCAATAATTAAGTATTTGTGTCTTCCAGGTAAATGACAGGTTGATGTACTAATTAATGAAGACAAAAATAAAAATAAAACTCTCGAAATATGTACAGTTTGCTTGTGGTAATTCCCTTATGTGAATGGATGTGTATCTCTGATTTATGGTGTCGTTGAGGAAACATATTTTTCGTTTACCTTATAATGATGAATATCTATAATGCCTTAGTATGGAATATCATTCTCTATATCGTTAGAATAAGAGGAAAAGATGAGGGTTTATGTACATTTGAGTTCGAGAGTATTCCTTTTGTGCCTTGTCAACGTATTAGAGAAAAAAGCTGCTCTCTTTAGTATTGGAAGAAAGGGGAGAACCATGAGATTCTACACTGATATATTGCTAGCGTGGCTAATGGTATCCTTTATCCGCAAAATGTTTGACCTGTTCCGAAGGGCCATGTGGAGATGTTAATAGTTTATTCACTTCACCGTTGACACAAAGCTCTTGGAATTTTCCATTCCTCGTTTTTGCCAGAAACCACCCCGATGGATATGTGTGTTGTTTGTTTCTTTTTTCTTTTTTTGCTTTCACTCGTGGTAAGGCCTTATTAGAGAATGGGGTATCGATGGTGTATTACCTATCGTGTATTGAACCCTTTGAATGCAAACTCGATTATCATATATTATCAGGCTTCTTTGTTAAATGTCCCTTTTTGTGACTTCGTTAAATGTAATCAACCTTGATATGTATGATGTTTTCGAATTTTGGTAAATTATTAACGGCATGGGGGCTACCCTTCCCTTATATTGTTTGGAAAAGTTGACGACTTTGATGAAGACTATTGGTAGATTAATGGATGTTTGTGACTGTTTAATGCATCTGAAGAGTGGCTTTGATTATGTTAGCATTTATCACTTTTAGGGAATCCTGTACGGAAGAGGTGATAAACTCTTGCTTAAAACTGAAACTATAGATTGTCTTTTTTTGGGTTACGCTCCCTTATTGCTATAAAACCCTTCCTCCTGGAAGGATTGGATAACCTTGTTTTGCTTCGCGGCTATGATCGGAAATTAATGTCTTTGACTCCTCAAGTTCTTTGATTTCGGGATGGACAGAGTAGTATCAGATTTCAATCACGTAATCTCTAAGATTACATGATTGAAATCTTTATACTCTTGACATTTATGTCCCTAACCAATAAGGTCTTGCCTTGATCCTAGAGTTATCTTTCTTACTAGAAATTTTGACTTCCTCCTTCACTTGGCTGTATAAATCTCTTTCTCATATGAAGCAATTTTGATTAGTGGGTTGTGCTTTGATCTTTTTTTTAACTAGAACATTCCTTTCATGATATTGTTAAATGTTAGCTTACTGTTGCAATGTGTAGCCTTAACATGCTCAGTTCTCGTGAACTGACTCAAGTTAATACTTGTGCAGATGGCTTGCGCCTGTTGATAGAGGGAAGAGTGGTGAAGGTTTCATCAGTTTGTTTTATGTTTTTTCTTCTTGTGCAATGTCACACGTGTTGAAATTATTGCTATGATTCTTGATATGGATTTGGAAGGCCTCTTGCCTTGGATGTTCGGTTAATGTGTTATAAAGTTGCTTTGTCCTGTTGTACTAAGATTGTAATTATCTTTGTGAGAAATAATATTTCAATCTTCACCTTGTTATGAGCGTTCTTTTGATAATATTATTTATCGGTTATGAACTATTGTGGTTGTGTGGCTTGATTATGTTTGGCACATTCTTATGCTCAGCCAAGTTCTATTGAATCTTGTGATCACCTTGGTGATACCTTGTTGAATAGAAAGGTTTTTAACCGTACTTCTCTCTCTTTTTCTCTACAACCTTTCATAAGATTTTTCATGCTTTTATAACTCTTCTTAGTCTTGAAAAGAGAGTTAGAGTCTTCTTCTAACATAACAAAATAATTCTACATCATGTACATGTTAGTAGGTGGAAATCCATTTAATCAAAGAATAAAAGAAGTGAATAAATAAAATAATTATGGAGTTGTGATTTATTGAATAATTTTAAGAGTTTTCCTAGTTTTGTGACATAATAAGTCTACCATGTTCCATTAAGCTATGGATTAAACCTTATTTTCAGTAAAAAAAAAAAATAAAAAAAAAAGAAAATAAAATAAATGAAGATTGTTACCCTAATCCAGTTTAACTCATGGTTCTCTTTGAAAGTCTCAGTTAATAACTACATAGATCACCATAATAAAATGAATTGACCTTCTCTCTCTCTAACCGTTTTCACATGTAATTTTTTTGTAAACCGATAAATGAGTAAATGTCATTTAGAGATGATCTTAATATAGTTGCTTAAAAGTATGAAAGAAAAGAAACCCATACCATAAGAAGAATTGTAAGAAACACATCATGAACCTTCTAGGTCCCAAAGTCAAGTCTTGGTAGACCGTGAGTGAATAATTAACCTTAAGAAGATTTTCTCAGTGGGACATCCTGAGCTGCAACCTTGTATTGTGGTTGGTCTTTTGGGGTGTCTTATCAGGAGAAGAATGAATTGTCCTTGATGGGTGTGAACGTTTCCGTGCTTGTCTTTGTGGTCATACTTGTATCTAGTTATTCTCTTATTTAGTTGTAACCTTGGTGACGACATGTTGCGTCATGTTATGTGTCAAGCAAGTCAAAAAAAAATTATCCTGTCTTTTACTGTGTTGTTCGTGTGTGGATTTTTGGGTTGTTACACTTGGTATCAGAGCGTAGGTTCATGCTCTCGAACCTATGGGCCGGATTGGTGTTGTATGGTGATGTTACATGATGGTGATGGTGTTACATGATGTTGTTTCATGGAGATGATGGTATTGCATGATGATGATTTATATTGGAAGAGTAATGTGCTTTAAGCGTGATGTGATCCATGTCGTAATTGTGATATTGTGAACGCACATGATGGGTATGTCACCTTGTGCGTGTTTGTGATCATGTTGATGTGCTAGGGATGGGAGTATTCTCTCTCCTTCTTGTGGATTCTATGAAGAGTTCACGTGTGAATTGTTGTCTGTGATGTGTGAAAAGAATTTTAATGTGGATGACGGAGTGTTGGAACATTGTGACATATTGTGATATGTAGGTGTATCAATGTGTTGTATGACTAGATTGATGTTAAAAGAAATGAGTTGTATCATGATGTTTTTACCATGTTTTGAAGAAATGTGTGTACCACCTTGTTATGTAGCAATGGATGTTATGTTGTGATGTACTATGTTCATCATATGTATGATTTGTGTGATATGTAATGATTCATGTTGTGATTTAGGGTCATACGGTGAGTGTATGAACCCTATCGTATGTGATTGCACTTTGGGTGCGAGAATGTGGTAAAGTGATGTATTGCACTCGTGAATGTATGATCGTGATCTACCCGTATACATACCATATGTAAGACGTTATGGTAGTTATGTGTGTGCCACCATTATGTTAGTGATGTAGTTATATGTTATGTTGTGAACCTTACACTAACCGACCTAAAGGGAAATCGGTAGAAGTGTATGTATGGAGTGAGAAAATGTGTACCGTTGACCGGTCACTCGAGCTTGAGCCGAACCTTAGGAAGTGGAGCCTTAGTATGATGGACCCACTGTTTGTTTGGTATGTGTGACTTGTCAACTCTCTCTTTATGTGGTTGTAGATGGTGACTTGCGACAACTTTTCTCTCTCGATATGTTGTCGTATGGATTTATGACTATGTTTTGCCTTGTCGAAGTGGTGGCGGGATGATTCAGATAGAGATGATGACAGTTGTATTATTGATATGTATTTTACGAGCTGAGGCTCGATGTTCCGAGTGCTAGCAACTCGTTGAGTACCCCTTGGTGGCCAGATAAGGCCACACAGTTATCGTAATGTGACATTATTATAAGTTGATTTTATTCGTAAATTGAGCTTTTTACTTTATTTTGTAAGGACCAGCAGCTTTTCTTGATTGCCATGCTTTACAATTTTGGGCATTTCCTTGGTTTGTGGCACTAACATGGGGATTTTGATACTAACTATGGCTATTTGGCCATTTATTTTTCTTGATTTTGGGTCTTCTTTTAAATTTGGAATTTTTACCGCCTTGCCCAAGGCTTGTACTTTACCACTTGGCACTTTGATTGGATTGTTGTGTTGGTTCTATTGTCGTGATGTGTGGAATAGGGTCATGGATGCACCATGGAATGGTTGGACCTATGGACCCGCTTTGTTGTATGGGGGTACGCCCCAAGGAGTTACATATAACTAGCGGGTTGTTGAACCACGCATTATTATGTCACTTGGGTTAGGAGTGTTCAAACTCTATGTGTCTTGGACCATAGGGTCAACCGACCTCCTTGAGGCATAAGAGGCATAAGAGACTTCGAGGGAGGCATAAGAGATTTGAGGAGGCATAAGAGCTTGAGGGAGGCATAAGAGTTTGAGGGAGGCATAAGAGACTTGAGGGAGGCATAAGAGCTTGAGGGAGGCATAAGAGTTTGAGGAGGCTTTTGATGATATTTGTGTGTATGGTTGATGTTTCAGGGATATATGTTGAGTTATTGTGATGTTTGGTAGTGGTCTTTTGATGTATGTGTTACTCATGTCGATGGATATGTGTTGTGATGTTGTGAACATGTCATTGATTCCCTTGTGGACACTATGTACATTTAGTTTTTGTTTGGTGTTATGTGAAATTTTCATCAAGCATTGAGGAAATGTCTAGTGGATTGTAGTACTCTTTTGTTTGAGTATTTTATATGTCACCATAGATGTGTGACGTGTACCATGTTATGTGGATCATGCCTATTCCATTCCGTATTTGAGTAACCTTTTGTGGTGTAATACAATCTTGAAGTATATACTTGTGTGCTTGTGAATCATTAGTGTCTTTTGAACCGAGATAGGGTGTTATATTAGCAATTCATGTTGGGCACCCACAATAAGGAATAAATCAAAACTCTTAATGATGAATTTTTTTTTAAAAAACTAAAACTAAAATAATGATAATGGAAAGAGACTAATGAAATAATGAACAATAAGAGAAAACTGCCAATCTTCACGTAACCTTGAAAGTTTAAATTATCTACCAAATGATCCTAAGGCTACCTTGGACCACTGCTTTAATTAACTAAAATTTTAAACCATAAAGTGTACTTTCTCCTTTTCATGTTGTTGGTTACGTGCCTTTTCTTTTCCTCTCTTTATGTTATGTCGCATCGAGGACGATGCTTTCTTAAGGGAGGAGAATGTAATGCCCCTTTGGGGTAAACCCTTTTCGCCCTTGCCCCTCCCACATTGGGCTAGTAACTTTCCTTGAAGCCATTTCCATCCTGCTCCTATTCGTTTGTCGAGCGAGGACTTTAACCCATCGTGGGTTGATGAGTTTGGAATTTGTTTATTATCGCTTGGGGTTCGGTTTTGTTATGATTGGGATCCTTGTAACCCACTTTAGTTAGTGCAGAGAATTAAAAGACGCGAGGTTTTTTTAACTTGCTTTAGCCCAATGTATAAACTTATCATGATTTTGATCGTGGAGATGCGTAATGACTCGTAAAAGTTTGGATTATATACACTCCTTTTTGAAGGCATTTGGGCATATTTCATTTACATGGGTGTTTAGATATATGCATTTATACATGTTAGTAAATCATTTCGAGTGTGTGTTTCATGGCATTATGGAGAGGTTTGGTGTGGCATGCACTTTGTAATCGGCATTGGTCTAAATGATAATCATGGTGTACGAGTTACATAATGTTTGCATGGTGGATGTTGACTTGCCCTTCTGAAATAGTTGTTTAATGTAACCATGTGCTTGGTGCCTTGAATGCATTAAATAAGCAAAATATTGGTGTGTTGCGCGTCAGGTTGGAAGTTGGGTACTTGGGTTTTAAAATCAAATTCCTATCTGACTTGTAATGGCTCTTGTCCCTCACCCCCTTCCTACCATAAGGTAGTGAATGGCCATCTCCCAGGTCCTTACCTCTAGAAATGAAGGAGGTTTTAATGGTCTTTGATTTGGGCCAAATTTCTTGCGCCTGTGGAAAGGTCTATGCATTTCCCTTTCGAGACCTTTCAGGCGTGAGCTATCAGGAATGTTGTCGATGGGAATTGGTATGAGTGGCGTGAGACCCGACATTGCAACTATTTATTTTTATCTAAGAAGCTCTTCTCTTTTGTTCCTCTCCTTGCACGACCCATGGAAGAGGATTTCATACGATTCCAGTGTGTATCAAGTTTAGAATGGGGCCGAATGTTTTGTTGTTAAATCCTTTAATTTTCAAATACTTTACTAAGGTTGATCCCGCTCGTGAACAGAAGTTAAGCACACCAACATGATTAGATCCCAAGTTGGAAAAAAATATGTAGTGATCCCTATGGTTGCAAAACACCATGCGAGACTTGATGCAGCCTCAAAACCTTGCATTGTAGTAGAAGAGCAGATAAATTTTTAGTTGAGGTAGTGCTTGCTTTTCATTTTGAAAGTCGCTTCCAGCTCAGCTTTCGCAGAGGTTTGTTAGTGGAAGTCTTCGTGTCAGCCTCAAACAAATTGTCCAATTTGTATTATCTTCAAGATAGACTCATTAATTCGGGGCCTTCCCCGGAGACAGATCACACCCGCGAGTTAAGAGATCTATGCAATGTTGGCAGAAAATGTCTTGGGAGATGAAGGTATCAGGATATTTTCGGATCAGATCTAAGTCTCCAGACATTGTTTTTGAGAAAATTGACCTTGGGCAAGGGGGGGATGTTTGCATGTGGTTACTGATGAAATTTATTTACAAAAGTCTATTGAGTTCTTACTTGTTGTTTTCTGTGACTCATGGAAGAGAATCTCAGAAGTCTGCCTCATATTAGAGTATTTATGAATCACTTTTGGGTTTGCTAGTATATGGACTTCTTCACGTCACCAGTTGGTGAGGCAGTAAAGTTTTTCTTTGGACTAATCACACCTGCATGAACCTTC
Source organism: Taxus wallichiana var. yunnanensis (assembly GCA_018340775.1). Lineage (NCBI taxonomy): Eukaryota > Viridiplantae > Streptophyta > Pinopsida > Cupressales > Taxaceae > Taxus > Taxus wallichiana. The sequence goes on along the minus strand of CM031242.1, from coordinate 514,515,866 downwards.
CACAAATACATGTTTGCAGGCCGCTTGGAGTTTAGGAAGTGTTTGGATGATGTGTCAATCCTTTGACTTCCAAAAGGTTTATTGATCATCACGGTTTGATGCCTCCTTCCGGGAGCGTGATGTAATCGGTATGTTCCGTGTCCGAGCTTCAAATCTTGGGGTTGGCATTCTGAAAGTTGTTTTCAAAAAAAAAAGAGAATGTGTTTCGTTACACGAGCTCATGGCACTTTGGGTTAAGGGTGTGACTTGAAGAATTCATATGCATATGAATGCATTTTAAACCGCATGTTAAATCTACACCTTGCAATAATTTTCTACCTTCTTTCAGTATCTTGAAATGATTATTCTTCCTTCCTAAATGGCACCTAGCAAAAATTTTCATGGTTGTTTTATTGTTTCCGAGTGTGTTGGTTGTTCCTTTAAATATCCTTCTAAAATCACTGGCTTTGCATGAAATGCTCCCATTTTCTCCTTATGGCTTACTCCATTTCATATGTGTATAAATGGGCTTTTGCATTTTTGTGTGATTCGAACAAGTTAGCAGTAAAGGAAACATTATTGAGTTTATTTATGTAACTTACTCTTTTAGAAACTACGATGACATGTGGGTATTCGATGGTTTCTATATGACTAGTAAAGCTTGTGTAGTACGTTTTGGTCAATTTAGTTTTTGTTATTAGGTATGAGGAATATTGAATTTAAGTAGGCCATACCCATAGGTTTGACCTATATCACTTTGGGCTTTTACATTTGTATGGTTGTGTTGTAACTTTGTTATAACAATGGGTGGACTCTTGGTTTTTTTTCTTGTTGGGTGAAAACAACGCTTGGGGATTCGATGTCATGACCTATGATGGCCCCTTATCAAGCCTTGGTATTGCTAATCTTGGGATTTAACCCCATTTGTATTTACGGGCTCTTAGAATTGAGAGCGTGAGCCCTGCCAAATGGTTGTCCGATATTGAAGTGGGGGTTGGAAATGATTTTGGTATATGGGTTAACCCCCAATAATTAAGTATTTGTGTCTTCCAGTAAATGACAATTCTTTACTAATTAATGAAGAAGAAATAAAAATGAAAATAAAAATAAAACTCTCGAAATATGTACAGTTTGCTTGTGGTAATTCCCTTATGTGAATGGGTGTGTATCTCTGATTTATGGTGTCGTTGAGGAAACATATTTTTCATTTACCTTATAATGATGAATATCTATAATGCCTTAGTATGGAATATCGTTCTCTATATCGTTAGAATAAGAGGAAAAGATGAGGGTTTATGTACATTTGAGTTCGAGTATTCCTTTTGTGCCTTGTCAACGTATTAGAGCAAAATGCTGCTCTCTTTAGTATTGGAAGAAAGGGGAGAACCATGAGATTCTACACTGATATATTGCTAGTGTGGCTAATGGTATCCTTTATCCGCCAAATGTTTGACCTGTTCCGAAGGGCCATGGGGAGATTTTAATAGTTTATTCACTTCACCGTTGACACAAAGCTCTTAGAATTTTCATTCTGTTTTCGCCAGAAACCACCCCAGATGGATATGTGTGTTGTTTGTTTTTTTTTTTTTCACTTTCACTCGTGGTAAGGCCTTATTAGAGAATGGGGTATCGATGGTGTATTACCTATCGTGTATTGAACCCTTTGAATGCAAACTCGATTATCATATATTATCAAGCTTCTTTGTTAAATGTCCCGCTTTGCGACTTCGTTAATGTAATCAACCTTCAGTATGTATGATGTTGTCGGAATTTTGGTAAATTATTAATGACATGGGGGCTACCCTTCCCTTATATTGTTTGGAAAAGTTGATGACTTTGATGAAGACTATTGGTAGATTAATGGATGTTTGTGACTGTTTAATGCATCTGAAGAGTGGCTTTGATTATGTTAGCATTTATCACTTTTAGGGAATCCTGTATGGAAGAGGTGATAAACTCTTGCTTAAAACTGAAACTATAGATTGTCTTTTTTTTTGGGTTACGCTCCCTTATTGCTATAAAACCCTCCTCCTGGAAGGATTGGATAACCTTGTTTTGCTTCGCGCTATGATCGGAAATTAATGTCTTTGACTCCTCAAGTTCTTTGATTTTGGGATGGACAGAAGTAGTATCAGATTTCAATCACGTAATCTCTAAGATTACATGATTGAAATCTTTATACTCTTGACATTTATGTCCCTAACCAATAAGGTCTTGCCTTGATCCTAGAGTTATCTTTCTTACTAGAAATTTTGACTTCCTCCTTGCTGGCTGTATAAATCTCTTTCTCATATGAAGAAATTTTGATTAGTGGGTTGTGCTTTGATCTTTTTTTTTAACTAGAACATTCCTTTCATGATATTGTTAAATGTTAGCTTCTTGTTGCGAATGTGTAGCCTTAACATGCTCGGTTCTCGTGAACTGACTCAAGTTAATACTTGTGCGAGATGGCTTGCGCTTTGTTGATAGAGGAAGAGTGGTGAAGGTTTCATCAGTTTGTTTTATGTTTTTTCTTCTTGTGCAATGTCACACGTGTTGAAATTATTGCTATGATTCTTGATATGGATTTGGAAGGCCTCTTGCCTTGGATGTTCGATTAATGTGTTATAAAGTTGCTTTGTCCTGTTGTACTAAGATTGTAATTATCTTTGTGAGAAATAATATTTCAATCTTCACCTTGTTATGAGCGTTCTTTTGATAATATTATTTATCGGTTATGAACCATTGTGGTTGCGTGGCTTGATTATGTTTGGCACATTCTTATGCTCACCAATTTCTATTGAACCTTGTGATCACCTTAAGGTTGTGTACCTTGTTGAATAATTTTAAGAGTTCTTCCTCTTTTTGAAAAGAGACCTCCTAGTCTAAGACTTTCTAACATTTATAACTATTCTACCTTGACATCGAAGTTCCATGTACATGCTATAGATTAAACCTTATTTTCAAAAGTTTTCAAAGAATAAAAGACATAAAATGAATTCATAAGTTGTTAAATAAAATAATTATACAAAAAAATAATTTTAAAAGAACCATAAAAGCTTGTGGATTAAACCTTATAAAAATTAAAAAAAAAAATAAATAAATGAAGATTGTTACTCTAATCCAGTTTAACTCATGGTTCTCTTTGAAAGTCAAGTTAATAACTACATAGATCACCATAATAAAATGAATTGACCTTCTCTCTCTCTAACCATTTTCCACGGTAATTTTTTAAAACCGGATAAATGAGTAAATGTCATTTAGAGATGATCTTAATATAGTTGCTTAAAAGTATGAAATAAAAGAAACCCATACCCATAAGAAGAATTGTAAGAAACACAACATGAACCTTCTAGGTCCCAAAGTCAAGTCTTGGTAGGCCAGCCGTCGGTGAATAATTAACCTTAAGAAGATTATCTCGGAGGGACATCTGAGCTGCAACCTTGTATTGTGGTTGGTCTTTTGGGGTGTCTTATCGGAGAAGAATGAATTGTCCTTGATGGGTGTGAGCGTTTCCGTCTTATCTTTGTGGTCATACTTGTATCTAGTTATTCCCTTATTTAGTTGTAACCTTGGTGACGACATGTTGCGTCATGTTACTGCGTCGAAGCAAGTCAAAAAAAAATTATTATCCCGTCTTTTATCGTGTTGTTCGTGTGTGGGTTTTCGGGTTGTTACATGGTTTTCAGTGTTCAAGAAAGACGACGAAAAGGCGTTGTGCAATTTATTATTTATTTTTGTAATTTATATAGTTCCTTGTAAAATGTATATATGTATAATGTAGTCCCATGTTACAGAAAGGTTGTGTTTGAAATTGCTAATATGTTTGAGATGCTAGTTTTAGGGATACATTGGGAAACATGCATTTAATCATAGGTGCAATGTGATTCATAGGTTACTTTTGGTAAAAAGGATTTATATATATATATATATATATATGTAAATAAATTTGAATCAAATATCTTGTAGTGTGTTTTAGTGTGCAATAGATGCTTATATAATTGGTGTTGTGTTCCTTACCTTAAAAATGTAATAGAGAAATGTGTTGCTTCTCGATTTGATCTCGCCCCGTTTGCTCTAAAAATTCTTCAATCTGCGGGCTCTATCATATTTTCTATTTCCCCGAATGGATGCGTGAAAGGTTTTCTTCATTTGTATGTTGTTGAAGATCCTTCTCCATGGTCATGGATCACATTTGGGCCTTGTATCATTTCCAAATTCTTTGTCCTTAAAGAAAGATTCAATTCTGGGCGCAAATGGTGAAGTTCCCCTGCATCTTACTATTCGACGAGCGTGTTTTCCCCATCAAATTATATCTCAGTATCTTCAGATACATGTTCATTCTTGATTGGATGCAGCCCGGCAGGTCTTTTTGGTGAAATTTGCCACTTTGGTCATATTTGTAAAAAATACCAAATTGGCCTCGCGGCCCCGATAGCATCTAATTGATTAATCAATAAATATAAACTAGTAGGGAAAAAGTCTTACTTTGACCCGATGGAGGACACGTCGCCATTTTTCAAGTTACAAGCGGGGAGGTGGGTCGGCGAAGCATTTTGAAGTTTTTTGCCTCTTTGTACAAGCGAGCAAAGTTATAAATTAAACCACAACTCCGATGGGGCCCACATCAGAAGTTAGAAGCAGCAGGGGAAAAAGTCTTACTTTGACCCCGAAAAGGACACGTGGCATATTTCAAAAGTTAGAAGCGAAGAGGTGGGTCACCGGGCATTTTGAAACTTTAAGGTCTGCTTCAACTCAAAGCTTGTCCACGTGGAGGGCGGCACTCATTTGAGGATCCGCCTTTGGGTCCTACCTTAGCAGTCGCGACAGGAGACACGTGGAGGCTTCCGCTGGCTCCTCTCTATACTTAATTTTTTTAAGAAACTTTCTCGGACCCTAGGCACGTGGCGCCTTCCACTGGTCCTTAAACTTTTCAACAACTCTGTCGGACTGAGACATGTGGTGAGCCCGCACTTGTTTAGGGTCTCTACTTTTGGGCACCATATCATAGGTGTGCCAAAGAGACACGTGGAGGCTTCCGGCTCTCCTTTTTATACTAAAACTTTTCAAAGGCCAAAAGGCAATTTTCTTGGGCCCAGGGCACGTGGAAGGCCCGCGCTTGTTTGGAAACTTGCCTCTGTACTTCACCTTTGCAATTGCACCAAGGAAACACATGGAGGCTTTATTGAAAAGTCAAAGGTAGGGAAGCAAGTCGGCGAAGGAAAATTGGAAATTTTTCCTTTTTGTTAAAAAGGGTAAAATTACATAAATGAGCCACGACTCCATTAAAGGCCCAGATTAAGCCACGTGTCAAGCCCGATTTTCAAAGGCGGAGGGGTGGGCAAAATGTGAAAATTGCACATTTTCTCCAAAAGTCATAAAATACAAAAGGAAACCCCAGGCCCGCTTCGAATCATATTTTTCCACGTGGACGGCTCTAATCTAAAGTTGAGAAAGGGCAGAATCAACGGTTGTTGTGCATTGCATCGATTTTGCCGCCATTTTTGCTTTAAGACTCCTGGAGATGCAAATATGCATTGTTTTTCATCGTTTTTATGAAATTCCTTGTCATTTTTGTCTACAAAGTACAATTGAATGGATTTAGAGATTAATTTATGAGTCCAAAGAATGTAAAGGTTGATATTTTGAAGTTGGAATTGCTCGGGCACTTGCAAAACGTGAATTACTAGAGAAGTTGGATGCAGAGAAGAGTTGCAGAGGAAAGAATGGGAAAGGATGAAATGATGGAGGTTGCAGGCGCAAAGGATGAAAAACATGTTGCTTTAGAGGAGGAAAGACTAGGTGCCCCAGTTAAAATAATGATGGAAATATTTGCAACGATTCACCTTTTTAAACAATGGCAAATTTTTTTTGCAAACATGTTAAACGTTATTTTTTGAAAATCATGATCAAACATGTAACAAATAAAGGTTCCTCGAATATTCTTTTCTTGGGGGGAAAGCTTGGATGTAAATTGAGTGTTATATAAAGCATGCTTTAATCGTGCAAATGGTCGGGGGTTGAATTCTTACAAGAAAATTTGAGAAATCCCATCTACATGAGAGACCATCTGAGAAACTTGTTAATCTCTTATGTTTTAGATTTGATCATGTCAAGTTGGTTGCAAGTGTACAACCATTGAAAATCTCTGAGATTGTTCAAGAAACCTTCCCATGCTGATGAATCTAATAAACTTCGAATTAATCTGTGTTAATCTTGGGTAAATTTGTGTTTACTTTATTTCAGAATGTCTGCAAATAGTATTTCTTGTTCCTCTTGCAATTTTGTGTTTAAATCCCTCTAAATCACTTAGGATCTCGTCCTTGTGATAGTTTAGTGGCATTTGCAACTTCATTACGAGAAGAGCCTTCATCCTGTAATGAGATAAACAATTTAAATCACTTTACTGTCATTTTGTTGATAAAGAATGTTTGTAAGCCTTTGAGTGTATCTCGAGGTGTGAGGAACAAGGGTCTTTAATGTTTAATTTATTCTTTAGCTCAAGCCTTCGTGTTAAATTCTTGGAGATTGTGTGGCTTAACTGCAAATTTGGGCCTCTACTGATGCATACCTTATGGTTGAAGGAATATTTTAGCTATTCTGAAGCATTATGTCATTTGGTTTTCTAATTATTGTGAAGGTTCTCAAAGATATGGCAAAATCAAGTTTATCCTCCTTAATCTCCCACCAAAAATTACTCCAAAAAACAATGAATCCTACCTGAACTACCCTTGTTTGCCCTGTATGTCCATAAATGAATAAATTCTACTTGCCAAAATATGTAGAAACAATCACAATTCCATAATGTCTTTAATGCTAGTAACCTTGTTTAGAAAATATCACCATTCTTTAGAAGTGACAAATCGTGAGAGTTAAATTGTGGTGCATTGATCATATTTTCTCAAGGTTTCCTTTCAAATTTGTGCAAAGAAGGATATCTTCAATCTCCTTCACCGACAGAGGTTACTGAAATGGGTCCTCTCACCCTGGGTGAAAGGCACGACCTAAAATAGTAAGGATAGATCAAATCCTTTCATATGGTGTTATCCATTTCTCCAACATCCCCATGAGTGACAAAGAGCCAATTTGAATCACCTCCTGGCTACAAAAACGACATACATGTTGATTTATCTATCTCTAGGCTTCTTGTTAAATCTGATGCTTCTCAGCTTGCAAAGGAGAATCAATTTGGATACCAACAAAATCTAAATAAGACAATCAACCTTAGTTTAAAACTTGCGCATATTTACCCTTCTCACACGTTCCTTCTTAGCATAGAATAAATTGAAAACGTAGAATGAACTTAAACTTTGCACTCTATGGTACCTTCTAGTTTAAGTACTCAAGATTCCTAGTCTGATTTATCGTCATGGTTGGTATGTTTAGCGACATCGTCTTAAACCCGATAGTTAGGAAAGACATGGTCCAACTATTTCTGGTATAAGCAGAACTAGGACTTCCTTAGTATCCTTGTGGACTACTTAGTCTTACAAAGATCGAAATGAATTCCTTGTGGGATCCAGATGACACAAATGGAGATAGTGAAATAGTTGTTCTATGACTTAAACTCTTGTTAATGAACTCTTTAGTCCCTCTTAGTTAAATGTGTCACCCTAGTTACTAACAACATATCACCTTGGTCTTTCATGAAGGTTGTCTACCTTAAACATGTCTTCTCACCTTAAATCTCTTTTGTAGTTGGGGCATAGATCCTTAGGTGCATTTGGAATTATACCAACCAAGGTAGTTTTTCTTATGACATTTCTATGATTCTTCTCTTGGTGGGATTTAAAATGCACAAGTGGATGTCTTGGTTGCAGCACACATTAACATTGCAGTGCATAAGAGCAAAGAATTGAGTTGTCACGTGCTAGGTTACACTCCATGTAGTAGTGAATCCATTAGTGAAAAGTATGTGTTTATTTTGTTACAAATGTTATAAAACGATGCTAAAAATGAGACCTTAGTGCGATGTAAGAGTAAATCATATAAAAGGAAAAATATATTTGAGGTTGAGAATAATGTCGCTCTTGGAATCCTTATAACTCAATTTGACATTTACTTATGTTAAAAAAGAATATGAATTTCCTTGGTCAGAGCAAACTTTGAGATAACAAAAGATATACTTCTTCAAGATGTTAGATAAGTAATTTCGTAACTCTTCATGTTTTTAAGTGACGCCAAAAGAGACCTAAGAAACAATGTAAATGAAATGAGAAACAAGAGTATATGTGTCAATGGATTAAGAAAACAATTTCACTTGAAGTCCTTATGGTTGATTTAAGAATTGAATTTTGTTGTGGAGAGTGGATACAAACTGCTCATGGTGGGACTAGGCATTTGAGCCATTATAGAGTCCACTAAAAAAATAAAATAAAATAAAATTATGTCATGTAAAGGCTTAACTGAATCAACTAAATTTTGGAACTAAAACAACCATAGTACGAGAACAAATGTGTTTCTAATGGAAGGAAGTTTTTAGGAAAGGGAAACTTGAACCTTCACCTCCTTGAATCGTATTATTTCTCCCTCGACAACTTATGGTTGGTCCCCTTGCTTAATGTAGATAAAAAATAAACTTTTAAACGTCAACTAAACATATTTTAAGAAACAAACCTTTGACATAAGAACGAGAGAATTAGGAACTTTGTAGGAAATTTTAAATATGATTTTTTTAATGTAAGTTATGAAGATTGGCATAAGGGATAAAGAGAAAACTTAAAGGGTTGAACTGTAAGTTGAATGTGGAGTTAACTTAAGAATTTGTAGGTGAAAAAAAGAAAATTATCTTTGCACAAAAATGTTCTTGGAATGTAAATCGTAACTAAGATGCAATTAAGGAAATGACGTGTTGTGGGTTTGCCAATCTTTGAGTTTTTTTGTGGTTGGGTCATTGCTAGTATTCGTTCATTGGAGAAAGTGTGTCATCGACATGTATATGGTGTTGTCATGTGTCTATGTGATTTGATGACTTATGAAAGTGTCTTGTGCGTTGTTGAGTTTCTCTTCTTGGAGCCCTTGTGGTTTTGTGTAGTGAGCAATGTAAGTAAAAAAATTATCCTGGTATTTTTACTGTTGTTTTTATGTGTGTAAAATGTGGGCGTTACATTGAGGCCTTTGATTGTCATTGTAGAGGTCTAAATTTGATGGCAGTTTATACCTTTTTTTATGTTATTAGTTGAAAAATAGTTGTATATATTTCTTTCCATTTTTTAATTTTAGAATGTCTCTAAATATTTTATATAAATTTATTAGGGTAAGAAAACTTCCACCAAAAAATTGTTGCAAAAATTGTTTAAATGTAATTTTGGCGACATAATTTATATTTAAGGATTGGATCAATCAAGGTATTTACATATAAAATATGATGCATAACATTTCGTATTTTGATTCTAATATGGATTCCCCAAATATTCCTCTAACAAATATAGTAATTTAATATTTTATCCATGATTTAATTGAAAGTAATCGTTTTGAAGTTGAGGTATCAATAACGTACTATATGAAGATGTGGCTCAACCTAACCAACATTTGAAATATTTACAAATCATCTTAAACAATATGGAACCTGCTCTAAATATAATCAAAAGAAAAATCATGTATAAATAACAAGGACCAACCATCATTATTGGATATGTTGGAAGATTGATATTGCGGAATAAAACAAACACAAACGAACAAGGACAATCAAGAAGGGTTATAAGGAGGAGAAGTCGTAGGTCAGGAGAATTGGTTGGGGGAAACAAAGTTGAATTCTTGTTTGTTATAACCACATCGTAATTTTATCAATCATTAGAAGGAGAAAATGAGTATGGTGTGCAAGGTAACAAGACAACATAATTCAGAGATAAGTTAGAAGGTTAGGAGTAATCAATCAAAATTACGAATGTGAATAGCTAGTTATAATTGTAGTGCTTTTATTTTTTGGGAATTAAATTGACTATGGGTTATTCTTGGATTTTTTTTGGGACCGACATTGTGACATGGTTTAGACTACTCGTTCTAGTGGCTATTGCATCGAATGAAATAAATAGGGTAACTTATGACGCTCTCTATATTTTTATATGCTATATTTTATCGTTAAGCTCACATTATTCAAGGGAATGCAATTTACGCTTTTGGGGCCAAAATAAAAAATGGGGAAAATCCAATAGGTTTCACATTGGAATCCCAAATGCAATGTTGGTTTATTGTAGCACTTTGTTTTAGTTTCAATCTCGAGTAAATAAATGAAAACAAACAATGTGTGAACAACAATAGACAATTGAGCCCCCCAGCATTGGCCTAGCTTTAAGAAACAAGAAGTGATGTCAACATTATCAAATGGATAACATTTATTTTGTTAGATAAGACAAAGATGTGAATAGAAAGTTGGAAAGAAAATGGGGGAATTAAATGTGGGAATTCAACATGGCACAGATTGTTCCTAAGTAATTAATATATGCTTTTGTGTTGATTTTATCTTCTCGACCTCCTTCACAGTATTTACATGATCACAATTTATGCTTAAAAGGGACAAAAGGAGAGGAAAACTTTAATAGATTCTATGTTTGAAACCCAAACAAAATGTTGGCTTGTTGTAGGACATTGTATGCCCCTTTTCACTTTTAAGCTCGATTATTTCCAGAGACACAAGTGACACACAAATAATCAAGGATAATTGAATCCCTCCGATAGGTAGGAATATTAGTGTTGAGTAGTATTTATCTTCCAAGCATAAACTTTAAAATTAGATTCCCTACAATTTCTTACATTATTAAGTGCAATCTTCTCGCTGACTTGCAATGAGGGGCATCTACTCGGCATTTTTATTTGTAGCAGGGCAGGGTAGGTTGGCGGGTGGTAGAGGATATGTGATGGCTCATCTTCACTATCTGATGTCATAGATAAATCTTGATAACATGCATTCTATAGTGTCCTAATGCAAGTTGATGTTATGTTGCTTTTTCACGACTCTTACTCATGCACTATTATTTTCCTATAAAAAAACTATATTATGGTTGTGGTCATGTAGATTCGCAAGAAAGATAAACATTCACCTCCCTATGTGTACTTTGTATAATATAGCCTATGATAATGGCGTAACATGGAGCTAAATCACTTCATGGTATTATCGAAATGTTTGTTCATTACTCGTTTTGGTGCAAGTCTATTTAGTTAAAACTACTTGGGAATGATTTTACTAATTGTGGATTTTTTCTGGTAGTTTTCGGGACCACTATTGTATCATGGTTTAGACTTCCTGCTCTAGTGGCTATTGCATCAAGCGGAATAATTGGGGCAACTTTATGACGATCTATTTGCTATCTATGCTTTGCTTTATTGTTAAGCTCGCATTAGTCAAGTGCATGCAATTTACACTCATTGGACAAAATAAAATATGGCAAAAATCCAATAGGTTCGACATTGGAAACAAAACGCAATGTTGGTCTCTTGTAGCAGTTTGTTTTAGTTTTAAGCTCGAGCAATTCAATGAAAACAAGCAATGTGTGAACAAGAACGAAAAATTGAGCCCCTCCATTATTGGCATGGCTTTACAAAGCATGAAGGTGAGAAAAACATGTAAGTTAGAAGGCAGATAATGGTATTGGTAATTGATGACAAAACAATTCTCACACCATATCTGTCACCTGTATAATATCACCAAAAACCGCCTTACAGAAACATGGAATAGTAAAATCCTTGATCCATCATCCATATGGTTATTTTTGAAAGATCATGGGTCTCAAGATGATGTATTGTGGCGGTTGTCCAAGAAGAAGGCATGATGTGTGGAGGAGGCTATTTATCTCTCTAATCCTATGTTGTAGAGCTCCTTGATTTTATATCATAGCTACAAAATTTGAAATATTCAGACATCTTTTCTAACTACTTCTCCAGACAATTTCCCCCACATTTGATGAGCTTCGCAGACTTGAGATTCGACATACTAAATTGGTACAAAAATGCTTTGAATGGAAGTTTTCTGTCTTTTCTCATGAATATGTACTGATTAGTCAAGTGGCGGTTGGGAGTCAATCCCTCTACTAATGTCAACCTACGTGCTTTGAAACCTCGACCTGCTAGAAAATCAGCTAAAGGACACATGAAAAACATTCACAAGAAGGCAAGAGTGGGACAATCCAGCAAGAAATGCCCATTACTCATTCAAAATTAAAAGTTAATGTCATTGATACGATATGGAAATTATACGGTTTTCTAAATTTTTAGCCTGTCATTTTGTACGGCACCTAAATTTTTTCTAATAAAACATGGTTAAAATCACACAAAACGACCCACAACCTTTCAATTTCCAATCCTAATGGAAGAATCCCAAAAAATAATTAGTGAGAAGTTTAAGCTTTACGATTCCTTTTGTTGATTCCTACATCAAATTATATTTTAAAAACTTATCCTGAAATGTTTGACCTCTATGATCCAATTGTGAATTGATGACTCACTACGAGTGACTCAATAGCGCAAGGTAAGGAATCTTGTCACATCAGAGCAATCTTCTCCTAAAGTAAATTCCACCCGATCAAAATGTTGGATATCGATGCATGAACGCATCAATTTGGTTTTTCCCCCATCCAAGGATGAGATTTGATAGTTGACTTCTCCTGTCAAACCGAAAATCTGTGATTTTCGGTTAAAAGGTTTTAAATGGTAGTTTAAAATATACATTGTTTTCTTGAGTTGTATTTATGAGTGTTAAGCGAGTTTCAGGCATTATATGCTACGTATAATCACATTATCGGTAAAATATGGTATTTCAATTTCTATGTAATGTTGTGTTTATAGTTATATTGACTGTGTTTATAGCGATAATGACGATTTTTTTAAATTGATCCACGTCAAATAGAGATGGGAAGACTATTTACAAAATGTAAAATAAGGTTAAAATAAGTAAAAACATCCAAATGAGCGTCAAATCTCAGCTCTGCCCTTGTGGACTATGACTCTTTTTGTTGATTTCTACAACAAGTTATATTTTAAAAACTTATTCTGAAAATCTTGATGTCATTGTACTAACGATAATCACATCCATTTATTTTTACAATGTATGTTAATGCGATGGAATACTATTTTGGTACTTATGTAGTCGGTTGTTCTTGTTTATTTCTTTATTTCTTGTACAAATTGTACATTATTTTCCTAAAGACTATAGTTCATGCCCAAATGTTTTGTACAATGATTATAGTAATTGCAAATTAATTATTTTATTGCAAATCGATGAAGCATGACCTGAAGCTCATCCGCCCACATCGCTTTCGCTGTCAGAGGGGAGAAGGTTGAACCCAACTTGAAAAACGCCTTCGGTGTAATAACACCTATCAAAATAAATATGCTACAATAATAATTAAATCCATTATAACTTTTTTGTTTTTATTAGGTAATCATATAAAACATTACTACAAAAACTAACAACAAGGTCTAGAACTAGCCATAAACCAAACATATATCCAATAATAAATCAACATACCAACTCTGGCCAAGCTATAAACAACCTGCCAAGGGTACCTGAATTAGTGAAGAATCATATACTTCACCCTTCTTTTGTTTCCTTTTCTTTTCTTTGTTTCAATCAATCTCATTGAAATCACAAAACTAATTTGAATTCATAATTATAAGATTAAAGGATTGTAGGTTGAAATTGATCCTTTTGCACATTCTAAACTTTCCGATTCATGTATACTTTTAAACCCTTATTTTAAAGATCAAGTATTAATTAATTTTTTAAACACTTAGTGCTCTATCAAGTTTATCAATATCATGGGTTGTTAAAATATAAAAATTTCAACTTGAGCTATAGTTAAGCACTTGCAGAGTTACTTAACTGCACAAAGTGGGGACAACGAGTATCATAGATTGTGGTATATTACGTTAAGGGTCCCATGGAGGGAGCAGAACTCCAGTAAAATTTTGGGCAAAAGGCCTATGACCAGGGTTGTTGTTTTCTATAAACTGTAAATATTGGACAAGAAAAAATGTCTACCTATGGGCAGCATTAGGCATACAAACTACCACCAGAACCTCTAGTCATTGTAAGGCTAAAAGACAATATTTGAATAATCCATCAATACAATCTATTATTTTGTCTGACATCACCTCTACAGTTCAAACAGATCATCTCCATCTCCTTCTCTCGTATTCATATTGATCTCCACCGATCTCCCATGCAAAAGTTAAAAATCCAATTTCCTTTATATTTGATCTCCCATGCCAAAGATTTCAATTTTGAAGAAAACCCTATTTACTTTCAAACAAAACACCAAATAAATTGTCATTTGAAGCTAAAACCCTAGATAAACTACATATCGATAACATGAATACCCTGAAAGATGAGAAAAGAAATTAGGAGAAAAAACAAGAATGTAATTTTAAGCGTTAAAATGACCGCTACAAATTGTACTCAAACATTGCATTGGGTAGCAGTAGCAGCAACCTTTACATGGCTTGAAAACCAGAAATAAACCTAGGTAAATAAACCATTTTTTCCCCAAATATCTCAACAGGGAGCAGATCTTAACAGATAACAAAAGAAAACCTAAGATTTCATAATAGTAACAATATAAATAAAGTTATACTAGAGACAAGCTTGACGTGAATATTACTCAGCTTTTGCAAGGGAAGGAATGTTCTCTTGTGAAAAGGGAGCACTGGGAGAACCTTGTATGAGAAGAACACTGAGAGAACTTGTGTTTTCCATTGCGGGAGGAGCACTGGGAGAAATCGTGTTCTCTGCCTCATTTTGAAGTGCATATGGTTGATCATTTTTCTTCACGGACATAAACAAGCGAAGCAAGAGAAATTTACCTACGGGAGGAATCCAGACTTTGAGAATGCCCTGAGGATGGCCCGGGTCTCCACGCCTGAACAACGATGCAATTTATAGGGTTGGGGTTAGGGTTAGTGTCGCCCCCTTAAGGATTTGAGAAATGAGGATCCTGGCGTTGCCGACCAGCTTGTCTCGCAGATGACCCCTGGCGTATATGTCCACTTTTATAGCCACCAGGACATCTGAGAGAAGGGAATCATCTGCCTGGAGAAGCATTTTGTGGTTCCACACAGGGTTTGTTCCGTTGTCGTCGTCCACTTGCGTGGTTGGGATCAATGTACGCCTCCGCATAACATTTCATTTTGTTGAATCTTTTCACATCTTCGGGGTCATCGGCGAAGCTCCTCGCTTCAAATATTTCTTCTCCCACGGTTCATGGTGGGGGCTGTAGCCTACTTACAGTTGCAATATACAACCTGCGAGATAAGACACAAAAACTTTTAGGATAGGAAAAACAAACCTTTCTCTGAGCATCTGACCGGCACCGCCTTATCTTTGTCTCCAAACAAGTGCCTAAATTTCTCGTCCACAGCGAGCCAAACAACAACACTACATTGATGTGATGGGAAAACTTGACTTTGCGCATAAAGGTTTATTAATAACAACGGATGGGGTAGGTATTTACCTGAGGTCGACGATACGGCTTACCATGAGGATGGCAGAGATTGCCCAACGCAGCCATATTTGTCAGACACCCTCGACATTACTTCAATGGCGGAGATTTATTTAATCAACGTTCAATGTACGAGAATAAATCAAAACCATCAACGTTACTGTCATGTGTCAGAGGCGAAGGGTTCGACCCCATTGTAGAAACGCCTTCGGCGTAACAAGCACTTTATTTGGGATCCAAGGCATGGATCATGCTCAAACCTAGTCAACATTGAGATTTAGCATGAAATAGGATAGTTGCGGTGGGGAAGCATTTGTGCAGAGGTAGACTACGCAAGATTTCATTAGATGCCATGAATACGGGAAAAAAAAGATCTTTTTTGCATTGGTCATGGATTTCTTGAAGGTTATGCTCATGGAAACGGGGGAAATCTTGTAATTTTCTATTGTGTGGTCGTCATTTTCGTGTTTGAGCTTTGTTTTATTGTGTATGGGCTCACCATATCCATTCTAATTTCTGCATTCATGTTCGTGTTGGTCTGTAGATCGTCATTTTCTTATGCATTGGAGAGCTTATTGTGCTTTGTTGGGTGATTTTTGTATTTACACCCTGGCTCATCTTTCATTCTCTCCCATTGTAACTTTATGTTGCGTAGACCAAGTCGCCATTGTTCATACTATTTTAAGCTCTGTATGGGGTTTCAACCCATTTTCCATTCGAGCTCTGCACATTTTCATCGTGGCTTGCTATGATCCACTTGGAGCTCACCATGTTATGTGGTTTTGGACGTGTTTCCTTATAGCTCGGTCACAACTCGACATGGTGGTAATGGAGTCGAAGTTGTGTCTTGGGAGCTCACCTTCCATTTCTCAAACAAGTCTCCAACGTGATCAGTCATTTTCCTGCATTCTCCTGTCCTATGCAAAAATACCAGCTTTGGAACAAGGTATAGTCATCAACAAAGCATAAATATAGAGGAATTTTGTTAGATGATGTAGTTGTAAATGCTCTGGTAAACATGGATGTAAATTGTGTAACCTTACACCAGGTAAGTGAGTTGTTCGACAAAAAGTCTTTAAAAAATAATAATAATAAAATATGTGGTTTTGGTGGACAACATTGGTAGTGGATATGCACAAAATGAGTTTGTTGAAAGTATCTAAGAGGCATAAAAGTAAAAGCCATTAACATTTTTAAAGCCAAGAGCCCACAATCTTTTAGGTTCCTCCCAACTGCACCAAATAGGGAGTTTTGAAATAGGGTGTGGAATTGTGGGTGCTTATAAGAATGGATATGGAATGGTTATTTTAAAGGGGGAGTGCCTCAAACAAACTTTGTCTGACGAGCTACGCTCATTATGGAGAATGATCGAGTTATTTTGGGGAACGGGTATATAAGCTTTCAAACAAAATGCAAATGGGGGAGTTTTTGTTGCACGTGAATTGCTTGGTAGAATGCCTAAAGGATATTTGGAGTCTCATGAAATGTTGGTGGACCTGCGTGGAGCCCATCTTTCACCATGTCATTCATGGACATGAATGGTCTCCTTACCTTAATATTTTATAATTTTCATATAATTTGGTTATTCATTTGCAATAAAATAAAAATATTAAACCATTAGATACGATACAATTGGATATTAAAATCATGTTGTTATCTGGAACCAATAAAACGCCTCCTTATAATTTACATTACCGACTTACAATTTTATCGACATCTGTGTTGATACCACAACTTTATACATTGTTATCTATGGTATCAAAATTTTTTCTCGTGTCCATTAGTTTTGGTGAGACCTAGATGAGTCATAAACTAAAACAACCTTTTCTGTCCACCTTGCAAAGTTAGAAAAATGCCATTTCTAGAGACTTGCAAAATAACACTCTGATCCTTGTAAAAGAGATGTCAAACGTCATATGTATTCCTTGTTATTTAGAGAGTCGCATCAAGCATTAGCTTGACCTTATTTGACCATTTGCGCTCTCTTCGCCGATCCTCTAAGAGCCATGTTACCCCATTTTGCACCTTTAGGAAGTTGTTAAAACTGAAAAGTTGAGTTTTGTATCGCTCGTCATTCAGACCATGAGAGACGAAATGTTTTTCTGCCTTCGTAAACCTCTAGTTTGTCTATTAGACAGATTTCTGGAACCATCGGTGTGGGGAAAAACACTCTTCTTGATAGTTTGGGAAAGGCATTTTGTAGGCCTCGGTGGTTGTTTCACTAGGTCAAACTTGCTCAACTACGACCGGTGGCTCAAGAAAATGCGTCACCGTTTGCAATCCATTTGTCAGTTCTCGGTTTCATCGAATCCGATGAATTCTCTATATATATGAGAGTATGTATGGAATTTTTTGTTACATGTTCATCTATCAAAAATCAGTTTTGGATGAGGTTTTCTTAGCCCTCGAAATAAATTTTGTTGTTGTTGCAACTAGCCCAATTATTGTAGACATAAAATTATGCACATTAGACAATATTTAGCTCGATCTTATACTCTACTATTTAGAAGGTTCTCAAGTGTAGCAAGTACTAATTAATCCCACCTTTTGGCCATCTTTTTCTTATATTTTATTTCGTCTTTCCCGTGTGTTTTCCAACACTTATCAACCCATTTCCTAACTTCCATGGCATTCTATCCCTAAATCAGGGTGCCCCATGTTGTCTGGGGCGCCTTGGTCTATGCAAATCCTCTTTCACTCCTTTTTGGGTTACTTCTAGTTGTTGGTCATCTTTATCTTTTTCTCAATCGGCCTTGTTAGGATTAATTATGAAATTAAGCTTGAGAGCCCTATAAATATAAAGTTATAAGACCATAATGAGGGTCATAGGTCTTTGCATCATATCACTACTATCACTCCATCTAGAGTTGCATCCATTGCATCACTTACATCCACATAGTGTCATGCATTCAAGCTAGGAGATCTGCATCACACACACTACATAGGGGGAGGGATTCCATTCTATTCCATGCACACATGCTACTTACATTTCTATAGTTACTATTGCTCGCTACTTCACAAAGTGCGACTGGCATGAGAGCAGCTAGGGCACGACATGCACACATGCACACTAGAACTACATCTGAGTCTGAAATGTAGTGCAACGCTCAGTGATAAGACCACTAGTTTGGCCACTAATCTCAATCGACCCATTCATATGCATATTTTATTTTTCTAGGTATACTTCTCTTTTCATTGCAGGTCATTATACAACTCATTCGCGAATCTAGCGCAACAAACATGGAAGGTTCGGAATCAACTTGTGACCATACCCAGGTTGCGGTGTTTTGAGAATTTGTAGTGTTTAGAGCACCCATTTCAAACCAGGGGGCCCCAATGACCTCCCAAGCACCTGTGTCATCTTAGATTCTCCATATCTACCCTTCACACAATTCGTAAGTGTCCATCTACACTTCCAAATTCCATTTCAAATCTATGACAACTGTAACAGATCACCTCACGATCGGATGAGTCTTTTCCTTACCCTTTTCTTGCATATTAGGGTTTCATTTCATTTAGAATAATTTATTTACATTCATTCCATATTGCTTTAGTTTATATATAATGTTTTAGTCCTCCTAGATTAGATTAACTCTAATAACTGCTAGGTATTCTTTCCTTAGTTTACCTAGCCTTCCCATATTTTTGTTAATCAATTACGACCGATGGCACCAAAAACCATTTGCCAATTGTGCCTTTCGCTTGCTTGCGGTTACTGGTTTCCGTCAATCCTTGTGGATTCTTGGTATATAGGTGGACATGTAGGAATTCTCTTTTCATGAATTTGCTTATCGGAAGACAGTTTTTGAACGCACTTTCTTAGCCTCTGAGCCAAAATTGGACGCTTTGCAACTAGCAGGAAAATGTAAAAGAAAGTTGTAAGACCCTAGTCAAGTTAGCAAACCATCATGGAAACTTATTAAAACTTGTAAATAACTGTTTGAAACTCTATCTTGTGGCTTGACATGTGAAATTTGACTTTTGGGAAAATAGTGTTTCTCTTTCTTCTTATCTCCTAGTTAAGAAATGAAATCGAGCGAATGAATATATACCATAACCCTCTCTTATTGTGTGTGAATTATTAATACAATGTAAATAGAAAACCAATAACGTTATTTATGCTAGTTTTAGGTGGATGTCATACCAATGATTTATCACAAATTTTATGCTCACATGGTTTTGCAGGATGCAAGTAAGATGAAGAAATGACACGGTTGTGATTCATTGTGTATTACTATAATTTATTTGTTAATGGAAAAAATATATATACATGTATTGCTAAGTTACAGTAAATACTCATTATTGAAATTTGGTAATATGAATGAGATGCTAGTTTTAGGGGTTCTTTGGGAAATGTGCATTTAACTATAGGTGTTCTTTTGATTCAAATTGACATATGGTATAAACGGGGTTGAATATATATATGTTAAGTGAAATGGTAGAGGATAGTTCAACATTTTGCAAAGTATTGAAAGGTTTATTAGTGAAGTTTTTTAATATTTTAAATGTTGGGGTTTAAGGAAAATGTTCATCTAAACATGGGTGTTATCTTGATCCCCAAATTTTGTATTGTAAAAGTTGGATAAATATGTTAAATGAAATTAAATTTGACATCTTGAAGTGCATTCTCACTGTGAAATTTATTGTGAAATCTCTAGAGTGTTTTGTTTTGTAATTAGCATATAAAGAAAAAAAATCTAAATAAAATAGTCGACCTTAGTTTAAAACTTGTGCATATCTACCTTTCTCGCTGCGATCCTTCTTAGCATAGACAAAATTGAAACCGTAGAATGAACTTAAACTTTTGTACTTGATGACACTTTATAGCTTAAGTAAATAAGATCCCTAGTTGATTTTATCGTCATAGCTTATATGTTTAGTAGCATTGCCGTGAAACCAATAGTTAGGAACGACATGGTCAAGTTTTATCTCGAGTGTGTGGTCCCCTTCTAAGATTGGAATTCGTGTGTGTAGTAAAGAGAATGTGTTCTCTTAAGTAGTAATCTTTAGGAACCAACATTAAACATAGTGTAAAACCCTCTTGGACTGGCACATATGTTGAGTGGCGAAGATCGTTAACTAACCTTGGAAGTCACCTTTAAGAGTTAGGATCATAAATGAACTCAATACCCAATCTAAATTATTGTTTGGGTTTTATGGTGTAATACTAAGAGTTAATTACTGAAACTTAACAACATTTTAGTGTATGATTAGTTTGTGAAAACGTAACCATTAGATGATGTCTTTGGAGAAAGGTGAAATTTAGGTCATTCTCATATCATGTTTAAATCATCTTGTGGTGAGAAGCGAGACCCACATTGTGCAAAATCTAATGTGAACCTTAACCCCTTTAAAGATGAACTACTTCATCTTGCTTCCCCACTAGTCCTATTAGGTAATAGATGTATGATGTGAAACTATGTGATCATGTCCTTAGAGACATATCTCCTAATACATGGACTAATAGTCTCGTAAGAATACAAATGCCCCATTAGCAAATAGGTTACGTAATTTCATTCAAAAGGCATATGAACCTAATTAGGGAAAAGCCTCTTAAGTTGGACGTAAAACGATACTCAGGAAACCTAATCTAGAAATAAGAAAATAAGGAAGTATGTTGCCATGTTTAGAGCCTTCAAATCCCTTAAATTAACTGTTTGAGAATAACCATAGGGAAATTAAAATTGACACTTAGCTTTGGAATGTGAAAACGTGCGATGTTATTCCATAGAAAAGTGAAACATGATCTTCTTGGTAATGTGATTAAACCCTCTTCTGTGGATAAAGAACTTATTCGTATATAATACTTCTTATGTACTAAATCAATCTATAAATGAATGAAGGAAACATGACCCTAAATCCTTAAACAAAAAAAAGAGTGAACTTCACATTCTTGGACTTACCCTTGTTCTATGTATAACGGAGGTATGACATAAGACCTAGTACTCTTGTGTGCAAATAAATACCCTAATAACAAACGAGCAAATTAAACAAGTAATTGCAATAATGTAGATGATCCTTATTCATTGAAATACTCTAAAAGTTAAATGTTAAACAATATAGAGGAAATCTAGGAAAAGGAATGTATGATTCACATATTATGAACCTTTCTAGGACTTAAGTTAAAGTTTGAAACATGATTGTAATAAATGTGTAATCCTAAAATATTGTGTCATGGGAAGACCCTATCTATAAGCGTGTCTTGTAGTTGAAACGTTATGTTGTGCCTTGTCATTTGAAAAAGTGGTCTCGATGTGTATCACATGTTTTCATGTTATCTATGTGGGTTAGTGTTTGTGCAAACACATCATTTGTTATAAGTAGTCCTAAGTGATCTCTTGTAGTGTTATGTGTACTTCAACGAGGCAAAAATAATTATTCTAGTATTTTTAAGTGTTGTATTTGTGCGTAATTTGTGGGTGTTACATCGTAAATAAATTATATAAAGTAGATCGATTGTTAAAAGGAACATCTTAAACACACATCACTCTATTAGTACTTGTTCTCATACCACTATTCATAAAAAGTCATATAACATATTTCAAATGTCTATGATGATATATGACGATGTTGACTCTTTTAACCCTACGGGAACATAAATGAGCATGAAAAGGAATGTCGTAAACTTAGCCTAGACTACGCTCTAATGTGATACCAATGAAGTGTTGAAATACATATCAATTGAGTTACAAAATATTTCGATTTACTAAGTCATGATTTCTATGGGAGTGTTAGGTTGATCCTCCAGGTTTATCCCTAGATCAACCCCTAAATAAAAGAATAAAAGATCCATGAAATTCACTTCACCTCTTTTGAGTACAACCATGACACTATATATAGTCATTCAAAATTTTATGTGGGTGATAGGCCTAACCATCATCGTAGCCACATACTAAAAGTATCAACGAGTTCATCTAAAAGTGTCATTTTGCTTCCCTCAACCGCCACATTTATGTTTTTGATGCGCGTGTAATAAAACATGTAGAGTGAATTTCCCTAAATCAAACGTAGGTTGTCTAACTTATACCATCTAATGTAGTGTTGTCCCAATTCTAAGAGGGCGTGGTGTGTGTATTCTACCATGTTAGCGGCGACTCTGTTAAATGGTGGTGTGATGTATGAGCTCTCTACCCAATTATTCTAGTTTATAATATCAACAAACAACGGGCTAAGTTGGATGAAGGCCCACACCCATCTGGCAAAAATGTCTACTTGAGGGAGCTCAATGTCGTCCTTAATATTGACATTTCCATCACATTCATTTATTTTAACTTATTACAAAATATCACATATATATTTATATCTAATAAAGAAATACAAATGTTTGGAATCAGAAATTATATTTGACATTCATCCTTGGCCGTCAACCAATAATTTTAATGACATCTTAATATTTTTACAGGGCTTCGTGTTACGTTTAAAAATTCAAAATTGTATCTTACTTTATTACTGAAAATGATCTATGATTTAGGTGCCCATATCTATAACCGCAAGAAATCAATTGAACATAAGGTATAGGTATATTGACCAACAAATAAAAAAATTCTTCTTGGTGGAAGCAGGGGTGCCACGAGGGAAAAATGGAGGGAAATGTTCATAATTTCATTGAGTAAATTTAATTGCAATACTCGTCTTTATGAACGTACATGGAAGTGGTTGTGATGGCAGGTCATTAATGAGGGAAGTTTACGAGCGATCGCCGATAGCTACTTCCAAATCTAGATTGCGAATCGTGAGGAAATGGCATTGTATTTATGGCACATGTGTTGTCGTGCTGCCAAATGGTAAGTTCGCGTACAATGGATTACCAGTAGCGGTGCTAAGAGATATTGGACGTATTGGTACTGACTACTCCGACAAATGGATTTATAAACCTGCAACCGTGCGATACACTTTTCAGCTACACATTAACCAATTATAGTTGGTAATAATAACGTTGAAATTATCAGTCCTCCTACGGGAGAGAGAGTTGTTAGGGTTAGGGTAACCTATCATAGGATGTATTGGAAACAGGGATCCCCAACGTAGTTATTACAGAAGGTAAAATAGGATCTTCGACACGCAACTTGGGATTTTCCTCACCAACTGTAACACCCGCAACGCATATTTACTTCACTCACTTCGAGGTAATTAATGGTATGATCTTTACGCTTGGCGCGGGTAAAAGATGCGTCCTGAATCCTGATCCTCTCACACGTCAAAGGACCGTTTGAGATGGATGCCGTAAGGTATCCGAGGGGGTTTTTGCCTTTTTTTTCATTAATTGTTTTACTTTGGCCAGTAAAGCGGGGAAAAACTTAGACATAATATATTCAAGCGACTGTATGTATAAACACTTCACTATGAATGTCTTGCATGCCAAAAGCTACTACTGGTTAGTTGATGTTATAAGTAACAATGGAATAATTGAGAGAAGTCTGGGGCTTGCGAAATACAATATAAACAACCATTATGTAAAAAAGTTGCTAAATTTTGTTGTTGTCTAGTCTTGCAAGTGAATTCTCCATTGCCTTCAGCGTCTCCAAGATGTAACTGAAACCTGCAATCAAGATTGAAAACAATTTAAGTAAATTGCGATATAATTTAATGCATCTTTATGTATTTTGCAAATCTCATTCAAGGAGTTTTTTTTTAAGGAATACTTACTTACATGAAAGCACAACAAGAGGAATGGGGAATGACACCGTGTGACCGTGATATTATTAAATATTTCAAACAAAGGGGGGATGGGTATAGAGTGTTTGAATGTTGATATTCTAATGATGATGTTATGCAGTTATAACTTATCATATTTGTTCAATGAATTTATAAACAGTTTTATATTGCAAGCCTGCACTACAACATCTAATGAACTGAATCACTTCTATATTTAGGCCTAAAGAACACTAATGTCAAACCCAAACTTTATTTCTATAGGGTATATCCAGTTGTTTGTTACTCGTTTTAACTTTTTGTGTAATATGGAGTTGTAATGGGGCCCTCCCCTTAAAATATGACATGAAAAACAAACAAGTGACCAAGACAATTCATATTGTCAAACAGTTCACATGCTTCCACATTTGTAGACATGACTTCCAGGGTACTGAAAACTTCATCATCTCCTTTTTATGTTCTAAATGTATTGCATTTTCTATAAATCTATTTTTTAATCCTGTTGGCTGACAGACAATGTTGTATTACACCTTCCAGTTACTTTGCAGGATACCATTCTTATTCTTAAAGCCCTGAAACTCAGTTGTCTTGCAATGGCACTATCGGAGTGTGCTCGAGTAAATACTTGTGTGCATGAAGAGGTGTGTTGATGGATGAAATGTAATATCCTTCAACAGAAGATTGAAAAAATTGTTTTCTTTTGCATTATGATATTTATATCCTAGGAATATAGCTGTTTGTAGAAGGTTGTTTACAAAAAAGGTTCACAACAATTTTTCAGTTAATGATTAGGAGAAAAAAAAATCCAAGAGTGAGCACTACAAGCCATAGAACTTGATTAACATGATGTGCTAAGGCTAATAAGTGATTGCTCTATGGGATATAGATGTGTCTTGAAGTTATTTAAGTGTGGTTATGGATTTGATGCGGTGTGTAATGTGGAAGCCATGTTGAGAAAATATGTGAAAAGTTTGAAAGGAAACCATGTACTTACAACGAGATTACGTGGTTGGATAGCAATCAAAAAGTCTAAACCATGAAATTTACAATTTATGTATGGTTGAAACGACCACAAAATTACATCAAAATAGTCTTAGCAATACATAATGAAGAAGATGCATGAAAAGTGTTTGAGAGAATGATTAACCAAAATATTGTGTTGTGGACAACTATGATTTTAGGCTATGCACAAAATGGGTATGACGAAAAGCTACCAATGCTCATCTAATGAAATTATTATATTATGTTGTGTATTTTTTTTCTCAAGATAGAACAATCAATGAAATCTCCCTTCTGCATCACATTTTTTTCCATATCTAGCTAATAAAAGATGTTGCATATTACTTCTAACATTGATAATGTTAAGGGGTGAAAAAAATTCAAAAACTCTGATTTTGCTGTATTAACCTTCATTGGCAACAAAGAGAGAAAATTAATCTGGAGGATTTGGGTTTGCAACTTTTCATCCTATTCTCAACATAAAATATTTTCTTTAGTTCAAAAAGGTCATTGTTATCTTGTATTTGATTTGCACCTTCTGAGCAAGATGTATGAACTTCACACTCCATTGATCTGTCCTTCCCTTGTCTTATGTATTAACTTGTCTCTGATTTGCCTACTTGCAAGAGGGGTGAACTTGGACACTTCCATCCCATCCATACTCTCCTATATTATGTAAATTTGCATAAAACTTCTATAGTTGTTGACATAGTGGGCGAGTTTTGTTAAAATTAAATACAAAGGCATTAAAGCCTGTTGAGGCAAACAGAGAAGACACTCAACTCTTCTTGTTTCGGTAAATGGCTGGGCAAAGTTAAAATAAAGGGACCTTACAATGGTGAAGATCTGTGATAATCAAACTCAACACTTCTACATTAGCTCTATTTACCTAGCTATCAAAGGTTTGTGGATGTTTTCCAGTATTTATGGGATTCTTAGATTAGGATTAAGCAAAAAAAATATAGGATATAGGAAACATGTGGATTCCAATTTTACGGCAATGATGCCCTAAACACGAGTAACATTTCAAGTATCCACACTAAGGCAATTCATTATCTGAAGAAGTGGTATCCCACCCTAGGTACAGAGTACCCTTACGGATGAGGGAAAGTGCAAGCCGCAAGTCACTTGGACAGAAGTGATACTCCCTGGTTAGGGAAAATAAGCAGACTGTTACCCGTAATAGAAATCATTATTAACCTAATAGATGCATTGTAGCTATTACAATTTAAAAAACACAAAAAACAATGAACGTAACCGCCATATTAACCTATACAAATGATTTCAAAATGTTTTTAAGAGAATTTAAATGTATTTTAAAAGACAACAGAGCCCGATTTAAAAAATAGGGGT
Organism: Taxus wallichiana var. yunnanensis; assembly: GCA_018340775.1. Classification (NCBI taxonomy): domain Eukaryota; kingdom Viridiplantae; phylum Streptophyta; class Pinopsida; order Cupressales; family Taxaceae; genus Taxus; species Taxus wallichiana. The sequence goes on along the minus strand of CM031242.1, from coordinate 514,489,473 downwards.
TTTAATGGCCATTAACCATATTTAAGTGAAAAACTATGAAATCTAACTACTGGGAAATTAAAGAGAGATATTCTGCAATTTTCTATGGAAGATTGTTTGCAGTAATACTGGGATTCGGAGTCTACATGAAAAATATTGAGTTTGAAGGTTCAGAATTGATTACAGAGAATAGTGAGGTAAAAGTACATGCAAGGCAGAGACAACCAGACGCAGAAACACACAAAGAGAAGCTCGAACCAGTGGACAACAGATCATAACTAGGATAAAAAACCTAAAACTAAAAACTACAAACAAATTAACAGTTGGGCACATGGGTGCATGTGACCATCTGGAAGCAGAGATACTCGTGGATAAAATCAGGCATCCCAATAGTATGATGCAGAATTCTGTTGGTGCCATAGTTGTTGGAATCAGGCCCAACGACGATGCATATGACCGATAGATTCTTGTTGTAAGCCCCCGCAATAACATTGATCACAGATAAGCCGCCAAATGTGAATGTGAAGATGCAGGCTCCGACGCCAACTTTGGAGTGAGCATAGCCGTCAACATTGTAGCCCGCATTGAGCTCGTTGCAGCACCCCACCAAGTTGAGACCAGGATTTACAATCAAATGGTCGAGCAACATCAGATTGAAATCACCATGAACAACGAACACGTCCTTCACGCCCACCTAGACTAGTCTCCTCGCCAAATGGTACGCAACGTGGCAGCGCCAGCGGCCTTGCATGCCACCATGGGGAGCCCTGCACCGTGTAATTTGGATACTTGCTGCATGGCGGACATCCCTCATGCCTTTGACTATTAACGTCTCATATGCTTGCATCCATCGCCGCGATTGCTAAACTTGTGGAAGAAAAAGAACCTCTTAGATCTCTGCTAAATCTCGAGACTTTGCTTGATTCAAATCTTTAATCTCTACCTCAATCCGGAACTATCATGCTGAAACATTTTGGAAAATTCTATGATACTCTGCCATGTGAAGTTTAATCCGTAATGAATTTATAACAGAGCAAGAATTTGGAACTATGCTTTTCTCCTCATTTGGTAAACCGACGGAATTTCGCCCAATATTTTTGAAGCGGGCAAATGTTTAATGAAAGAGCCAAATCAAAGCCATCTCCCAATCAATGGTTGTTGGCAATCCTCTCTCCTCCACTGTGGGATTAATAGGAAAAGAAGCACAATCTATGTGCCACTATTCCATTGGTTAACTGCAAACTCAATATCTACCATTTGATTTCAACGAAAATGGAAAACTAAATCCCAACTATTGATTTTCTGACATCTGTCAGAGAGGCCAGGGTGCAGCTCACTTAAAAATGCCTTATGACGTAAACATAGTTCATGTTCTTAAGAAGAATAGAAAAATGACAACTTGAATATACTTTTATGATATCAACAAGGCATTTCTTAAAAGATGATTTGTTTCTACTTTCTATTGATGTCAATATGGATGAAACTGATGTTAGCATAGTCTATGTAGTATTTTATTATTAGGCTAGTTGTTATTTATTCCATTATTCGCTCTTATTGTTAGTAACAACTCCATCCATTATGGGAGTATTGTTTGTACACGTCCCTATAAATATGTATCGTGCTTTTGATATTCAGTGAATGAATAAGAGATATCTAATCTCTATTTTCTCTCCATCATTTCCTCCTCTCAATTTGGTATCAGAGCTATTAATCAGTGAACTCATGAGTGTAAAATTTACCTCATTTCTTGTTTGACTCCTCGTTTTGACTCCGGATGAAGTATCTGGGAGTTGTTACAAATGAGAGTCTTTGATGGTGCTTTATACCCACTTCAGACGAGAACTCAACTGCTTTTGTGAAGAACTATTTCGTTGACGTGAGGATGGATGTGGAGTAACATTCTCCAGTTCTCCAAGGTCAACATATAGCTCCCCTTGCAACACATCTTTTCTTTGAGTAGTCTCCTCTGGCTGATCATCTGATTCGAGACTAGTCGGTGAGAGGTGGTTGGTAATGGTTCTTCATTGTCACTACTGAGTCAAAGGATGACTCGTCACAGACCATGTCTCGACTCTTGTATATTTTCTTTGTCTCAGGATCCATGAGACGGTATGCCTTCGAGGTAGTGTTATAGCCAAGTAGTATGCATGGGAGTGTCTTTGGCTTGACTTTCTTTCTTTTTTGAGCTGGGACATGCATGTATGTTGTGCAACCAAATACTCGTAAATGAGAAATTAATGGATTTCTACCACTCCATACCTCTTCTGGCGTTTTATTTTGAAGAATCTTTGTCGGTGCCACCGTTGATAAGATAAACAATTGTCTCATACGCTTCGCCCAATATCGATCCTCCAACTTTATTGTTGATAGCATACAACGAGCCATCTCCATCACTGTGTGATTGCGTCGCTCAATAATGTCATTTTGTTGGGGTGTGTAGGGAGCATTCGGTTACATTTAATGCCTTATTGGTTCAGAATGCCAAGAACTTCTTTGATGTGAATTCCCCCTCGATCTAAGTGGAGTAGAAGAAGTGGTTTTTGGTCTCTTTCACAACACGTTGATAGAAATTCTGAAAATGGTGAAGATCCTCACTCTTGTTCTTAAGAAAAAACACCCACATCTTTTGAGAGTGGTCATCCACGAACAATTGGAAGTACTTGTATCCTGAAAAGGAAGCAGGAAATGGCCGTTCAGATCGGTATGAACTACCTCTAGACATTGCTTGACATGGAATGTGCTCACCTTAAATGGATCCTTATGTTGTTTTCTTGCAAGACAGCCAGGGCAAATAGGAAAGGAACTGGAAAATTTGGGAAGTCCATGTACCATTTCTTTTGAACTCATCTGATATAATGAACTAACTAACAAGTGACCATATCTAAAATGCTAGAGGGCTATAGATTCTACTGTTGAGGAAGATAAAGCTACTGCAAAAGATGAAACAATATCTAAAGCAAATAACTTATCTTTTAGAAAAGCTCTAGCAATAACTGTACCTTGTCTCGAGATCAAGCATGATTTGATGCCATTTTGAACAAGAAATTATACCTTTAGATGATGATTCAAGAGCTGACTGATTGACAAGAGGTTTCTAGTCAATCTAGGAACATATAGTACCTTTGTAAGCGTACATTTTTGTGTTCCCAGAGGAATGGTGAATTAGCCTATTCCTTTTGCAACGTACTCTTTGTCATCTACTATCATTATCCTGCAAAATTGTCAAGGGAAATTTGCAGGTAACCATACCCAAAAATTTTGTTTTGGCCCCAAGGAAGTTTGACAACGTTCGAAAGAAGCCCAAAATTCTCTTCCGAAAATCAAGTTTTAAGGACTTAGCCATTTTTCAGTCTTTTCAGAAAAGGCGCTGATAAGTTCTGTCGACATGCTGAAGAGTGCGCCAAAGGGCGCTGATAAGTTCTGTCGACATCTTTGAAGAGTGCGCCAAAGGCGCCCATAAGTTCTGTCGACATCTTTGAAGAGTGCGCCAAAGGCGGCTGATAAGTTCTGTCGACATGCTGAAGAGTGCGCCAAAGGGCGCTGATAAGTTCCTGTCGACATGTTTGAAGAGTCTTGTGAAAGGCGCCGATAAGTTCTGTTGACATGCTTTGAGCGGTGTGCCAGGCGCAAGAGAAGTTCATGTTGACACGACAAATGGTGCGCCAAGGCGCAAGGAAGTTCATGTTGACATGACAAATGGTGCGCCAAGCGCAAGGAAGTTCATGTTGACACGACAAAAGGTGCGCCAAAGGGCGAGGAATTTCATGTTGACACAAAAAGGTGCGCGCCAAGGGCGCTGATAGAATGCATGTTGACATGCTTTGAGCAGTGCGCCTGCCAAAGGGTGCTTTGATAAGTTCCTGTCGACATGCTGAAGAGTGCGCCAAGTGGCGCTGATAAGTTCTGTCGACATGTTTTGAGCAGTGCGCCAAAGGCGTTGATAAGTTCTGTCGACATCTTTGAAGAGTGCGCCAAAGGGCGCTGATAAGTTCCTGTCGACATGCTGATAAGTGCGCCCATTTCCAAAGGCGCTGACAATGTGATGTCGACATGCTGATAGGTGCGCCAAGGCGCTGATAAGTTCCTGCTGACACGATGAAAAGTGCGCCCTTTTACACTAAAGAGTGGTTTCTTCTTGGGATCCAAAATATCTTTGTAAATAGTTGTTGGCTCTTTTTGCCTTCTCTCTCCCTCATCTTCTATAAATATTGGAATACTTGTTGTATTCAATGGGTGAACATTTTCGAGATAGAAATAGAAGTGAGGAGAGAAAGACTTTGAGCTTTCTTATATGAGAAAGAAATGCAGCGAATACAATTATTCAGACTTTGTGCTCAATAGCTGTGTTATGCATTAGATCTTTCTTACGTTAGATCTGTATGTGTTTAATCTGTTGGATTCATATCTACTTTTCCGTCATTTGTTTATCAGTATTGCTTTGTTTATTTATGCAAGTAGGTTTGGCTCTGTTTACTACCAAACTAAAAGCATAGATCTTCTGACCCTTCTGCTTTGGAATTCATTTCTTTTCTTCCTTCGGATCTGATCTTTCTCTTTTCCCTCTTCCATTCCTTTCTTTTCTCAGCCTGAAACACTCTACTGGGATGAGATCCCAACCCCCGAAGGCAGAATCTGTGAGACTTGCATAGGTTCCTGCTAGTAGAAGTAGCAATAAACCAGTTTCGCTTTCTGTCTCAAAGAGGGCTAAGCCACCGCACACGCTGTTGGCTCGTCATCCATAGATCTGCCCAAGCGATGATTTTGGACCACCGGTTTTGGCGACTCACTTTGGGATCGAACAGATCTGTCAGATCTATGGTGGTGGCATAATATAAAATCAGAAAAATAATAAAATCGCTGCCGGTTTACAAACTGAACTTTTGTTGAAAATCCAAAAATTTGCAAAAGTGTCCGAAATTGAAAATTTTCTTGAGATCTATAGATCGGGCCTAATTCTGAGATCTTTAGTTATTTGAGTTTTTATCAAAATTAGCATTTTTCGTAGATCGAGTTTTTGATTTGTTTTCTAAAAAAGTTTAAAACCCTGCGAAAAAGTAAAAATCGAGATCGAAAATCAACTTTTATTCTTCCTGCCTTTTTTATCCTCATTATCATCTCATCATTTAACCGCATGATCGGTTTAAGAGGATAATTTTTATATTTAGAAAAGTGCATGCTCTTCTTTTTTGTGAATGAAAACCGAGAAAATTAAAAGTACACCCAAAAATAAAGTTTAAATCTGCTGCCGTAATATTACAGATCTGGAAGGTACACTTTGGCGAGTGAACCTTTACGCGCAGCAGAGAGAGCCGTGGAGAAGCCGATCCTACTTTCGATCTGCTTGAGGCACAATTTCAGCGTAACACCGGCACGTTTTCAGGCCATAAGCTCAGCTAGCCGGTCATCCAGAGTCTCTCACCTTCACGAGGAAAAGGTCTTTTACAAGGAGCATCTACGTCCCTTTGTAGTGCCTTGCTTTCAGCGGAACCACACTTCCAGCTCGTGTTCTCTTTCCGGCTTTTCGGATAAGTACCATGGGGAAGCAATGATAGGTCCTTTGGCCTTACCACATCCATTCACGCACTCCCTCACGGAAATCGAAAGAATTTTCCCAAATTCGACGGGAGCGGAAATCAAAGCACAGATTCCCACATATCTGCATTCATCATGTCGTGCGTATATTGGGCGTGACCCACGAAGACGTGTCGGTTCGCCTCTTTCGGAAACCCTACGAGGGCTGCGGTGAATGGTTTCAGCATTTGCCAGCCGCATCTATCACCAGTTGGGCAACCTTGGGGATGCTTTTGAAAACAGATATAAGCCTTGAGAGGATGCATTTGCACTATTATCACGAATCACTCACGAAGAAGGAGGCAAATGAGACCATGCGCGATTTTGTCGCCCTGGTTGAATGCACTAATCAACCGTGTCCGGTTGCCATGCTCTCCAACGCCGGAAAATCAAAAGTGTTTCTTCGTAAACGCCATGAGCTCAAAAGTTAGTTTCTTGCTCCTTCAAGAGCGAGTTGCCACCTTGGTTCTCGCTCAAGCCGCTGCCATTCGCATAGAGGATAATCTGATAATATCTGGCGAATTAAAAAAGGAATCAGCAAAGCCTAAATCTTTGGGCCCTTCGCCCACTACTTAAATCGATCCACCTTTCAAAAGATGGCGAATGACACCTTGCACTGAAGAAGCAGTGGCCCGAGCCTCTCCCAGTTCCTCATACCGGGATATCCCGCGGAGGAATTTTGTTCCTAACAATGCTTCACAAAGACCGCGCTTGCCTACAGCTGCTCCACGGTTGGCACTTGAGGCCCCTCCGGTCAATGCTCTGGCCGAGATTGAAGAAGAAGAGCAGTATTATGAAGAACCTTCGTCTCGGGCGAAGATGATCAAGATGTCGGTGAACCGTTTGCGACTCTACTATCGGGTATATGGAATTTGAGGAAGAATCCGATGAAGAAGAGTGTACTCGGGGATACGCAAGTCATCGCTGTTTTTACTCGCTCGCAAGGAAAAGAGGCGGAAGTTGCTTGCCCATGTCCAGCCAGAGAGAAGGCCGTATCAAACGCGCCTCCGATCATTGCTAAAAGAGGTAATCCTCTTCTGCTCAACTCCACTGGTAAATCTTTACGAAGAAATCTTTTCCCCTATCTCTCCTCCAAGTCAATCCTCTCACATTCCTACTAAGACCACTAATCCTATCCCATCATCGAGAGGTGAAGGACTCATTCCTTTACCAACGCAGCCCTTGGCCGCATTTGATATCATTGATCACGCAAAAAGACCAAGATCCAAATGTCAAAGTGAGTATCTTCGATCAAACCCCGAAACTGACTTGTAAGATTGACTAAGTATATCCAAAGTCAAGTTATATCTAATCGAGCTTCCCAAAGGAATCCTTTCCACTCCCCTGAATCCCATATAAATGTCGCCCGACATCTGCGTCGGGCAAGATAGAACCTTTCTATCTCTCTCTCCTAATCAACGGCCATAAGTTGAGCAAGCTGTATAATTGATTCCGGGGCTTCGACAACGTAAATGCAGGCAAAGTCGCCACGCTTTGGGCCTCACTCTTACCAAGCCTTTCGGCGGTGTTTCTCATTGGAGACCAAGCAAGTGCCATTGATTGGCCAAATCAAAGACGCACAATTTGCGTTCGCGGCATTCCCTCGAAAAGAGGGTAAAAATGACAGTCCTTGTTGGTTGACATTCCGACCTATGGAATTTTCTTTGGGAAGGAGTTTTTGCAGCAAAGTTGGTGGAGAAATTCACATGGACCGGTCAAAGCTAGAATTCCAGTCAAAGGCGTAATGCAAACTTTGGAGCCGGAATCTCAAAAGAAGTATTTGGTCACTAGCTCAAGAAGACCCCAAAGCCCAAATCCTTTTTGAATCATCGGGGATGGGAACTACTTTTTGTCTAGGCGGATCTGAGGACGTTTTGTTCAAGAAAAGGATCTCAATAAAATCTGGACCTTGCAATTTGATGGCATTCGCAGACTAGTGGATGTGGCGCTGGAGTTGTCTTGATATCTCTGAAGAGGAGGTAATTCCTTTCTCAAGTCAAGTTTTCAACACTAACAATCTGCTTTGAGTATGAGTCTCTCTTACTCGGTATGCAAGTGCAAAGGAAGAGGAATTAAAAATTTAAAAGTCCAAGGTGATGCGGAGCTAGTTGTAAATCAGGTCAAAAGGATTTACCAAGTGAAAAATGAAAGGCTCAGGCACTACCGTAATGCAGTATGGGACAGCATTGAGGAGTTTGATGCTTTTTCAATAGAGGCAATTCCAAGAGCCCAAAATGACATGGCTGATTCGTTGGCTGTTTCAGCATCTCTCATGCTCCCACACCCGGGTTTGAAAACGAACAAATACACCATTGAGGTGGTTTTCCGCCCGAGCGTGCCAGACAACTCTCAGCATTGGCAGGTATTCAACGATGATAATCACCTCATTGCCTTTCTAGAAAAATCAAAAAATTTTGATGAGTTGTATTTCGAAGGATCCACCTCTACATGCCGTGAATCAATCAACAGTCAAAACCACGAAACAAAGGAGAACGATGGCATATGTCAGCTCAAGGGAAATAAAATTCCAAAGGGCCTGGTTTCTCTGGAGCGCCTGTTTGACAGGCATGACCGTTTTGTAAAAAGAAGAAGCGGGGCGACCCTTGCTCATCCCCGGAGAGGCAGAACTGTCAATATAGGTTCTCGAGGCACATCCGCAATTAAGTGAACATCGGGAAATGTTGCACGCCCAGAAGAAAAGTGAAAATTTGTCAAGTTCTTTGAAAAGATATATGGATGTATTGGCATGGTCTATGCCGATTTAAAGTCCTTGAAGCCAAAGGACGTTGAAAGATATTCCTTGAAAGACGATGCCAAAGCCTTCCGTCGAAGCGAGGCACTATAATCCCAAGATTTCGGGCACCATTCAAGCCGAAATTCAGAAGATGCTGGATGCAAGAATCATCTTCCCTATCCATCACGGCACTTGGGTAGCCAATATTGTGCCAATGTAAGAAAAAAAACGGTGAAATACGCATATCGTAGACTTTCGAAACTTGAATCAAGCTTGGTGAAAGACAACTACCCTCTTCCCATAATGGATCAAGTTACGCGGCGGTAACTAGATCGAAATCTTTATCTATGCTTGATGGTTTTTCGGGCTATAATCGAGTTGAAGTCTTGCACAAGATCAATTCAAAACAGCATTCACCACTCCCTGGGGTACATTTGCCTACAGCAGGATGCCTTTCGGCCTAACTAATGTTGGTGCCACTTTTCAGCGGGCCATGGACTTTGCATTCAAAGGCATGATGGGGAAAGTCATCGTGGTTTACCTAGATGACTTAACCGTGTTCTCTAAAAAACGAAATGATCATTGTGATCATTTGGAACAAGTATTGGCCAGGTGCCGAGAACATGGGATTTCCCTTAACCCAAAAAAGTCCGTTTTTGGAGTCACGGAAGGGAAGTTGCTAGGCCATGTGGTTAGCAAAGAAGGAACAAAGATCGATGCCGAAAGAGTTAAGGCTATTCAAAGCCTTACTCTGCCTACAAGCAAGAATGGTGTTCATTCTTTCTTCGGAAAGGTGAACTTTCTCAGGCGTTTTGTTCCTGATTTTGCTGAGAAGACTCGCCACATATTGAACATGATGAAGGGGTCACCAACTTTTAGATGGAGTGAGGAAGGGAAAAGGTCATTTGAAGAGATAAAATCTTCTGTTGCTCATGCACCGGTCCTGGTATGTCCGGATTTCTCCAAGGATTTCATAATGTATAGTTACGCCTCAGAGCATACTTATGCGTGTCCGAATCTTAATGCAAAAGAATTCGGAGGATGTTGAATCTCCAATCGCATTCATGAGTTCTCCTCTCAAGCCGCACTGAACCAAAATGACTCGGTTGGAAAAGCATGCCTTTGCCGTTGTCAAGCCGTGAAGAATTTCAGGTATTACATTCTAAACTCGCATACGGTAGTCTTTGGTCCCAGACACGGCGGTGAAATCAATTCTAACTTCAGGAGTTAGGAAGCTTTAGCCCTGGATCGTAAAGGTCCGGGAGTATGACTTGGATATCAAACCAACCAAGCTGGTAAGGGGTAAGGGCACATGTCGGTTGATGGCTGAAAACAAAGATTCGAAGATCACCATGACGAAGGGGACTACACCGATGAAACACGAGACCGGCGGGAAGATCCCGATTCTCTGCCTCTGGTTCTTTGTTTGCTGAACTAGTGACGAGTGGTACTCCGACATCGCTTTCTTCCTTACCTACGGCGAATGCCCAATGCACTGATGAAAGGAGAAGCGCACTTTGAAAGCTCGGCGGCGGCTAAGTATGTCATCCGGGATGACGGCCTATATAAGCGCGGATAGACGGTGTCTTCTGCGATGTGTCGACAAGCCCCAGAAGTAAAGCTGGAAATTTTCACAACTCATCTTGTGGGGGCATTTTTCTTCTTCCGTGACACACAAGATCATTCGAGCCCCGGTATTATTGGCCGCGCTCTTCGAAGATCTGACCACGGGTGGAAGTGTGAACCCCGCCAATGAATTGATCGGCAAGCCCAAGTTGGCTGCCTTTCCCCTAAGGCCGGTCATTATCAATGAACCATTCAGGTAATGGGGAATTGATTTTATTGGTGCACTCAATCCTCAATCGAGTGCCGGACATAGCTATGTCCTTACAACGATTACTTCCTAAGTGGGTGGAAGCCATACCAGTCAAGCATGCCACTTCTGAGGTGGTTTGCAGTTTTATCAAAGAAAATATCATTGTCAGGTTCGGCGTTCCAAACAAAATCGTTGCTGATAATGCTTCTAACTTCTCCTCCCGAGAAGTTATTAGTTTTTGCTATGAATATGGGATAACTTTAGCACATGCCTCAGATTATTACCCTCAGGGAAATGGTCGGGCGATCCAAATCGATAACAAGAACTTGGTGACCATCATACGGAAATTAGTAGATGAGAATCAGCGGATGTGGCACAAGTCTTTGTATGACACGCTTTGTGGGCGGCATTACTCTAAGAGATCTCTCGGCATGTCACCTTTTCAAGTGTTATATGGCACTGATGCCGAGCTTCCCATTTCTGCGGAACTTCCTGCTCTGCGCTTGGCACGAGCAATTGAAGATGAAACTTTCCAGAATTCTCTAGAAAAGAGAATCATGTATCTGGCAGAACTTGAAGAAAAGAGAGTGAGAGTGGTCGACAGGATCACTGAACATCAGAATCAAGTTAAGAGGCTTTTTGATAAGAAGGCCAAGCAAAGAGATTTTCAAGTGGGAGATCTCGTCCTTTTGTGGGACAAGCGAAGAGAGCCAAAGGGCATGCACGGAAAGTTTGATTCCCTGTGGAGAGGGCCCTTCAAGATCAAGCAGCTCAACGGAGAGAATAGTTTCTATCTCTCATATCTGGATGGAACCAAACTCCCGCTTCCTTATAGCGGGCAACGCATCTGAAGATCTTCAGGAAGTAGAGCTTGCTCTCTTCTTTGTACAGTTTGCTTTAGTTGTGTGTTTGTTTTTGTCGTGTGTTTGCTTTCGGTTTGTTGTGTGTTTCTTTTGCTCTCCCTCCGGTCGCCCTTGTTTTTGACTCTGTTACCCAATGGATAGGCACATGAAAATCTGGGATTCTCTACCCTTAAGTTTCACTCAAAGATAGTCCCCAGAAAGAGCCAGCTGTTATCTGCAAAATTGTCAAGGGAAATTTGCAGATAACCATACCCAAAATTTTGTTTTGGCCCCAAGGAAGTTTGACAACGTTCGAAAGAAGCCCAAAATTCTCTTCCGAAAATCAAGTTTTAAGGACTTAGCCATTTTTCAGTCTTTTCAGAAAAGGCGCTGATAAGTTCCTGTCGACATGCTGAAGAGTGCGCCAAAGGGCGCTGATAAGTTCCTGTCGACATGCTGAAGAGTGCGCCAAAGGGCGCTGATAAGTTCCTGTCGACATGCTGAAGAGTGCGCCAAAGGGCGCTGATAAGTTCCTGTCGACATGCTGAAGAATGCGCCAAAGGGCGCTGATAAGTTCCTGTTGACATGCTGAAAGGTGCGCCAAAGGCGCAAGGAAGTTCATGTTGACACGACAAAAGGTGCGCCAAGGCGCAAGGAAGTTCATGTTGACACGACAAATGGTGCGCCAAAGGGCGCAAGGAATTTCATGTTGACACAACAAAAGGTGCGCCAAGGGCGCTGATAAGTTCATGTTGACATGCTGAATCGCACCAAAGGGCGCCGATAAGTTCCCGTTCATCGACATCGAAGAGTGCGCCAAAGGGCGCTGATAAGTTCCTGTCGACATGCTGAACGGTGCGCCAAAGGGCGCTGATAAGTTCCTGTCGACATGCTGAAGAGTGCGCCAAAGGGCGCTGATAAGTTCCTGTCGACATGCTGATAAGTGCGCCCATTTCCAAAGGCGCTGACAATGTGATGTCGACATGCGATAGGTGCGCGGCGCTGATAAGTTCCTGACACGATGAAAAGTGTGCCCTTTTACACTAAAGAGTGGTTTCTTCTTGGGATCCAAAATATCTTTGTAAATAGTTGTTGGCTCCTTTTTGCCTTCTCTCTCCCTCATCTTCTATAAATATTGGAATACTTGTTGTATTCAAAGGTTGAACATTTTTCAGATAGAAATAGAAGTGAGGAGAGAAAGACTTTGAGCTTTCTTGTAACAGAAAAGAACAGTAATACAATTATTCAGACTTTGTGCTCAATAGCTGTGTTATGCATTAGATCTTTCTTACGTTAGATCTGTATGTGTTTAATCTGTTGGATTCATATCTACTTTTCCGTCATTTGTTTATCAGTATTGCTTTGTTTATTTATGCAAGTAGGTTTGGCTCTGTTTACTACCAAACTAAAAGCATAGATCTTCTGACCCTTCTGCTTTGGAATTCATTTCTTTTCTTCCTTCGGATCTGATCTTTCTCTTTTCCCTCTTCCATTCCTTTCTCTTCGCGACAAGAAACACTCTCTTTGGGATGAGATCCCAACCCCGAAGCGAGAATCATGAGACTTGCATAGGTTCTGCTAGTAGAAGTAGCAATAAAACCAGCGTTTTTTTGTCTCAAAGAGGGCTAAGCCAACACTTGTTGCTCTATATCCATAAATGCGCCTGCGTGATTTTCGGACCAACACTATCTCGAACCCGATCTCTAGTGGGTTGTTTGTTTAGTGAATGAAACAACTTATTATCACCTGACATATGCTTACTGGCACTGAGTCTATCAACTAGACTCTCTTCATGGGTGGTAAATTTTGAGAGACTGGTACGAGGTTCTTACCACAAATAGCTCCTTCTGATGAATCCTCATCAGATTCATCATCATGTTGGGTTGCGAGATGTCCCTTCTAATTTCGTCGTGGGGACATCATTTGGACTTTTGAAAATCTTTGCACCCTAATGTGCTTGTTTGGCTCGAAGATCCCTGTTTCAAGCCATCGTACCAACAATGAGCAGTGTCGTGAGTGTTGGTTCTTCAAGTGTGACACCACCTCTTTGACTTTTGATCTTTCTGCTGTTGATTTGGTTTTGGTTGAGTTGGCTGCTCTAGGGGACCCTTTCGATTCTTCTGGCCACGGTATGGTTTTGAGAACATGGCCTTATCCGAGTCTCCTCTTGGGCCGAATTGATGGCCTCTTTCTGCTGCGTGCAAGTTCACGAGTTCTTCGAATGCCACTGTTTGTTTAGATACATTCAGGTTCATAACGAACACTCGAAATTGATAAGGGAGTGCTCTCAAGGTGATCGACACGAGAAGTTTGTCTTCCACCATTTCACTGAGCGCTAACAACTCCGATTGCAGCTCAACCACGCGACGTAAGAACTCCTCAACTTTCTCATCTGACCCCATATAAAGGGTGTGCAACTTTGACTGAATATGGAGGATTTTAATATGATTTTTGGCTTCATAGATGGTTTCTAATTTATCCCAGGCTTCCTTTGGCCTCTCCGCATTTCGGATATGTGGTTTCACATCATCACTGACACTTAGAATAATCAACATTAGAGCTTTGGCACTAGCCATCTCATATTTCATGAGTTCATCAGCGGTGTGGGACTGGCACAGATCCGGTGATGATGCCCCATAATCCTTCAAATTGAAGGATCGTCGCATCTTTGTTTTCCAGGCCACAAAAATTTGGCCCTTTAAGTAACTGAGCATCGAAGAGTAGAATTTTTGGTGCAGACATTTTAATAATTTATTTATTTATTTATTGATTTCAATAGATATTACAACTTTACTCATTGAAGAGAAGAAACAACTCGTAGATTCTCTCGATACTCGCGTCTGAGAGATGACGATGCTTTGTGGGGTGTTTGTCTTTGTCTTCGCAATCGGCGTCGTACCCGACTTCTAATTCTTCTCAAACTCACTTTGCTTGGCAGCTGACGTTGAAAAGGAAATACTCCAAGAGTCCTTTGCGAACCAGTTTGTCGAAGACAAGGTTGTCGGTGTTGCGTAGCTCGTTGAGCAGTGAAAAGTAGAACCCAAATATTTCAGGAGCTTCTGGACGGTGTTTTGCGGCTTACGAGTTGATGTTGCATCTTTCAGCAGTCTCAATCATGTCATTCACGTTGGTCATTCAACGTGGCTTTGAGAGACTCCATGTTGCCTTGGTAGAGGCTTCTTCTCCGAAAATAATGGCACCTGTTATCTCTCGAAAGTGAACCTGTAGAGAGATGGCTGTAGGTTTTCTAAGCTTGCACAAATGATCTCTCTCTTTCGTAGATCTGATGGAAACACCTCGATCTGTGTGGTATACCTATTTTGAGGTGAGTCTCCCAGATCAAGGCCGGTTCCTTATTGGTGTATCCTAAATTGCTTTCTACGAGTTTGAGAGTAAAATATGACTGTAAAAATGATTAAAACTAAGGTGATACACCAAATTTGTGTGAGGGCTTTGACTGAGTATATGCACAACTAATCTGTGAAGGATTCTTGATGCACGAACCAATAGTTTTTCTACATAGAATATCTAAGGGCAAACACTTGATTGTACTGAGGGAAAATCACAACAGTACTGATAAGTTAACATGCACATTAAAATTTAGTAGAAAATACTGAATTTTGCAGCAGGGTAAGATGATTGATCAGGGAATTTGCATTCACAAGACTAATAGAAACATATACAAAACTGAGAATAACTTGGAAAGGCGGTAAAACACTTCACACTCGGAGGGCAAAACTGGAAAAATTTGCTTTAGTACTCATATATTCAAAAGTCCTCTAGGAATCCTGCATTTATGCTTTGCAAAGGCACACAATATATAGAAAAATAAATTTTCCCACCCTTCCTAAAAATAGACTAAGGCTGTACTCGCCCATGCATCCTAATTTTATCCTTTATTTAATAATAAATAAAGGGATAAAATAATACAAACCAGTACAAGAGGCATTAATAGCCTTTGATTACATCTCAGTCAACTGAAGTTGACTGTTCTATTTTTAAATAAAGCTGGGTGAATAATTTTGCCAAAAATAAAATTGCTTGTTAGGCAAGTCTCCCTCCATGGCATGTAACTTGTCTCTTCTCTGTTTTGTCTTCTTGTGAAGCATGCAAAAATACAACTCTCTGCCTGTGAGTAAATAAATCAAAATATTTGCAATATTTGCAAAACAAAAACTCAATGTGGTTCCACCGCTATGTTCACATACTCGATGTTGACATCTCTTTGGCTTCTAATGGTCACAAGGGTGTCATTCTCGCAATCATCTCTAGCTCCTTCAACAGTGGGGACCACCTTTACGGACTTAGCAAACATAAAAGGGTCGACCATTTTTACATTGCACATGTCACTATAGTCTCACCACCTTTTGATAAATACAGACATGTATATACTTGTCGGCCTTTTGCACATTGGATAATGTATATTTTAAAGATTTACCTTTTCGGTGACTATAGTCAAACTTTTACAAGTCAAAATGCAATGATAATTTGAAATACACGTGGGCCGGCCCCTTCTGAACGATGAGTCGACCCTTGGCATTTGGAGGTGATATTTTAAACTTTACCCTAACTAGGGTTTCTGGTCTGCTCGCCACGTATATGCATTTAAAACTTGGTTGGGTTTAGTTCTTTGATTGAGAACTACTGATCTCTATCCATGATGGACCTATACTTTGTTGATCTTTGACTGCGAGTTAGGGCTTACCCCTACAATTAATTTGGTCGGTGGAATTGACCGTGGTTGCTTGTTTTGATCTTTGAGCTTGATCCTCATCCTTCGATCTTTGTCCTTCTGATCTCGAGCCATTGATTATTGACCCTTGGTTAGGGTTAGGTTAAGCCAAAGTTCTGGTGGGTGAGTTAAAACACTCGAACTCATCCATTTTTCCCACTTCGCATCTAGTTTGCGGGCGAAGCCCTGGCAAAATATTTCGACGCCATTGTTGGATTTCTGTTGAGCTCGGCTTTACTCTCAGACTGACATTATGAATATTTCTTGCCTCTACATTTGTGTTTATTCTCTGTTGAGTTCAGTTGTGCTATTATGTGGTCTCGAGCAAGTTTTCTATAACACAGCCGCCACTGTTTGGATTTGAGCTCTTGGTTACTCCTTCTCTGAAGCTCTAAAAGTGTGAAGGCTTTGCACACTTGTGTCGTTTCCTATTCTTTTCTGAGTTCTACTGCAAGTTCCTTTTGAAGATTCCACCATTGATGAGGCTTCGAAGCATGATTACTTGTGGGTTCTGGCTCCATTCTTGTGATCTCTTCATACCCATTTGGTTCATGTGTTATTTCTTTTGGCTACGAGCGCTTTTTAAACACGACTGATAATGTTCGAAGCTTCGAGCTTTGTTTTGAAGGTTTTTTTCTATTAATTTTACTTCGAGCTTCTTGCAAATATTTTGGTATGGGATTCGAACTTGGTTTGCATTGTTTTTATTTTCTATTTGGCCTCTCGAAGGATTTCATGAGCTCAATTCTTATAGCTTATGTTATTACGAGCTTTCAAACTCTCTCGCAACCCTTTTTGTGTTTATTCTTTTGGTTGCCCACTTTGTTTTTTTTGTTATGCAAATGGTGTTGAAGTCTGGTAAGTTCTTGATCCTGAGCATGGTAATCGATTTTCATTGTCACCTCTGCTTTGGAATATTGATACTCATTTCTTCCTTGCATGCTCTATTTTTTTGGCTTGGCCTTGGTTGTCTTCGAGTTGAAACCCATGCTTTTCTCTTTTATAACTTAACTTGATGCCCATTCGAGGTTTGCTCATATTTGATTTAAGCAATAAGTACTTATTACCTTATTTTGATTCCCTTCATACCCATTGATGGGTCTTTGATAAAAACTTTACTCTGTGTGTTTCCTTGATACATTCCTTGGAGGTTATTATGAACATATGTATCTCTATTTTTCATAGCTCTTCAAGTTGTATTAATATGAAATGCTATTCAAACTTCCTTCATTAAGAAAAATACTTTGTTCTTTGGCTGAGAGTTGCTTCTTTGATTATAGTCTTGAGTTATACTCATCTCTTTTACTCCGAGCTTTGAAATGATATACCTGTTCTGAATAGATAATTACACTTTAGATCTGGGTTATTATGACTTTTGTAGCTCTGAATTTGTTCTAATGATGAAATTTTCTTTTACTTATCATTCAAAACTGGAACAGTGGCTTCACTTTGATAGTTTCTTTTACTTATTACATTGCCTGTACTTTGTGAATCCTCCAAACTCAGAAACTAGTTCTAATCATCATTTGGACTGCAATATATAGTTATTTGAAGAAAACAAAGTGTTACCTTGCTCAAAACTATATATGTATTGTTTGACTCTTCCATAACTCTTTGACTTGGATATGAGAGCCATTTGTATGGGTATTTGCTTTTATTCCGAAGATGATGATCTGCTGCACAATTTAACCTTTCTACTCCAAGTTTGATCTTTTCCTAGAGTAGGTAATGATGTTCTACATGCTTTCCTTATTGTTCTTGACAGTATGAAATATCATTTACTTTGTTCTGCAAAACAAACTCGAATTTGATGATTTCCTTAATGAAAGTCTGAGCTGCATTCCTTGTATTCCTTTTTTCAAAATTTGAGATGGTTCTTGTAATATTGTAAGTGGCTTTCTTGAAATTGTAAACAATTCTTCACTTGCCGTAACACTATTTTCAGGCATAAGCCTTGATTTAGATGCTTTGTTGAAATACTGTAACTTGTTTCTTTTACTTAAATGCTTTTATTTCCTTGATAGTAGTATTTACGCATGTTGGAAAATTTTCAAAGTTGATTTGACATGGCAAAGCCCGACAAAATTTCCCATAATCTTTTCTTTAATGTATTTCCAGAAATAATAGTTGTATTTTCTGATCCAGAATACAGAAAGTAACACTTTTCATGCTGAACTGATATAACAATTGAGAACTGAAAACATGATAGTTGTTTATCTTGATCATGTAATGTTTTTCTACTTTTTGTATCACTTATTTGATTTGTATAGTTCTTTTAAAGCATGTAGTAATTGAAACAACATGATGAAAAGTTGTAAATGTCCATTTTACATGGCGAAGCCTGTCAAAAATTTTCCCAGAATCTTCTCTCTCATCCTGTTTCAGTTGTAATCCCTTTTTACTTTTAGCTTCAGCTTCTTGAAATCTGATTCTCCCTCTTCTTTGCAAACTAAAAAATGTACTTCTATCTTCCATTCTCTCTTCTGAGCTCTAACTTCTTCCATTTGTAGAATGGTTGTTGAACTTTGAGTTGCACTCTTCCTTCTTCTTAGCATGTACTTATGACTTATTTATTTCTCTCTTTGGCTACAACCTATACCTACACACTTAGGAAAACAGTTAGGAAATATTTAGGCTTTTTGGCCTCTCTTATGTCCATGTTTTCTTCTTTCTTTTACTTTCTTCTTTCTGAGTGAATAAAGCATGCATGCAGTTTGTCCTTCAAGTAGAATACATCTCCTGCTTAGGGGAAGATTCATATGCATGAAGTAGGATAGTGTAGGAATATGGATTAACCCTGAGCTCTTTATTGATGATTTCCTTATTTTTGCTTTTCAGGTACCATGCCTTGAGGATGAAAGGAGGCGGGCAAGGAGGAGATTCTTTGCACAACGAAGAATATACAAGACAATGATGGATTCACTCATACTCATTTGCTTTCTCTTTCATGCATGTGTATCTTTCTTTTCGATAGCTTTATTTTACTTTTCGATTACATCCCACGGATTGTGTGGGAAACATTTGACTCTCCTTGTGAATAAAGCATTGAATTACCTTAAATGAGTTGTATATCTCTTTCTGCATTTCTACTTTCTGTATGGATTGTATAATGAACTAAACAACTCAATAACATAATTGAATGTCTTAATCATGAAGGAAAGAACATTGAATAGAACTTGTAACATTCAGTAATGAACTCTAATTTTTGTGATCTACACTTATGTTTGTTGTTCCAAAACTTTACACTTCACCTACTCTGCAATTGGATGTCCTCATCAAGACAACATAACTGTCCTTCGGGGCTTGTGTTCTTTTGTTGAGGATGGTCATGAAATTGCAGACTATGTGATCTGTTACGTTTTGTAACAGCACACATAGTTGCAAATTTCATGTAATCTTTTAAATAAATCAGCAGTAACGACATAATCTGATGTGATCTCCCCTAGCTTAGGTATACTTCACCAATGCTATCCATCATAACAAAGTTTTGAGTTGCCCATTTTTGCACAAGTGCAAAAATTGTCAACATCACCTTTTTTTTAATTATGTTAGGTGACTTTCAGGCTTCACGCAGCCAATTCTCCTCTCCACGTGTTGTCTTTTTCCTTCACGCATGTCGTTCCTCGACGTAGTAAGAAATCACTACACATCGAGACAATTTTTTTTTTTTAAATTTATCCCACATCCAACCATCCACGTGCTGACTTAATATTTCACGCACGGAGCCTGATTGGAGATCTTCATGTGGGTATTTTCTGGAGCAATCAGGAGAAAAAAAAGAGCTTAGCAGTCAGTTGCCACTCAACCTTTATATATCACGCCCAGGGAAGATTTCAATGCAGCAGTCTGCTCTGAGAATGATCTTCTCTCCATGTACAGGTATCCACGTCCAAGCTTGATTAAAAAAAGATCTTCACGTCTAAGGTATTCACGTATAGCCAAGAATAGTCATCACACAAGAAAGAATGGTCTTCACGCAGGAAATAATGGTTGTCACGCAATAGTTTCTTTAGAAAATGGTCAAAGAAATGCATGCAGGCCGCTCCTCTAGTAACAACAGAAGAGTCCAAGCATCTCCACGCAGGTTACAATAGTCTTTGTCTTTTAGCGTGATAAAAAAAATACCTCTCAAAATTTCAGGCCTATTCCTTATCAATGAACTACTGGCTAATGCCAATAAAACAAAATATCTCTTAGGTATCCTACAGGTCATCCTCACTTGCGTCATTGATTTTGGAACTACATTCAACTTAAAGTACAAAGTTTGAGTCATAAGAGGGAAAATTGTACACTTCATCATCTTAAAGCATGGAATACAAATAAACCATAACAAATTTCACGCCATCCTCAAAATGGTTCTGCCAAATAAGAAGTCTTGGATTAGGTAATTATTGGGGAAGATACGAGATATAAAGGTTCGTGCCCAGTGTCACATATGTAGTATATCATATGAACAACCTGCTAAAATAGGAAACCATCCTTACATGGACCAATGATTGTCGAGAGGCCTTCAAGATTGTCAAACATTTTTTTCTATCTCCTCTCATACAGATGAAAAAATTTCCTAGTAAACTATTCATCCATTACAGACATGTAACATATGTCTCCTTTGAATTTATACAAAGCACCAGATATTTGGTCCATTTATGATCTCGTTCTACCTCTTCTTCTCCTTAATATGGACAAGAGTTGGATCTTTCAAAAAAATAATTGTTGCGACATTTTCTATGTTGCATAAAATGTGTTTAATCTAGACAAATAAAGCAAGTTACACTCTACCATAATTATGATTTTGATTGGGCTGCAAGAAACTTCAAATATTACAATCATGTTCATTATGAAATGTTTCCTTCACATTCCTAGAAGCTAGCTGCAATCACATTTGAGTATTGTGATTAATATGTCAGTCGTAAGGTTGGAAGTAGAAATAGTGTTGGGGGATACAAGATGATGAAGTGCGGATAGAGGTAAGAGAGTTCAAAGGGAAGATAACATGTTGGAGGCAAAGTAGGTGGTTCTATTATTTATTTATTTTGGTAAGTCACTTATGGACCACATTTCATAATTGTGAACTTCACAAAGAAGAAAAGGGGCGCAATGAACCTCTTATTATTCAAACTAATATCATATGAATATATTTTTGATAACATGATACATCTTTCAGACTCTTTGGTTACATGAGAACACAATAGGCGCTAGGACCCGCATTTAATGTCATACTCCTTCACTAATTTTGGCAAAAAAAGAAGTGACAGCTTGTTAGGGAATTTACCTTATGATGACAACATATTTGTCAGCCAAAGCGTTAATAAATTTCATCTTGTATTTTTTTATAATAAAGTGGCATGTATGGCATGAGGCGCACATAACACAATGTACATTTGAATTGGATCCGATAGGCCAATCCAAGGGAGTTTGTTAATACAATGTTTGTTAAATATTAAACCTATCTTAATAGTCGTTAATCTATAAAAAAAAATTTTTATTGTTAATGGTTTTGTAACTTGTTAAGATTAATTTAATTACATTATTACGTATTTTAATAATATAAATATTAAAAAACAATAAAAATATATTATCATAATGAAAATACGAAATACTTCATAATAGAAAACATGGTATATTAAGAATAAATTTTGACACATATTTAAAACAAAGAGAATTTGATAAATTTATATTAGAATAATGGATTCACAAGTCAGAATCTTTTAAAACCGATATAGAAAATTATTCATCCATCATAACATCTAGATAAATAGGAAATAATGAAGGTTTTGAATTAACAATGGTGACATTAATTCAATCGACATTTTTTTATTATTGACAAATAGTTTTTTGAAAGGGACTATACCCTTGTACAAAAAGGCTCAAAATCCAGATTTAACCATATAAACATATCAAAAAGGGATCAAAATCCAGATATGACCAATAATCCCAACGATAGAAAATAACTTGCTAAGAACAAAACCTGCAACAAGCAATCCAACAACTGAAAAATAGCTAATCACCAACAACTAAACAACAGAATAGATGCCCAACAACTACAAAACATGCCAACAACCCAAATATAACGATGAGAGCTAACAAGAGGACAATATTCATGCCTTGTCTGAGACGATGGGGGATTTAGGTTTGGCATATCCCTTATTTTTCCTATCCACCATTGTCCATTCTTCGTTTCCTTCTTCCATTGAGATTGGAAGAACCACTTCAATTGATTTGATAGGGATGTGACCCTCGGAAGGGGGTTAGAGTAGAGTTTATTATTGAATCAACACCATTAATAGAAGAATGGGGGTAACTGCTTACAGTATTGTTTGAATAATATTACATGACGAGTGGACCAACTTGCATGGGGTGCTATATTCCACAACCGGATCTGTCTGGGGATTGATTGTTAGATGCTCTAGTAGAGAATATTTCCACCATGCAGGTTTGGTCTTCCATTTGGAATGTTCACAATCTTATGTGATATGACCAGTTTTGAAATAGATCCGACATCTGAAAGCAAGTCCTTCATATTCTAACCTCTGTACCCAAAGTCTTTCACCAATCTATAGATTAATTTTTGTTGGTAAGTCTTGGGAGGTATCAATATCTACAAAGATTCATGCATAAGTAGTGTGGGTTTGAATGGAGGTATTTTCATTAACAACCACACATGATCCTAGAGTATCCCCTATAGCAAGCAAACAAGATCTGTTCCAAAGCTGAAGCGGGAGTCTAGGCAAATGAACCCAAACCGGTAGGTGCCAAAATAGTCTTTTAATGGATCAAAAGATAGAAACCATGGCTTAGCCATGGGGTAAGTGCACCAAGTTGGGGGGCCAAAAGGGGGTCTTAAGTGGATGCATTTTTTTGAAAAAAAAATCTTCAACTTGTATCGAGTTTTTCGAAATAGTTACACTCAAAATTGGAAGATGTTGTAGAAATATGAATCGTAGAATTTTGAGTCTAATTTCTAAGCTACTAAATTTTATTGAAAACGGATAAGTTAAAGTGGGTCAAACAACTAAAATACCAACAAATGCTCCTGTTTTTGTTAAAAAAATATAATAGAGTGACTTTCGTGCCCCCACCATTTTTTTAGCACCATTTAGTATTTTTGAAAACCTTTTGGTAGAAAGATAGCTAGGAGCATCTAGTTTGGGCTCCATTTTTTTAGATTTTTTTAGAGAATTTTTATTTATTTATGATTTTTCTAGTACAAAAATTTTATGTTTTGAAAAATAATGGAGCTCTGACCGTGCCCCCTAACTACCTCAAAAATATCAAAAATTAGATTTTTTTTTAATATGTATAGAATTATGCCTAGTTTGGGCTAGTATAATTTTTAAAATTTCGATCACCTAAAAAAAGATACACCATGAAAGATAAACATATTTACGCTTCAAAAATAGCTATAAAAAGGCATAGTTAGAAAATAAATAATATGGAAACCTTATATTAGTTAGAAAATTTGAAAAATTATATTTTTAGAAAGAAGAGACTCTGCTCTACGTCGTGGTATAATTTTTTAAAATGGATCGATTGTTTTATTTTGATTTATCATAGAGGAAGTGTCATTTTTACATTTTCTTGTAAAAACTCATTGTTTGTTGTGTTTGTGCAGGTCCATGCCTCAGGCTTGGGGATCCAAACCGGATCCCAAGCCTTGAGGCATGGCTTGGGAAAAGAGAAATCGCAAAACACGTATGTGTTACATAACACATATGCTTTTTTCTTTGTTTTATATATTGTGGCTCGGGCCTCTTTTTTTTGTTTATAGTAGGCATAACACGTACACGTTATGTAACGCGTATGCGTTATGCTTCGGTGATTCCTGAACTAAACAAATTAAAATGTGAGCGCGTTTTTTTTTTTTCGGATTTTGTTCGCTTTTTGGCCCCCAACTTCGTGCACTTACCCCATGAGCTCGTGTTTATCGCAAACCCAGTGTTGAGTAATAATTGAATCCCTATATTCAGGGGTTTCAAATACAATAATGGAATATTCCTTTACATAAGGATAAAGTTCAATATTACCTTGTATCTTTTCTCTCCATCTTTGAGCAATCCAGTCATGGAGCTATGAAAGTTTTGGCCAAAATTTGTGAAACCTGCATATGAAACCCAACTGGTAAATATTTTCTTCCTCCTTGAGCACCTTTTGAAGAGAACCTCATCTATTTTTAGTGTTGGGGTCTCTTGAGTGGGTTAATATAAATGTTCAGAAATCCTTGCATTAATCTTTGGTTGTTTAGATACAACATCAACAAATGAAGGAACACTTGTCTTTGATCCATGTATGTGAGTAGCCCCAGGCTTTGTTGTAAACCCAAAATCCGTAGTGATTTCAAGATGAAGAAGCTCTCGGGATCCCGAACACCAACACCTAGCGTCGTGTCCTGTCCATGGCCACTACCTCTTGCGGTGCCATTGGTCAAAACACCAACAAAACCGTTGAAGCCTTGGTTGATCTGTTGTGGAGTGCCCGCTCCATCTTTGTTAATGGCACTGCCAACAAATAAAGGGCTTGATTTAAGGCTTGCAAATCTATTTTTGGAGGCATTTAATCCCTGGCCGCCACTTACAGGAGACACAGAGTTTGGCTTTGATCTATTCCTCCCCTTGCCACCTAGCTCTGAGAAGAGATCTGACATTGACATAATAGTAATATTCTACTTATTTAGGGAGATTCCCTAAATAATCAAGAGAGGAATGATCATAGGAAATGTTAAATATTTGATGAGATCCATTTCAGGAATGTGAAAAAAGGGGAAATTATGGAGCGGATGTGATTAGGAATTCACAATCAATCATTAGGTCCCACTCTTCTCTAAAATGTCATGTCCCACTCCCAGGGGTCGGCTCCGCTTCTCTTTCCCCGATGAAAAGAGAGATGGATGCTTGCAGTGATTTGAGATTATCTCCAAATAATAAATATATCGATTTATGATCGACGCAATGTAATATTTATCTTTATTACACGACCACTCTTTTCTCTTTCTTTTTGCGGTCACCCCATCTTTATAATCATAATATACTAGTCCATTTAATTTCAAGGAGAGGGAACCTAGCGATGATTCGAGAGGTGGAGTTTTATGAGAACCAGGATGATTCTCCCCTCATTCTAATAGCAACCAAGTTTACATCTATCCCTGGTTAGGTACAATTCCCTTTCTCTTCCGAGCATTATATCCGCCACTCGAATCCGCGCAAGTGTGTCTATATGTTGCCCCAAATTCTTAGAGTCGGACCCCTAGGAGAACCCTTTCCCACATATCCATATAATACTCAAGTAGGAAGGGCATGTCATGTACCTACTACCTCAGAGTACCCCAAAATCCCAAGACATAGATAGATGTCGGTCCAGGAATGTTATTTCTACACACAAGACAACCCTTCTTCCCTAGAGCTTCATGGGGGACCACTCGTGGGGGGTTATCTGCACAGGGATTTTACAAATGGATAAGATTTCATCGAATAAAAGGTGCTCAGCTCTGCAAAACATATGTATTAACATGCTTTTGAGAAGAAAATGGAATAGTAAAATATCCAGCATGTGAAACATGGTGATCATGAGAAATTCTTGAACTGGAAATACTATAACACACTTTTTCCCATAACTTTCTATATTGGACCAACCCACTAGAATGTGAATATGGATTTGAAATGTGGTCAATACAAAAAATAATGAGGGGATACCATTTAAACCCATGTAAAAATGTATGTTCTCATGAGGAATCCATCAAATCATTCGCATGAATTGGAATTCAACCATGGAGGAAAGATTGTATCCAAAGAGCGAGGAGTACAAGAAAGTGAGGGGAGAGATACAAAAACTAATGAATTATATCAATTGTATTCTTGAGTTCGTAATGAAGATGAGGATAATGCTCCCCAACACATGACATGAAATTAGACCACTTAGATCATAATAACATTCATGAAATTGGCATAACGTAGAAACATTGGGCATATTCCTTGAAAACACAATTGTAAATGGGGCTCCCAACATGAATGAAGGAGTGATGGGTTCATCCGTATTTCTCTCGATAATAGTATGAAAGTAAAAGGATAACCCTTCCTTTAAACTTGAATTTGATCAATTTCCTCAACCTCCTTGACCCCCAATAAATAATCAATAGGTGGGTGCACCCCGACCTCCCCTTCCTGAACTATATTATCTTATAGTTTTAGATATGGGACCTCGACCATCTATAGATAGGGTGCGGTCAAGTCCTCTCCCATTGGATAATATTTATAAGGGCCCCTAAAGGCCCTACGTACCTCTCCCTCCTTCATCACATATATTCCCCTGGGGCCCGTTGTTATGCCTCCTTATGCCTAAAGGCTGAACTCCTTCTCTATAGATTTATATAGGGTTCTCATGCTTATATATCTAGGGGCCCGAGTCTCGACTCGAGTAGAGAAATATATCCATTATATATGTGATATGTTTGATGACCTATATCATGTATTTTATCAATCACACACACAAACATATATATCTAATTGATGGATGGCTTTATTCATATATGGCTTGACCATCGAGAGAGGGTCGAGGGCTAGTCCCCTCTCTCGTCACCTCTACTTACTAGACGTAGATAAGGGAAGGGGCCCCTAGATATATAAGCCATTGAGAGAGTTACCTATAGAAATAAAATATATGGAAATAGTCTCAATTTCCCATCGGGGGTAATTGGGACCTATCCACATATGACGTCCATATCTAGAACTATAAGATAGGGTAAGCTCTCTAGGGAGTAGGGGGACCTCTCCCCCTTTATATAGATCTTATATATCTAGTTGAGTGTCAACGTTTTCCCATAGATAGAATATAGAATAGGAATATTCCCCTCCACTCCCCCCTTCCCTTAGCTATATGGTATGGAGATAACATATAGAGTTATATAGCGGTGTATATCCATATAGTTAGATATGGCGGCCCCACCATATATATAGGAATTATAACTAAAAATTAGATAGGGGCCCTCACCCCATTATAGAGTACAGCTATGGGGATCTTCATTTACCCCCATATGTATATAAAGGAACCCACCCTAATATAAAGTCTATATATAGGGTTCATCTTTCACCCCTCTCTAGAGTTTAGAATTCTAGATAAGAGGAGATCGAGGGTGTCCATCGAGTGAGAGTGGCCCATTTTTATATATAGGAGAGTTGTTTTTCAATCAATTGAAGAGAGATTTCTAACCCTTTCTAAATATGATATGGAGAGTTTCCCCTATCTAGAATCAATATTGGGGTGGGGGAACCCCAAACTATCTATTCTCTACGGCGAGGTCATCCATTATAGAAGTGATAGATATCAGTCATCAATTGTATCACGTATAGAGTATAAAGAATGGATGGACCTGAAATTCTACCCTAGGTAGAGATAAATATATGCCTAAACTATCCCATATATAGAGAAGGGTGCCGACCATATCTATATATGGGTTATTTAATCAAATTTAAATCAAACCTTATTTCAGAGTAAATTACTATAACAAATGATATTCATATGATTAAATATAGTAATGTTCAAGCAATAACTATTCAAAAATGTAAAAACCTAGGCAAATGAGAGAGGTATGATGAATTAGCTGATTTTGTGCAACCTGAGAGTGATCGTGATAGTGTATGTGTAAGGGGAGGAGGGGGAGGGGCTACTTATGCCATCTATTTATGTTTCATGTTGGATATAGAACTAATATTATCACAAATTTTAAATCTACATCATGGAGTGGGAGGAAAAGTTATGGTGGGCCTATAATAGAGATGGTAAAGACAATAAGGTAAAGATTGGCTATATTGTGCTCTGACTAGAACATGAGGCTAAGAATATATCTTTGTGCTGGAAAAAACTATGGAAGATTTTTTCCCCTCCCAACAAAACATTACATTTTTTTCTCACATTGAAAAATATAATCTTAACTTGGGACAACCTCTTGCATAGAGGATGGAATGGCCAAGGCCTTCTTTTTCTTTTTCAGGATATGTCAAAAACCCTGGACCATCTTTTTTTCACTACCTATTCACATGGGTATTTTGGGAAGGAATTATATCTCAAGGAGATAGTCCTAAATGGGAAGGTGACTCTTTGATGGATGCCTATAGTATATGGAATGGTCACAGAGGAATCTATGAAGACCTTAAAATAAGTCCATTATTGATTTATCAGGGCGTCTGGACTATAAGAATTGAGACAATTTTCAAGAACAAAGATTCTTATGGAACCTCTACTAAGATGGAATAAAGTATGTCATCGATGTTAGGGAAAGCGTGATTCTAATTTATTCAATTGGAAGAATCACACCTTTCAATTTCCTCTTCAAATTTGACTGTGTAAACAACATGGTTGAGTATCATGGGATTTCTCCTATCTCAAATACATGGATTAAAAACTATTGCATCTTTGGTGATTCTTAACTCATTTTTATTCAAGTTTTGAGTGATTACCAAACAAAATACAAACACTTACAATTGTAAAAAAATGTTACAAAAGAGTTATTTAGGGAATATTATTATGTATTCATAAAATCCATACCTATATCCTATAACTATTTTATTAATTTTGTATCTATGAAATTAATGCATTATTACCCATTTGTGTTTTCAGAGGTAGATTTCACAGTGTTGATGAGAGACAAACCCCTCTTCAATAAAGTGATCAAGGTTAAAAATAAAAAGTTAAGATAGATAGTATAGGGATCATAAACATTAACATGGCTGATAAAAATGAATTTCCTCTAAAATATCTCAAATCTTATAAACATATCCCTTCCTATCATGAAAAAAGTGGGTTTTCCATGAACCCTCATCATTTTTCATTCCTAGATTCCCAAATTGAATCGTACTCCAAAGTTTAGGATTATGAATCTTTCATAGAGGATCTCAATGTTTGTTAAGCCACGAAGGATAATCTAGACCTTTCGCCCACTCCACAATATTTCAAGGAAGGTAATTCATCTCTCATTAAAGACACTATTGACATAAACATAAACATAGAAAATATTCTAACGTAAATCTCATATATCTTGTCTCCCCACAAAAGGTGTAATACCATAAAAACTCCTTATCGAGCTCTCTAAATCCTTTTATTTATCTTACTTAGATATGCCTAGAATTAAAAAAATGTCATTCATAACCAAGTGACCAAACCTCGAGACAAAAGGGTGAGATGAAGTTTCAGCCCTTTAAATAAGAGGTATTAAGCCCTATGCGGATCGCAACTCCTAGGGTGCTTTAGAAGTCGTGGGAACCTAAATATAAATATTGTCATTATTTTTGGCTATTCTTAGAACTTTGTATTAATTTGTTAACCTAAATTCAATATTAATTTACCCTTTTGTTTATATTATTATAAAGTAACATAATTTTCATGCATATAAATAAAAAGATACTATAATATTTTTGTAAGTAAAAATATGCATATTTGTAATCTCATATGTTTTTTTGTATTTGTACCTATTCTCTAATGTAATCTGTTAGTGCGAGAATCACATCACCCCTAAATGTCTACAACCATATGGGTTGAGACTCTCAATGTGAGTGGGACCTTGCGAGTTGAGAGAGCTCTCCGGATTGAGGGTCGGTTCCTATCCCTCTGTTCGGTGTATACAAAAAATTGCAGAGGATCTATTCTAAGTCTATTCTATCTACCAAGGAGACAGGGTTAGAGATGCAAGAAAATAAACCTAAGCTAACAAGGTGATACAAAGGAATGTTAGACACTCATTTTGTAGTTTTAACACGAGACCACATGAAATGTAATACAAACAACATGCATGCATAGATGACCAAATCACAATAAGAGATCAGAGAGACAATAAAATACATGAGAGGGTTGAGAAACATCCACAGACATATATATTATTGCTCAGGAGTCGATACGATATATTGTAGTAGCCAAGAGAAAAACTTTTCATTACTGACCCAAGGAGAGGTTAGAAAAGCTCCACAAATCCTTCTATGTGAAAAAGAAGAAGGGAGGCACAAAACAAAAATGTCCAACCTTTTACAATGAGCCCCGACCCTTGCTTTTATAGATTCAACACAGAGGGAAGAAGGAGAGAGAAGCGGGAAAACTAGTTTGAAGCTCAACCACTATCATCAATGCCTCCTACAAAATCCACCCCAAATCTATCTTGCATCTGCATCAATTACTTGTTTGGCACCTCGAAGGAGGAGGAAACGGCGGATCAGATCAAATCCGATCTAGTTGTTGGGGCAAATAGATCTGTATTAATGGCCCAAAGATGTTTCTTCATTTTTCCCCACCTAACCTCTCCAAACTTAAAGTTTCAGATCTCCATGGTGTAGATGAGGCCGAGATCTTTCCAATGGTGCCAGATTTGTTGGATTTCGAGCCCCGAGTCAAAAGATATGCCCATTTGAAATTTGAATCGGTCCATACAAAATGGCGGGAACCAACTACCTCAAAATGGGCCCCTTTTTGAAACCACACGTGGAGGGTTGGCGCATGTCTTGAGGGCAGCCTTTGTATTTTGCTTTTGGAGTTGTGTTGGGCTGACACATGGCTTCTTCCATGGCTTGCTCAGTTTCTTCATGTTTTTTGGCTAAGTCTTTTTCTCGGTGGGGTCATATATCGACCGGGGACACGTGGAGGCTCTGCACTTGTTTGAAACCTTCCCTTAATTTTCTCTTGAATTAGCATCATGTTGACACTTGGCACCCTCCACTGGCTTTGTCTCAATGCTTTGACTATTCAACCCTGACCCTGTCCCTTTATGAAACTGACATGGAGGCTCCACGCTCACTTAGAAACCTCGCTCAAGATTTTTCCTTTGAAGGAGCATCGGGTTGACATGTGGAAGCCTCCACAGGCTCTTGATTTTCAATGGCCTCTTTACCTTTTCGGGTTGAACACGTGGTGAATGGTGCTCATTCTCCATATATTAGTCAATTTTGGGCCTCTCTCTTTCCCCTTTTTTCAACCACTGGACTATGTGGCGAGCCCACACTCATTTGGGTCTCCACTTTTGGATTAACTTTTGGGGATGCGCGAGTGACGTGCGTGGCTTCTTTTCCAGCTAGCATCTATACTTAGTCTTTTTTGGCCCACCTGTCCACCTTTTGACTTTTAGCTGTTGACTCTACCTCCTCTTTGGGCCTGGGACACGTGGGGGCTTGGCACTTGTTCAGTCTCCCTTTTGGATTCAATCTTTGGAGGTGCGCATTTGGACACTTGGCAGCATCCATTGTCTCCTCCATACTTAGTCATTTTTGGGCTCGTTCTAAACTATTTTAGAGCCCGAAGACTTTGAACCTTCACCATTCCTTCTCTTTGAGCCTCTGGCTTCTTTTGACACTATCTTCTCCTTCCCCAACCCTGTTATTCCATTTTCAGAGCCCACCTTGTAATCTTTTTTGTTGGATTTGAAGCACGGATTCACTCGATAGAGCCATTTCTTGAATTTCTTCTTGCACGGGGTCGTTTGATCTTTCAGAGCCCCACCACTCCATTGTAGAGTCCCTCTGTTGAACTGTTTGTAGGATTTGAACGTGATTTCTCTAGTTTCTTCTGTGGGGGTCATGGCTGATCCAATTTTTCCGGGGGGAAAAATATGGATAACAATTTGGTGACTCGCAGGGGCATCTACCTGCTAGATGAGAGGACCAGTTGCCTTGTTATATCCATTGGGCATGGAGTCAAGAATGATGGCCTGATACTGATCCTACCTCTGATCCATGAGCCTCGACCATTTGCACTCTCAATTTTCATAAGAAATCTCGAAACAAGGTTTCTGAGAGTAGAAAATTGTTTTGACTCGGGGCTTTCATCTTGTCCTGAATGGACTATTTTGAAGATGGATTTTTAGTTGCTCTCTGCATTTGTTTTATTTTGAAGATAACAACTATTACAGGAAACTATGAGTTTCCCTATCATGAATACTAAAAGGGATAACACGTCCACTTGGAGGCACGTTGGGCTGTGTAATGACATAACCTGAGCAACAAAGAACCTGCCACAACACTTAGGGAAACAAAACTACACTACAACAAAACAACGTGCATACACACTTAGGGAAATTAAAATCCTATGCTAATATTTACATAGGGTGGAAACTTCCCATTCAGTAGCAATGTTTGAGATGGATCCCATTCACTGGGATCTGTAATTCTTCGCCATCCAATTTAGCCAGCTGGAAGGCATTGCTACTCTTGCACTCTGTGATCATGTAAGGGCCACTCCAGATAGCATCAAATTTGGAGTGTTTTCCTGGCTTTTCCCGATCTGCATCCCACTTTAGGACTAAGTCTCCTTCTGAAAGGTCCTCATCCTTGCCTTCTTATCAAAACTCTTTTTTATCAATGCTGATCCTTTTCCATGACTTGCATTGCATGCTCTCTTGCCTCTCCTACCTCCATCAGCTCTGCATACCTGATTGCCATGGGTTCAAACTCAACTAGCTCTAACTGTTTCATGAGTTCCAAAGTGGGAAACTCCAATGAGATGGGAAATACTCCTTTCCATATACAAGTTTGTATGGTGAGCTACCTGTGGACCTCTTTGATGTGATCCTATCAGCCCATAGAGCTGATTTGAGCCTTGTATGCCAAGTCCTCTGATTTTCATCAAGAGTCCTTCTGATAATCCTTAATAGGTTCTTATTTGTGGACTCTGCTTGGCCATTACCTTGAGGGTAATAATTTGATGAGGTGTTGAGATACACACCATTCTTAACTGCCCATTCAGTGATCCTTGTACCAAGGAATGCCAATGCATTATCTGATATAATAGTGGCAGGGACTCCAAACCTGGTGGCTATTCCTTCATAAAAATCCAAGATGTTGGATTCATTTGCTTCTTTTAGTGCCACTGCTTGAGTCCACTTGGTGAAATAATCTGTGGCTATAAGTATCCACTTGTGGCCTTGGCTTGAATTTGGGTTAATCACCCCAATGAAGTCTAGTCCCCATTGCATGAATGGTTGATTCACTTGAAATGGGATGAAGGGGCAGGGCTGCTTAGCTTCTCCTTTCCTATGAAGAATGCACATTTTTTACACTTCTTGACCCATGAGTAGCAGTCCTTGAACACTGTAGGCCAATAATAACCAGCCTTCATGATCTTGAGAGTTGTTGCTCGAGGGGAAAAGTGACCTCCTACTTCTCCATCATGGAATTCATGCAACACTCTCTCAATTTGGCCTGTCTCAATGCACCTCAATAGAATACCATTGATATCCTTCTTAAACAAGACACCACCAACAAGCACATATGGGATAGCTTGTAGTCTGAAGTATCTTCTCTTTGCCTTGTTCCATTCTAGAGGGCACAAACCTGTTTGAAGGTAATGCACCAAAGCTTGGGTCCAACATGGAGCAGGTGCATCATTAGCTTGATTGTTCTTGATCATTCTGTAGAAATAGGACAACCTCCTTTTCACCCATTGACTCATCTTGTTGCTTAGAGGTGAGTTGTTCACACAGTCCCTTGCCTCTAACCAGTTTGGTCACCTTGATCTCAATGTCATATTCCATTACCCGGGTGATCCAACCTACCCTCTTCTCATTCAAATCCTTATTTAAAAGGAAGTCCTTAACACCAACATGAGATACTAGCAGTTGAATCTTATTATTTGAGACCAAGTGCCTAAACTTCTTTAAGCTCCTAATAACAACAAGGACCTATTTTTCAATGAAAGAGTATTTTACCTCGTAGTCCTCCAGATTTGGCTGAAGAAAGCTATGGGTTTCTCTGAACCTTCATTGTTGGGCTGGACCAAGATGGCTGAGATGGTGTCTGACCCTCCAAAAGCATATAACATGAAGTCTTTTGAAAAGTCTGGGTTAATGAGAGTTGGAGCCTGTGATATTGCGAGCTTGATGGCCTCAAAACTCTCTTTGCCCTCTGTTGTCCATTTAAATGCAAGACTCTTCTTTAACATCATTGTTAAAGGCTTCACAAGAGTAGAAAAATCAGGTATAAACCTGCGAACAAAGTTTATCCTCCCCAAGAAGCTTTGGAGAGACCTTTTATGTTGTGGCAATGGAAGTGTCCGGATGGCTTCAACCCTTTCAGGATCAATTGTCAATCCCCTTCCTTGAGACAATGTGGCCCAACAATTTCCCTTCATGAGCCAGGAACACACACTTTTTTGGGTTTAATGACACCCCAAACCTCCTACATCTCTGGAATACCTGTCTAAGGTGAAAGAGATGATCTACAACATTCTTGGAGAAAATAGTGATATCATCAAGATATATCAGGACTATGTTGTTAATTAAGCCTTTGAATGCCATGTCCATAGCTCTCTTGAAATGTTGCTCCAGCATTTGATAGTCCAAATGGCATCTTCTTATAAGCATAGGTTCCCCATTTGGTGGTGAAGGTTGTCTTGAATTGATCTTCCTCTT
Organism: Taxus wallichiana var. yunnanensis; assembly: GCA_018340775.1. Classification (NCBI taxonomy): domain Eukaryota; kingdom Viridiplantae; phylum Streptophyta; class Pinopsida; order Cupressales; family Taxaceae; genus Taxus; species Taxus wallichiana. Next base: position 514,455,429 of record CM031242.1, on the reverse strand, counting down.
TCACCATTATCTGGTTATAACCTGAGTATCCATCTAATAATGAAAACCTCTCAGAACCAGCTACAACTTGTAGGATCTGTTCCATTGATGGGAGTGGGTAGTGATCCTTAAGTGATGCTCTGTTCAGATCACGAAAGTCCACACACAACCTGATTTCTCCATTTTTCTTCCTCACAGGCACCAAGTTAGCAACCCAACTCGAATGCTTGATAGGAAAGATGATAGGCCTCAATTAATTTGTTCAATTCTTTTCTCATGAGAGGCTCAATGTGGGGATTTATTGGCCTTTGTTTTTGTCTGAAAGGCTTAGCTCCTGGATCCAACTCGATGGTGTGTTGTGCCAACTTTGGGTTGAAACCTCTTAAATCTTTATAAGTCTAGGAAAAGACATCTGGGAACTCTTGACAGAGTTGAACAAATTCAGATTTTTCTTGTTGAGTGCTTACCTCTCCAATCTGCAATGTTTTGCCTTCTTCTATAAAAATAGGTTATGAATCTTCACCCTTTACCTGAATATTTTCCTTTTCTTTTTGGAATTGGTCATTTGGGTTGAAGATTGATTCCAAAGTGACAAGACCCTTTGGTAGTTTGTTGGTCCTCAGCTTGTACCACTTGATCTCCATATTGTTGCTCCAATCTGTCTTGATTCTGGAAGAGAACTCAACTTCCTCTTGTAGAAAGTTGACAATTTGTTGGTCATTTTCAAAGACTTGCCAACTTGTGTTGTTTTGCAGGGACAGCTGGTCTTACAACCAACTTGATATGGGGTTGATGCTTATCATTCTTGATACTCTCCACAACATCAAATGTTGCCCCAACTACTTGCCATCATCTGTCTGTTGCTTCTTCATTTTTCTTCCTTGGGATGGAGTTGATGTTGAATGCCTCAAAATCCTCAATGAGGTCCCATACCCGGTTCTTGTAACTCTTTAACAGGTCATTCTTGACAACATTTTGTCCTCGGACCTGATTAGCAACTAGTTCACTATCACCAAACACTTGCAAGTTCTTGATTCCTCGTTTCCTTGCCCAATGCAATCCATGAACCAAAGCCTCATATTCTGTTGTGTTGTTTGAATAGGAAAATTGGAAATGGAAAGTTGAGTAGTATTTCATACCTTTGGGGGAAACAAGCATAGCTCCTCCTCCGGCTCCTTGCCTACTTCTTGAGCCATCAAAGAACAATTTCCATACTTCATTGTCATCTTTGTGTTCTGGCTTAATGATGTCAGGAAGAGGATGATTCTCCTCATGCAGATAGTAGAATCCTAGCTCAGATTCTTCCATCTCCTTATAGGGGTCAAAATCATGTCTTTTTTTCACCCATTCATCGAGAGTCAAGTCTGGGATACACCCCACCTTGGTATCTACTTCACAAGTGCTTAGGAGGTCCTCCTGATCAAAGGCTGAACAATTGGCATTGATCGGGTTGGGTACATAAGACTCAATATGGTAATCTACTGGGCTCAGATCTGATTGTGGCCTTAGCTCCATACCTTGTTCTAAAAAGCATATGTGACCAATCAATAGAAAAATAGCCTCCAATTTTGGTAGTGAAGTCCCTGGACAAACACAATGCAAAATGTGGTGGCAAGTCTATGACTGATACATTCTGCAATACAGTCACATTAGGGTAGGCATGCAGTGTGAGGCTCAAATCTTTGATGACTCCAATAGTTGTCACTTGTTGTCCCATCCAATTGCACTACCCCTTTGGAGATGACTTCGTATTGAAGACCCAGTTGATCGGCTATTTGTTTGGCATTACAAAACTACTTGCCCCCAATCAATCATGCAATTATGTACCAATTTGTCCCCAATGATCAATGAAACATAGAATGGAGGAGGCTTCAGATTCTTACCTTGTTGTCCTCCATGGTTTCCCTCAGGTTGAGCTGCATTGGAAAACACTTTCTCTTGCTTGGCTAGGGGCTTATTTGAGCTTGACCAATTGGCCATGGCAGTCTGCAATAGATCCCTCTGTCCTGGAATGGCCAGTGACTCCCACAGTGAAATGTTCACATTTTCTTCTTCATTTTCTCAATGATATTAAATGAGCTATCCTTCTTGCTTGCCCCTTCCTGGCACATTTTCTCTTGCACATGGGTTGTTACAACCGGTGCCTGAGTGGATTTGGAAGGTGGTTTGGACTGACTCTGCATATTGGGAGTTGCATTTTGAGTGCCAATACCTTGTGGAGTAATGGAGGATTGAGGATTACCTGAGTTTGGTGATTTCCTTCTCCAATATTTCTCTTCTTGGACCATGTATTGGCAGCTACACTTTGAGAAGGGCTTGATTCATTCCACATAAGTCTTCAGCTTGCCAATTGACAAGCATAGTTTCACTTGGAGATGCCTCTTGTTGAGCTCCTTGCTGCTGATTTTCTTCTTGGCTAGATTCTTGTGACACACCAGTGGTCTATACCATCAAGGCCTAGTTTAGTGCACCATTGAAGCACATTGATTGATTATGTGGCTGATTGCATGGGAAACACCAATCATATTCTTGTGCCATGTTGTTTTGTGTTGGAACCAATGCCCTTGATGTTGAAGTTGTGTTTGGATCATATGACTTGAAAGGTCTAGCAGCTTGAGGTTGTCCTTGGTTTTGACTCTAATTTATAGCTGAGTTGGTGGTCTATTTTGTTGATATGGGGGTCTAGCCTGATATTGAGCTTGAGGCTGATATGGCCTAGAACTCTGAGCTGTTGCCTCTTGATAGTTACTAACTCATTCCCTAGGTTTTGAAGTTGTTTCATAACTTCTTGAAGCTCTTTTGAGGTGTTAGAGGATGAGGTGGAGGCTTCAGCTGAACTTTGATTCCTAGGAGTAGGTATAGGAGCTAATGTGGGTGTCTGGCTAGTGCTTGGGTTTCCTAATTCTAGGTATAGAGGCATGGGTGGCCTAGGAGCAAGTTTTCCAGCCTGAATTAAACAATTTTCAGCTCTTATGGAAATGGCTATAAGCTACAAGTAAGGTTGTGCCTCCCATTGATTGAATCATTAAAGCAATATCAAAATTTAGAGCTCTAAGAAAGTATAAGAAAGCACCTTCATTCATGTGGGCTTACAACCAATGGAATCCTATCCCAGGTCCTTTGAAATCTATGAGGTTGAAATCTGTCAACTACTCATTAGGAGCTCTTTTGATTGTTGTCAGTTTCTCCAACAAGGACATGTTATCTCCTTTTCTCCAAACTGGTCATAAAGAGCTCTGCACAGATGGTCCCAATTTTGAATAGAGCATGTTGTTAGGCTCTGAACCATTGTGAAGCTTTACCCTTGAGTGAAGAGGCTAGAAACTTAACTACAATTTCCATCTCAGTGATCTCATGGATTGCATAGACATTTGCAATGTCTTGAATGTGGTCACTAGGAGAAGTCTGGTTCTCTCTAGTGAAATATGGGATGCTCTTTAATGCTACCACTGGGACTGGATTTTGTGCATTAAGAGCGAGTGGGTTGCTGCCAATGAAATTGACATAAGGATTTGGTTTGTGCCATCTGATCGGCCTGAGAACCCTTCTTGATTGAAAGAATGGCCTACTAGGAGGAGGTGTTGACAAGGCTCTGTTTGGTGGAGATGGAGACCTCTGGGCTCTTCTCCCCCTTCTCCTTCTATCTGGAGACAAGTGCAGGTGGAAAAACTGTCCCTCTTCTCTGGTTCTTGACCTTGTTTGTATTCTTCTCATGAACTTGGCAAGCTTGGACTGCTGAAACCAGTGGATTCTGTCCCTTTTGGAGTCACCAGATGTGTAGTTTTAAAGCTTCTTAAAAGCTAGAATCACAACAAGTGCACATCAATCTTACTTGTAATAAAGATGGAGACTTCTTTGGTCCCACCGGGCATGCCAAAACTATTAGTGCAGAATCACAACACCCCTGAATGTCTGCAACTAGATGGGTTGAGACTCTCAGTGTGATTGCACAACATGGAGCATCTCTCAAGGTGTGGGACCTTGCGAGTTGAGAGAGCTCTCTCGGATTGAGGCCGGTTCCTATCCCTCTGTTCAGGTGTATACAAAAAAATTGTAGAGGATCTATTCTAAGTCTATTCTATCTACCAAGGAGACAGGGTTAGAGAGATGCAAGAAAATAAACCTAAGCTAATGAGGTGATACACCAAAGGAATGTTAGACACTCATTTTGTAGTTTAACACAGACCACAAAATGTAATACAAACAACATGCATAGATGACCAAATCACAATAAGAGATCAGAGAGACAATAACGAATACATGAGAGGGTTGAGAAACATCCACAGACATATATATTATTGCTCAGGAGTCGATACAATATATTGCAGTAGCCAAGAAGAAAAACTTGCATTACAACCCAAAGGAGAGGTTAGAAAAGCTCCACAAATCCTTTTGTGAACAAAAGAAGAAGGGAGGGCACAAAAAAAATGTCCAACCTTTTACAATGAGCCTCGACCCTTGCCTTTATAGATTCAACACAGAGGGAAGAAGAAGAGAGAGAAGTGGGAAAACTAGTTCAAAGCTCAACCACTATCATCAATGCCTCCTACAAAATCCACCCCAAATCTGTCTTGATGCATGCATCAATTACTTGTTCGGCACCTCGAAGGAGGAGGAAATGATGGATCGATCAAATCCGATCTGGTTGTTGGGGGAAATAGATCTGTATTAATGGCCCAAGATGTTTCTTCATTTTTCCCCACCTAACCTCTCCAAACTTAAAGTTTTAGATCTCCATGGCATAGATGAGGATGAGATCTTTCCAATGGTGCCAGATTTGTTGGATTTTGAGCCCGAGTCAAAAGATATGCCCATTTGAAATTTGAATCGAGTCCATACAAAATGGCGGGAACTAGCTACCAAAATGGGCCCCCTTTTTGAAAACCGGACACGTGGAGGGTGGCGCATGTCTAAGGGCAGCCTTTGTATTTTTCTTTTGGAGTTGCGTCGGGCTGACATGTGGCTTCTTCCATGGCTTGCTCAGTTTCTTCATGTTTTTGGCTAAGTCTTTTTCTCGCGGGGTCATATATCTAACCGGGGACACACGGAGGCCTGGCACTTGTTTGGAAACCTTCCCTTAATTTTTCTCTTGAATTAGCATCATGTTGACACTTGGCACCCTCCATTGGCCTATCTCAATGCTTTGACTATTCAACCCGACCCTGTCCCTTTTTATGAAACTGACACGTGGAGGCTCCGCTGCTCACTTAAAACCCACTCAAGATTTTCCTTTGAAGGAGCATCGGGTTGACATGTGGAAGCCTCCATAGGCTCTTGGAATTTTCAACGGCCTCTCTTACCTTTTTGGGCCTTTGAAACACGTGGCGAGTGGCACTGTGGCTCTCCTCCATACTTAGTCTTTTTGGGCCCGCTTTTTTGATTTTGGGCCCATTTTTACCTTTTTCAACTTGGACTACGTGGCGAGCCCACTGCTCATTTGGGTCTCCACTTTTGGATTTACCTTTGGGATGCGCCAAGCTATGGACACGTGGCACTGTGGCTTTCCGCTATTAGCACTTCTATACTTAGTCTTTTTTAGGCCACCCCCCACCTTTTTTGACTTTTAGTTTGTTGACTCTACCCCTCTTTGGGCCTGGGACACGTGGGGGCTTGCACTTGTTCAAGTCTCCCTTTTTGGATTCAATCTTTGGAGGTGCATCATTTGGACACTTGGCAGCATCCATTGTTTCTCTCCTCCATACTTAGTCATTTTTGGGCTCGTTCTAAACTGTTTCAGAGCCCAAAGACTTCAACCTTTTCATTTGTTCCTTTCTTTGAGCTATGGCTTCTTTTGACACTGACACTTCTCTTCTCCTTCCCCAAACCTTTTCCCATTTTAAAGAGCCCTTTATAATCTATAATCTATTTGTTGGATTTGAAGCATGGTTTCTTCACTTTTACAGAGAGCCATTTCTTGAATTTCTTCTTGCACGGGTCATTTGATCTTTCACAGATATTTTGGCCACTCCATTGTAGAGTCCCTCTTGGTCAACATCACTTTTTGTAGGATTTGAATGTGATTAAGAAAATTATTAACTAAAATTGTAAAAAGGGCATCCAATTTAATTACTTTGGAGGCGCTCCTAACCTTTAATTAAACCGTGGTGCCTATATAAGACAAAATTAAAGGAAATTAGCATAAGGCTTTTCAAAATGACTTAACCATCTGCCTTGTTTCTTTTATCGAATCACATTACTATTATTCACCTCTCCAAACATGACTAACTCACATAGAATATTGAGAAAAAACTTAAAACATAACAATACGGATATCAAACGACACAAAAAGGACAAAAATAGGAAAAAAATATGCATGATCATGCTAGAAAAAATACAAACATATAACTCAAATTGGAGTACAAAAGGTGGTCTGTGGACATTAGACTTGCAAAAGCCATAACTAAATTGTGCCCAACCAGAGGTCAAAGGAGTAGTTATTGTGTAAATCATGTATCAACAACTATTCCAATATATACATTTGTTTTCCAATTGTCTAACACATTAGAAGATTATACATAATTACGTTGAAGTTGTATGTCATGGTAGAATTGGGATAGACTTCTGACACCGCACAAAGCAATTGACACTCTTCTATATCAAACACATATTAGTATTTTATTGATTCATTGAATATTGCTTTCCAAAAACAATCAAAATTTGTAGCAATGAACCGTAAAATTCAAACAAGCTTTCAAATGTCATTAGAAGATAGAATCCCTTTGTGTTAATGTACATGCTAGCAAATGCAGCCAATCTGGCGAACTTGCTACTAACAAGCACCCTCCTACTCTTTCAAGTGCTATGCCCACTCATCTCCTACAACAACAAATGAAACCATTTCCTTCATTACATGACGGAAATCATGCTTGCATGATGTGGGATTTCAAGATTCTTGACTTATTTCACAGATAGTTTAGGGGATGTGAGGGGAAGGTGTAGTACGAAATGGCCACACCTTTCTAATGGGGATAATATTTGGTGGGATTGGGAATCAAATTGAAGATCATCCTCCATTGCATCAATTTTCTCCATTCATGATAATAAAGGTAATTCAATTTCAATCCAGTATTGCGAAGAAAGATCCATAAAACACTCATTATCTTTCCTTGCCTTGCAAGATCTAAGGAGGATATTCCATGTCAAATTTCCTTAGCAATGTTTTCTTTCCTTCCTGTTACTATGCAATACTAGATTTATATCTCTTTCTTAGTTTTGTGCATCAACGCTCTCCCATCTTCATGTAATTCATCTAATGAGCTTTCTTAGAATGAGAAAGGAATTACAAAAATTAGAGGTCATGTTAAATGGACTTCATACCATATTTGAAGGGTATGAAACAAGGTAAAAATTTTGTACATTTTTTAGATTAGGTAAATAGCTTGAATTTTGAGGGGATCCAAAAACCCATAGTACAATGGAGAAAATATATAACAATGAGGTATAAAAGGAGCTGCCTCCACCAACAACGTAAAGAGATACACACAAACACACAAATATCCTTAAACAATCTTATCCCTTTTATAACCCACAAGATCTCAACTACATTTTGAGGGGAGATTTAGCATTTTTCATTTTTCTTTTTGTTCCCCACAGTAATACAACCTACATTAACATTAGGATTTACATTTTCTTTAGGAGAAATTGGAATGATAATTTCTAGATTCTCTGATTTCTTGTGAATCTTTTAATGCATCATGAATTATAGCCTGATAAATAGAAGAGGCTACCACAACCGTCGTCTTTGGAACATCAACATTCTTTGAATTCGTCTTTGAGTCACTATTTGATTGACTATTAACCACCAAGTGACTAGGCTCAAAAAATTTCCACCACGAGGGTCTTTCTTTACTTTGATTTTTCTTCCCAATTTGACATTCACTAGTTAAGTGACCTAAAGAGAAGAAATTCCTACACCTGAAAGGGAATCCTTCATAATCCATAGTTTGGATCCAAGTACAATCCTCAACAATGAGATTGATGGTAGCTAGAAAATTGACAGAGGTATCCATATCGACAAGAATATGATCATATGTGGTGAAGTCAAATAGATTAGCCTTAGGATAAATTGCTAGAAATTTCCCCAAGGCATTCCCTATTGACACTAAGTAGTTTTCACTCCAAAATTGGAGGGGAAAATAAGGCAAACAAACCCAAATTGGTTTAACATTAAAAATTTCAGTCAACATATTGAACAACGGAAACCATGGCTTCATAAGGAGGAAATGAGACTTGAAATACCAAACTTTGCTAAAAATCATATTTTTATTAGTAATATTGTCAAACACTATAATAAAAAATCCTCTGGTTGTAGGGTAAATGTAAATATTACCTTCCATAAGAGGCTTCAAATGTGTTGATAACCATTCATGAAGAGCAGTAAGGCCTAGGCATAAGTTGTTGAGCTGAAAATAAGCCCATTGCTCTTGAAATAATCCTTGAAGACTAGAAAGTTTGACCCAAAAGAAACAGAAGGCATAGTTTTAGCAGGAGTCATAGGTTTGGAGATATGTCTAGATGAAGATCTATCCACCTCCAGGAAGCTTTTGGGTTGTTCCAACCAAGACGAGACCCCCAACCTAGACCCCTTCACCTGTAGAACACCCGAAGGCACAAATATAGGAGTAGATTTAGTACCATTGAACCCAACATGCAAACCCCCAGATCCGGGGTCAAACATAATAGCCCCACCCACCACTCCAACATGCAGAGCCCTTGAAACCATAAAAGGGGAGCCACGACCAACACCTCCCAACCGAGAAGCAAGCATTCGAGCGATCGTCCGCAATCCAAACCATCTCTAGAGAGTGTCCCATGGTCGTTGAACAGAACTTGTCCATCACCAAAATGCCTAGGGGAGAGACTGACCCAAGCAAGGGTCTATTTAGGGGAGCCACCGCCATGGTAAAAATGCCACCACCATTACAACCACCACAAACATCTTGAACAACATGGACCTTTACAGGACCTGTCAACCCAATCGTGCTTCCAAGAGAAAGGGGGAGATGAACCAACACCGAGCCAGAGGAAAGTTTAGGGTTTGGGGAGAGATTAGGGTTAGGAGATGTTTTGGGAGACATATTTCGATAAAAGATGAAGAATAAATTCTGGTACATATTCATATCCCTAGATCTAATTTCTAACCTCATATTAAGAATACTTTCTTATACATGTTTCTCAACCAAAAGCACACTTGAAATTAGATAATGTCTTCTAATTTTATTATCTACTATAAAGTCAATATATTATTACTAAAAATTTATCATAAAAATGATTATCTAAGTAATTTCATGTCTTATTTTGTAAAGAAATCATGTGAGAATATTCATAATTTTATCTTGTCTTATAGTATCACTTCTCTTCTAGGTAGATGGATATTCGAAGGTCTTTTCAATTACTATTTTTTAAAAATTTGAATTGGTTTTTATATTACACGTCCCCAAATATGTAATAAAAATAATTCTAGAAAACAATTGACAATTTAGGATTTTCATCAACTCATAAACACATTCATTTCAACTTTTGTTTTAATATATCTGTCGCAGCTACTCATCATAGCATTTAATGTCAAAGGGTGTGAGATTCATGAAGACATCGTCACAATGTTGATGTAAATTTTTTTAGAACAACGTGGGAAAAATCTAACCACCAGTAAGTGGTTTTTTTTGTTGTCCAGTAGTGAGGATTCGTGCAAGACAGTACGTAGAAGAATGGTTTATAAGAGTGTTGTTTACAAGTACGTAATTTTTATTGGCGTGAAATTGAAGAATTGTTTTCTCAAAGCGTCGATTGTTTCTGTAGGGTTTTTCCAAAACAATGACACCATCACCTTCTCCTCACATAAGCTCCGAGATTATCGAACACTTGTTATAAATTTTGATTTCATTGATTTTGTAGCTTTCTTGCCAAATTTTCAATAATGGTAAAATAATCAAGAAAAACATGTATAAAATTCAAGTATGCCTTTCTAATGCCTCAAGGATCGCATAGTCACCTTCTTGAAAAAAATTATTGAATGGAAAATTTTAACCCTTTGTTTTTGAATATTTTATTCAATTTTGAAAAAAATAGATGATGTTATAGAAACCCATAATATTTTATTGGCTACTCGTAGAAGCTTCTTTTGATTACAACAAATAACATACATACATACATACATACATACATTCTCTCTTTCATAATTCTTCCTCTTTTATTCTAACATAGCAACATGTACATTCAAGAAATTTAATCTGCTTCCATTGCATTGAATTATGTTATATGTTCTTAAAGTGTGAAAAAAATGAATCCTTGACATGTAGATGATGTGTCTCTATAGGCAAGAAAATACTTTATAATTGAATAAACCTTTTTCGTATTGTTAATACATGGATAAAGAAAGACACAACTTGCTAAAAACATATTTTGAAACTTACAAGCTATTACACCTATTGGTCTCCAACTACTTTAGTCAAATTCACTAGCATACTCGGTTTATGACACTTTGTAGATTTTCAAGACTTCATTGTTGCTACTATAAATTTTACTAGAATAATACTATATATTGTTGTCATCAATTATATTGATGCTATGGATATAGTATATATAATTTCCACATATATGAATTTCTACCATTCTTATACATTCATAAGGATATCATTTGCACTAATAAATTGTCATGTTGAACCATTTGGTTTATAGATTGCATGATTGCATAATATTTAGCATGAATAAACATTATTTCTTTTTCGAAAGAAATGTGTGTCAATGGTTTTTTATTTTCAAGCATACTAGGCATGCTAAGGAAAGAACCCTTTGAAATGAAACTTAGGAAAACACCCTTTGAAATAAAATTAAAATTACTTATTAAAAACCACAATATATTTATCATGTCAATCTAACATAGCTAATAACATATATTTTCTTCATATTGTCAAGGCAATTACCTACTTAACTTTTTATTATGTAAAATATGTTTTCTATATTAGGATCGGGGTGAGCTATTACTGACATGCTATATCAAAAAATATGAGATGATGTATATTAAATCTCTCAAATTTAAAAGGATTGATTCTCACAATGCTGAAGATAAAGCATCAAAGGAGAATATGAAAATGTGCAAGCATATCAAAAGCTACACAACGTCAAATTTATAAGATCATGCAAGTATTTCTGAGTCATAGCACACTCATCCATATATGGTCTCGACCACTAGCAACACCAACATGTCTATTTTACTATAGTCATTTAGTGTATCTTATCAAACACCTTCAACTTGATGCCATCTTCATATAATAAGATAATGATTTACTTGCAGATCCAACATCTTTTGTATGATGTCTAATCTTTATTTGTAGGAAAGAAGAGATTCGTATGTGTTCTATACACTTTTTCTACCGCTCTTGAAATTATCCTCCCTCAAACCACTTATTAATTTCACCTCTCCCCCTCTTTTGTTTTCACTCCCTCATGTTTCACTTCCTCGAAACATCTACTTTGGAATTTCCATTGTACATTTCACTTATGATTGCTAGTTTTATACTTGTTAAAGGAAACAAATACAAATAATTTTTTTATAAAGTATCTTTCCGAACATGTCATGATTTTTCCTGTTAGAAATATACAAACTTTAAAGGACATATTTATTGAATCTTATTCCCATTTATTGATTTCACTCAACATAGAAAATTATAGAAATAAATAAAATTACTAGTTTTCAAGACTTTTGATGGTTTGTCAAGGGATTTAAATTTTAGATTAGTTTAAATGTATCTTGTGTTGTTAGATGTTAAATACGTGTATTTTTATGACTTCATTTTATCCAATTAGTCTATTTAAATTTTTTCCATCAAATATTTAGACAGATTTATTAAACTAATCAATATTCCACATAAAATGTTAGAATAATTGTTTAAATGCAATCTTGCTATCATACCTCATATTCAAGATAATTTTGATCAACCGAGGTATTTAACAGTACAATACAACACAAATACATATTCTGATTATATTTGATTCCTCAAACATTCTTCTCACAAATGCAATATTTTGACACATACCTGATCCATGTCCTAACTCAACGTGAATCACATATGAGTTGAAGGTATCAATAACCTATTGAATGAATACATGGCTAGGCCTAACAAACACTTGAAAAAAGTTACAAATCATCTTCCAAAGAATAACACCCCCTCTCAAGATCAATAGAAAAATATTCATTTATAAATCACAAGGACCAACCATCATAACTTGACGATTTTCCACATCATGGATTTATTGGCGTGGTTGTATTTGGAACATTTTTATTAATTTTTTATCAGTTTGGTTCATACGCTCACGCTTCTCTCATGCCACATGCTTCCACCGCTTCACACTGCCTTTGTCTTTAGTAGGTGATTACTATCACCTTACCCTATGATGAGGTACTTGTGTTTTTATAGTTCTTACACAACTGTTCAAGGATTTTCTATAAGAACCTCTCATCAAGTATATCTATTCATCTAGTGCATCATAATTTCCCATATCTTTCTTCACACACATTCTTATATTGGGGTGTTTTAACCAAATGAACCTCATCATCTACATTAGGGCGTATAATTCACCAAATCTTAATTATACTAACATATGAGTCATTGTATTAATACCTATCAATAATTTATCACAATTTAAGTTGCATATCATTACATACATCACCCATCATATATCAACACTATATCATCATTATCATACTATTTAAATATAAAACCATAGACATATATACCACATTTCATAAATTACAAATACCATCACAAGATCATACATCACACATTATACTATATACACATCATGTAAACATTCATATATGTCATTCACAAATCATATCTCATCACATTATAACATTCATACATAGAAAATATAATCATCAAATGCCACTAACATATACACACACACACACACACACACACACATACATACATACATACATACATACATACATATACATACATACATACATACATACATACATACATACATATATACATACATACATATACATACATATACACACATACATACATACATACATACATCATATATATATATATATATACATACATATATACATACATACATATATATATATATATATATATATATATATATATATATATAATGCAAACTGCAATCATAGTTACAAAAACATCTCATCACTGGGGGAAATGCACCTACATAATACACAAAAATACAACTCAACTCTCATCATCACTATCGCTCTCATGTACTGCGAAAGATCTCAAACTTGAAGCTTCACTTTGACTGACTCGATGCCACTAATCACGATTCCTATACCTCTCCACTTTCCTATATAATAGGGTATTCTCCATAGACTTCTCAGCAAGATGACTTTGTCTTCATCATAAATTACACGAACACATCTTGTGCTAATGGACCACCCCATAGCCTCTCTCACTCATTGTGTCTCCTTGCATTAATCATTCCTCTTGATCAATAGTAGAGTACATGTCACTACTGCTATAACAACCAAATCAAATAAATGGGCATGCTCACCTACAATTTCATCCACATGCTCTAGTATCCCTCCACTCGCAAGTATGTCAGTCAACACATTCTGCATCAAGGTGCGGATAGATGTGTCCACTATCAAAGACCAATACGTTTCACTTGCAACATATAGAACAACCCATTAGATAACCATCCCCATTATATGATTATGTTCTTCCCCCTCTCCCACTCCTCCATGAGGTAATCCAGTTTGTTTTTGTGAACAATGGAAACATGAATACCCATCGATGTGTTGCCCACCATGCACGGTAGGCCTCCATACATCCCACATCATATGATTTTATTGGCTTTATGACTGCATCTTCCTCATCGGCCCAGGAGGCAATAAATGCTCTCTTGTGGGCCCTAGTCTAGCTTTGTCCCTCGTTGGTGCTCTAATGCCCTCAACCATATATATGGCTCCGGGGGCACGTCTTGAGCCATACCAAACTGTCGTGATACCCTCTCTGCCTAGGATAACTCAGCCACCCCTAGAAACAATCCTCCAACCACATAGTCCTTCGTATGCACCGTAGCTCTATAACATCCTCTAACCATCCTCCATAGTCTCAGTATGGCCTCCATATCAATGTATCATGACCCATATGATCTATCAATGCCATATAGGTATCCATATCCATCTTGTGCCCACATGCACTAACCCATCCCCCCAAAAAAATGTTTGGCTTAGCCCACTCTGCTTGCGGACCACCAATTAGCATCAACATTGTTATATGCTCATACGCCCATGCATGCGATTGTGTGGTAGCTCCTATCCCACCCTCATGCTCCTGATGTGTAAATCTATATAAATCCCTATACAGGTGGGCCAACACACATCGCACCCATGTGTATATATTACTCTCCTCCTCTATTTGATGATCTATATCATACTTCTTATACAAGATGCACACACCTCCTCCCTCTACTGTGATAGATGAAGAAATAACCATGCCAATGAACTTACACAAGCGCAGAACCCATGACCTCAAGATAAAATCCAAAATAATATGGGCCTCAGTAGGTACTCGAGTACCCAAAAAATACCATCTACTGGCTCACATTTATCTCTCTATATCCTCCAAAGGCATGACCTGTACTCTCTCCCCAACAATTAGTAATCACAGTATGCGATATACATCCTCCAACATGACTGTCATCTCACATGTAGGCAACTAGAACGTATAAGTATGCACACAACACCTCTCACATAAGGCTATCATCATATGCATATTATGAGGCACATCCTGATCTATGCTATATACCATAGAACGTCACGATCCATAACCTCCCAATCATCGTCACATAAACCTAGTCCAAATAAAGTACTCAAATGACGACCCCCACAGAACTCCCTCAAGTAGATATCCCTATGCACAATACAAAAACAACAACAAGATGAAATGTTATAACATAATACAAACCCATACAACTCACTTATTACATTTCTATACAATAAAAATCACATTTACACCCCTTAGGAATGAATTCACACTCTCTGGACTAGGGCGCCCAGAAGCAAGACTGGGTCGCCCGGGAGAAGTATAACAACACCTAGGTCTGAGGTACTCCTATCCTAAAGGTCACTAGTGCCTTCATCGCTCTTGTCTAGGTATAAAACACTAAGAAAAATCAAAATCATGATTTTGCAAAAATTATTCAAAAACGACTACTACAAACTCATTTTTCAACAAAATATCACACTTACCAACTCGTCCATCATATGTAATGCTACAAAAATCACCACCATCTCAAATTGGCTAGGTCATATTGCTCTCACTTGCAGCATACTTGTTTACTCAGATCTCACTATCACTCCCGCACAAGCAACAAATGAAGTGACTAATTACTTTTTCACCCTTCTATTTATAGTTACTTTTCATCACCCACTTTACTATGGTTATTATTTCATGATCATTTCTAAACCGATACACACCACATGGTTTTTGTCATAACTTGAGCATTTTTACCCTGATTTACACCCCGTTTACGATAATCTTTTAAAAATTCCACTTACCATCATATCATACACACGACACACACATTATCTGTCATCTAATTTTTCCTTCACTCAATCTACACACATTTTAATGATCTTATTGCAATTTATCTATCTCGTGCTTACTTACTTTCGGCTTAGCACTCATTCTTATCATCACTTCCCCTTTCATCGAAAGGAGGAAATGGGGTGCATACAATTGGGGTCATCCTATAATTCCCATTACATCACTATGCTTTCAACCAACACTACCAATTTGACAATTCCAAACACTTACTAATGCACTATGTGACATTTCACCATCGATTCCCCATAATGACTAAACACGGTGGCAAAGAAGTGTAAATCCTCTACATGAGATACTTCATCAATTTCTAGCAATTCTCCCTAATGACCTAACTTGGGGGAAACAAACACAAATTCTTTGTATGTGATACTTCATCAATCTCTATCGATTCTCCGTAATTACCTAACTTGGGGGAAACTAGCGTAAAATATCTCTATGAGTAACTTATCGAATTAATCAATTAATAAATTCACCAACATGTTCAAGTCTGTAACAATCAAAATCACACTATTCAATCGATAAAATACAACACATGCGGCCTCCCAGATGACCTAACTTAAGAGTTATATTTGTTACTTTCCCAGATGACCTAACTTGAGAAGTTATTCTATATTTTCTGTTTACTTCTAGATGATCTAACTTGGAAGCCATCATACATTTAATGTTTTCTTCCAGATGACATCACTTAGAAGCCATCACATTGCGGTGACACCCCTTGTGTGGGGGCAAGATTTCCTTTTCTATACTGCTCCTAAATGGGTCAACTGTTTGATCAAAATTATTTAGATCCAAAAATGACAAATTTTTTTATCTGAGTCCATCTACAGTGGCTAAATATTCAGGATGTAGTTATAAATTGGAGATTATCACACCTTTCTCCCTCCACTCTTCCTCTAGTGGTAGGATGCCTTAATCCTCTAGTCGATTTTTCATATATGCACAATTGGGTTGGGAATTGATCACTCCCTACCCCATCTTATGGTCATCATACAACATTTGAAATCGTCAATCACCCAGTATCACAATCATCACTCTCATTTAGTGCAATTCACCATGATATGATGTTTCTTGCTACATTATATGGATTAACACACTGATCCATGGTTTGGAATGCTATATAGTTCATTCGGAAATCTCTTCTACCACATCTATGCATTCTACTACAACATGGGCTTCTCTAGGTTTCTCTCAGGTACCCATATCTATATACTTTATGTTACTGAGATTTCGAATCACCAACATAAAATGAGGGAAAATGTAGTCACAAACATTATGCACTTAATACTATAATTATACCATCAAGTATGTTGTTTTGTATATGGATCTTACATAAGAAAATTATTCACTAATTTTCCATCCCCTAGTCCTGTCATCAGTCTGTATGGTTGTTGTCATTGTGTGTCTTGTATAGTCGTCACTTACTTGCACATTTTTTAAGTCTCTCAGGGAGTCTTTGCTATCATTATTCACTCAGTGGTTATCTCTAGTATTTAACTAGGGTGTCTAGGAAGGGATTAGAGCACCCCAGGCACCCTGGTCCTCATTTCTAGGCACCCTGTTCCTTGTCACACTTGGTTTTAATTTAGAGATTATAAGTCGGTCTTTATGGTTTGTTCTCCCATTCCCCTAGGCAATAGTCGGTATGTCGGGTCACTAGTGTCAAAATTTGAGCAAGAGATCCCTATATAAACACAACATACACATTATCTTAAGAGAATACTATATCTACTAAGGGTTAGATATCTACATAAGGTAAGGGATTGCATTTGAACACTATTTTGCATCACATAAAATGCATAGGAAGTGGAGTCTATTCTATTCCATCCACCATTCTATATTTTTATCTAGCTATTACCCGCTACATTGGAATCATTAGTGTTAGAGCACTTGAGGCACATCACTGCACACACAAGAACATAGAACTACATCGGGTTTGAGATGTAGTGCAACGCTTAGTCATAAGTCCATCTGCATTCAAGCTCTTGAGACGCCTATGACATGTTATCTCTCGAAAGTGCACCCTATAGAGAGATGGCTATAGGTGTTCTAAGCTTGCAAAATGGATCTCTCTCTTTCGTAGATACAATGGAAACACCTTAGGTCTGTGGGTATACCTATTTTGAGGTGAGTCTCGGTATCAAGGCCGGTTCCTTATTGATGTATCCTAAACTGATTTTTGGGGGTTTAAGGGTAAAAGATGACTGTAAAATGAAATTAAAACTGAGGTGATACACCAAACTTGTATGAGGTCTTTGATTGAGTACATGCACAATTTATATGGAATGAATTTCTGATGCACAGGCCAACAATTTTTGAAGATAATTAAGGGTAAACACTTTAATGTATTGAGGGATAAAATCACAACAATACTACTAAGTTACACATACACATTAATATCATGCAAAAATTATTGAATTTGCAATAAGGTAAGATGATTAATCAAGGAATTCAACATTCACAAGATTAATGGAAACATACACAAGGCTATGAAATAATTGGAAAGGTAGAAAATACTTCACATTCAAAGGGAAAAACTGGCAGAAAATTGCTTCAGCACTCTTGTATCTAAAAATCCTCTCTTTGTGCTTTGCCAAAGCACACAATATATAGCAAAAAATTATTTCCCACCCTTCCTAAAAATAGGCTAGAATTGTACTCGCCCATGCATCCTATTTTTATCCTTCATCTATTAATAAATAAAGGAATAAAAATAGAACATGCAAATACAAAGAGGCATTAATAGCCATTGGTTACAACTCAATCAATTGCAGTTGAATGTTCTATTTTTAAGAAAAGCATGAGTGATAATTTGCTAAAAATATGTTTTACTTGATGAGAAATTTTTCTTCTTTGTGCATGCAAATTTGTATTTTGGTATGTTCTTTTGTGAATTCACGCAACCTTATCCATTTGTAATGATAATATTAGCACTTTCTAACCATGGTTGAATCTGGTGAACTCAGGACTCGAATTAAGGCACACAAGTATTGCAAACTTAATCGTTTTTGGTATTTACATTGTTGAGCTCCATTCGAGCTAGTAAAGCTCTACTAAATTTTACCTTGGCCACCATTGTTGACTGTTCAAGCTTGACTGAAGGTTTCTGTAAAGAACTCTGTCTTTCATTATTTCGAAAAGAGTTGTCCATGTAGGACAAATTTGAACTGCAAATGGGCCTGGAAAATATTTTCTTTTTTGTTTCTGATAGAGATTGTGCATTTTTAAACATTCAACCTACCCTTCCGATTTTAATTTGGGCCCCACATGTGTCTTTATCTGATGCCAACGGGGTCACGCTCAACTTTATCCTCTTTTTTTTAAACAAAGGTTCAAAGTTTTAAAATCAAAAAAGTTTCGGTGGCCTGCCTTTTCACCTTGGGATTTTGATGGCGTGAGCGGGGTCGCGGGGCATTTTTAAACTTTACTCATTTTACAAAAGGTTCAAATTCTCAAATTGACCCGACGATCTGCTTTTGGCTTATTGAATACGTGGCCTTGTTCGGTCTTCAGCGGGGTCGCGGGGCACTTTTAAACTTTGCTCCTTTACAAAAGGCTCAAATTCTCAAATTGACTTTGACAATCTGCTTCTCCGCTTTGACTCTTTTGATGTGGGCTCAACATTTGACTTTTTCCTTTGACATGAGTGGGGCCGTGGGTCATTTTATGACTTTAATCCCTCTGCCAAAATGTCTCAAAACACAAAAGGGCCGCCCCTCGCATTGGGCCACCAGACCAATTTGAATATTTTGCAAAAAAGGAAAAGTGCCAAGTTTTGTAAAATGGCACCACCAGTGCCACATCCATTAGATTTTGTTGGGCTGCGGGCCAATGCAAAACTTTTACAAAATAATGAAAAGATGCTAAGTTTTCCAAAAACACCTTCCATTTTAATGTGTCAAGTTGGGGTTTGCATCGATTTTGGTGATCAATTTTGATTATTGATCTCTGTACTTTTGATTCGTGGTTGTTGATCTGATGAATAAAACACTCAAAACCCTAAGTCTTTCATATTTTCATTCTCGAGCTCTATCCGAGCTAAAGGAACTCTACAAATTTTTTTCCCTGGACAACAACTATTGGAGATGATCTTTCGAGCTTGGTTTATATGCATCTATTATTTTTTTGAGCTCGGCTTTGGAACTCTCTGTTATTTAATGACCACCATTTTGATCACTTCGAGTTCTGGGTTGGCTTATACTACAAGATTTGGTCGATTTGACTAGTTGTGTTGCTTTGAATTTAGATTTTCTTCAAAAGATCTGTGTCCTGTGAAGCTCTGCGAAGATTCTATGGCCGCCATTGTTGAGGTTTGTGAGCTCAATCCTACTGCGAAATGACCATCTGTTGATTTCTGGCATCTGTATCATCGTTATTTTAAGATGGTTGTGGCTTCGTGTTTTTTTATAATCTCCTAATTGTATATTGCTCATTTCGATCAATATTGAGCTCACCCTTTTACTTTGTCTCTGCTATTTCATCTTGAAACATTGATACTCGTTTCTCCTTTGCATTTTTTAATGTGATTTTGGAACAACATTGATCTCTGAGTTGAGACTCGTTCTGGGTTCTCCTTTTTGGATCTGAATTCGATGAGAGTTTGCTTTGCTTCAATTTTAACCAGTGAGTTCTTGATCCTTACTCTAATTCCTCAATACCCATTGATGGTTTTCTCGATCAAAGCCAAGATCTACATTTTCTTCCTTAGATGTGCAACTTTATTCGTTCCTTTGAGTTATATTGCAACAAATCTGTATATGAACTTTTAAGCATCTGTCTAAATGATTTTTAAAAAAAATCAATATCCACACATGTATTTTTCAAATTGTGGCTTGAAATATTACAACCCAGATTTGGGTATCACTCCTTTGGCATGGGTGTTCAGACTTCTTTATTGCTTCTTGATTTTGCAATCTGCACCTGCACACTTGAGAAAATAGTTAGAAAATATTTAGGCTTTTTGGCCTCTCTTATGTCCATGGTTTTCTTTTATTCTTTCTCCTTCTTTCTGAGTGAGAAAATTATGTATGTAGTTTTGAAATACCCTTGATTACAATAAGCAAGAATCCAGGATAAGCGGAGCAGAGTGAAAAGGATCAGAATCCAAATGTTACAATGATGTTCAAAGTAGCTAAAAATAGCTACCAAGATGAGACAAAACAACAAAATTACTGCAAAAAAGTAGTAAAGGATCCGCAAAAAAATAGCAAAAAAACAAACAAGGACAGAAGAATCATCTACAACTACTTCCTAGTAGCTTTGTCTATGATGGTTTTGATATTCTTCCAGGATTTAAACATACCCAAAGTAGTCATATGGGCAGCGTCATTAGAATCCAGCTGCTCCAAGGTCTTCTTGCTTTCCTTATCAGTACCCCAAAGAGTTGTCGGCACTCCGCTTAGGTTGGAGACACTTCTGACGTGTTGTTCAATAAATTCCTCAATCGCCCTAAAGATGGCAATGTTGTAATCATGCCTAGTCTTGGCCTTCCCTAAGCGAGAGTCCAAGGAGTGTAATTTCTTGTATATATCTTCAATTTGGCTGCTGTCCACATCCTCCTCCTCCTCCTTCTTCCTCTTTCCTTTCTATTTTGTCAAGTTTTTAACTTCATCCTTTAACAATTTCATATCTTCCTCTAAGGCTTCCAGCCTTTTTGTAGGGCTTTCCAATTGCACTTCACGGGGTTTGCACTTTGCTGATATGCGGGAGGTCATGAGCAATTTCAAATTCATGAGAACCCTTCTCCACAGCAAGAGGTCTCGAGGTTAAGCTTCTAGAAGCCACAGTAACCGGTCTCCCATGCGAGGTAGAGGCCAAGTGGGGGGGAGCATCGAAGAGGGGAATGGGAGAAGAAGCTGAATGGCCGGCATGGGGGTGGCTGCGGCGGTGGCGAGGGAGGAGAAGGAGAAACAGGGGTGGCGGCGGCGAGCTCGGCAAAGGGGAATCGAGCTAGGGGAGGATGGGAGACCAGGAAACTAGGAGACAACATTTGTGTAACAAAAAATGAGCCCTTGGTGTAAAGGAACCACCCGGGAATGCTTTTGAAACTCAAGAATGGAGCGTTCAAGAGAGTTCAACAAGTAATGGGGGAAACAAACTAGATGATCCCTACGAAAATGATTAAGAAAAATAAGGTGTTTCGTAGGAACAGTGACAAACCTTCCTTCCAAGGAGATGAACCATATCATCATGCGGGTTACTTCATCATATGGCGGAGGGATCGAGCTAACAAGCAGGCCCACTGTTAAGTGGGTCAGTTTCTCCTCTCCCTCAACAAATCTTCTCTCTTCACATCTCTATCGACCCTTTTGTTAAAGAATCTGAAGCCCTCCAAGCCAAGGCCGGTCGCTTCAGCAATAAGCTCTTCATTGATTAAGACCTTCTGCCCCCATAATCCACTTTGTCCTCTCCTTCCAATCCTTTGCAAAATGCATAGAGATGCTCTGGTCATGCCCCTGAACTTTTTCCATGAAGTTTGTTATGCCACCCTTGCTAAGAATGCTCCATGACTCAATATTGTCTTTCGATCAGGTCCACACTAGGCTCAATTTGACAAGGAGGACCCCCCATCTTCTCTGTTCTGAACTGATTGCAACTAATTCCTAACTGATTGCTAAAGCCAGTCCACTTTTTGCTATAGTAATCCGCACAAAAATGGAAATGAGAGCCGTTGCTTATTCCCACGATCGGCTGCGTGTCTGCTGATCTGAGCCTGCTGAAAAACACGTGTGAGAATAGCCCGCTCCCTGCCATCAATCACTTTATCACCACCTTCGGTTTCCGTGGAGGTTTGAATCCACCTTTTAACAGTCACAATGCAGCCCGCATGCGCGATTTTCAAAACCATGTATCTCCACTTGAAATTCCCCATATGATTCACACTATCTTGATTATTAGACATGATTTGCATAAACCAATACTTTAAATCAACACGTGTGGGAGTATTTTTGATCCACACCCAAAATTCATAACTCATTTCAAGATATTGCTTACGTATGGAGTTCCACCTGAATGTTGTTTTGAAGCTGTTTAGGGATGTTATTATTGTCCCAAACTGTAAGGTTAACATTAATGCCATAATTTTCCAGCACATCCACCAATTTATTACCCTCCCTGTAGGTATGCATGATCCTGATGTTATTGAAAGTATGACTAATACTTATGGACTCTGCAATAAAATCCTTGATGCTCCAGCTTGGAGATGAGCACTGCTTAAGAAGATTAATGATATTTAGGGAGTCTCCTTCAATGATGAGGTTCTGAATATTATTTGCCTGGGTAATTCTCAGACCCCAAAGAGCAGATAAAGCTTCAGCAAAATGATTAGTTTGAATTCCCATTTTACCAGCATACGCAGCTATTAGATTGCCTTTATGATCCCGTATCGCTCCTCCCCCTGCCGCATTCCCAGGGTTTCCCTTAGAAGCCCCATCAAAGTTCAACTTATACCAATTTAGATCTGGAGGATGCCATTTAATCAAAGATCTATCAATGCTATTCCCGGGAATGTTCCAACTATTAATTGATCCAATCTGCCAGTTGGAAAGAATGTATTCTTCATTTTCTGGATATCTCTTGTTCTTGGGGGGTTTAAATCCAGCAATATTCTCTTTGATACCATTAGAAATTTTCCCAATACTAAGTTTGTAGTTTTGCTTTTTGTTTCTGAAGATAATATCATTTATGTCCTTCCATATTCTCCAGATTAAATGAGGGATAACCAGCTTCCAGATCCTTTTAACAACACAATGCTTAAAGGGTGGGTTCCAATGAGTCCATAGCTGATTGAGATCCTTCGGCATCACCCAGAGAGCTTCAAATTTAGAAAGGAAAAACTCCATAATCTAGTGGCATACTCACAATGATATGAGCAATTGTGGTGATATCCTCAAAATCTTTCTTACAAAGATGGCACCTATTAGGGATTATTAATCCTCTTCTCATCAGATTGTCATTGGTAAGAATTCTACCTCTGATAGCCAGCCAAAGGAAAAAAATTATTTTGGGAGTTAAATCAGACATCCAAATCCTGTTCCAATTGAACTCTGTTTGATTACAATGAAAGAAGTTATTGTATCCAGTTTTGACAGAGTAATTCCCATCATTGGAGTTAATCCATACCAACTCATCCTTGGAATCCATCTGACTTAATGGAATAAGTTCTAAATGATCTTGAAGGGAGGAAGTAATTTGTTTCAGATCATTTCTATCTACAATAAGTTTTTTCCACTTCTTTCTGGTACCATTTTCCTCAATATAGTCCTTGATTTTGATGCCATACTTGTTTATAAGACTATCCTTGGCCATCCCAAAACTCTCCATGAGATTTCCATTAAACCAATTGTCCTCCCAGAATTTTATGTCCCTACCATCCCCCACTTTCCATTTACTGCCCAGCCTGATGAAATTTCTGCTTTTAACCAAATTGTTCCAAAAAATGGAACCATAGGGGAGCTGTTCATCAAGTAGAAAGGAGTACAAAGATTGATGCTTTAGGTATTTTGCTTTAATTAAATCTATCCAGGGTTGTTTCTCAGTCAGCATTCTCCAGCCCATTTTAGCAATGAGGGCCTCATTCATTTTCTCAATGTCTTTTATACCCAGACCTCCCATAAACTTCGGGGTGCAAACCTTATCCCAAGCCACTAAATGAAATTTGAATTTCTCATCCATGCCTTGCCATAAAAACTTTTTTTGGATCCTTTCAATCTTATCCCTGAAAGAGGAGGGGATCTTGTAGAGCGACATGATATAAATTGGCAGATTTTGGAGAGTACTTTTGATGAGCAGGCACTTACCAGCACTAGATAAAATGGCTCCTTTCCAACCAGCCATTTTTTTTTGGAATCTCTCCAATAAATCATCCCACACCTTGCAAGAGACTTTCCTAGTGCCGAGAGGAAGCCCCAGGTAAGTGGCTGGAAGCTCACTTATTTTACAGCCCAGAATTTTAGCTATTTTAAGCTGTCTTTTCTCAGGAGTGTTGAAGAAGAAGATGGTGCTTTTGTCATAATTGATCTCCTGCCCAGAAGCAGATTCGTAGAGCCTCAGCAAGGCCTTGGTAGCCTTGGCTTCAATGACAGATGCCAGAAGAAGAAGGATAGTGTCGTCCGCAAATTGCTGATGGGAGACAGCTCGACTGATGGAGGTGGGCTTGGAGCCACTTAAAAGTCCATCATTCACCGCTTTACCAATTGTTCTACTGAGGCTGTCAGCCAAGAGAATGAAAAGTAAGGGGGAGATGGGGTCTCCTTGTCTAAGTCCCCTGCTGCTAGTGAAAAAACCCACTGGTTCACCATTAACAACCACAGAAAATCTGGCCGTGGATATGCAAGCCTTAATAATTCTTCTAAATTTTTCCTAAAACCCGAATTTTGTTAAGACTTTGTCAAGGAAAGCCCAAGAGACCTTGTCAAAAGCTTTATTCATATCCAACTTGAGGACCATACTCACCTTTTTATTATTTTCCATTGAATGTATGGTCTCATGAACCATAATCACTCCGTCTTGTATAATCCTGCCTTTGATGAAGCCACTCTGCTGCCTTGAGATAAGTTCATTCAAAATGAGCTGGAGCCTAGTAGCAATAATTTTGGTAAAAATTCTATAGATGGCATTCACCAGGCTGATAGGTCTGAAGTCCTTGAAATCTTTAGCATCCATTTTTTTTGGGGCCAGCACAATGTGAGTGTTATTAAGTTCTTTTAGAAGATTACCCGTTCTAAAGAACTCATTCACCGCTCTGAGGAGATCCTTCGAACATATTTCCCAAAATTTCTGGAAAAAATTTATGGAAAATCCATCCGGCCCAGGGCCTTGTCACCCTCTAAAGCAAAAACAACTTTCTGCAGCTCTTCCAGCGTAACCGCTTTGTGGATATCTCTGAAATTCTGTTCCTCAATTTTATTTTGGGGGATGGCCTCCAACATAAAAGAAATAGCTTCAGAGTTGTTGATATTCCCCTCCTCAAGAAGTTTTTTATAGAATTCAAGCGCTTCTTTCTTGATGCTATTGGGATCTTTTATGATATTTCCGTTGTTTTTAGAAACTTCTAAGATCCTATTACAAGCTCTGTGCTTTAGAGTGGTCATATGAAAGAACTTCGTATTCCTGTCTCCCTCTTTAAGCCAAATAGCTCTAGATTTAAGTCTCCATAAATATTCCTCTCGACTGCAGATCGTATGCAACTCTGAAAGAATATTCTTTTCATTGACTTCGTCTTCAGCCGATCTCCCCCTAGTATCCATCTTTAATTCCAGCTCCTGAAGTTTTTGCTTTAACTTTTTTTTTCCTCAAAAACATTACCAAAAACTCTTTTGTTCCAGATTTTGACTTGCTTTTTCACATTTTTGAGCTTTTGGACCAATCTATATTGAGCAGTGCCTTCTCCATTCCATCCCCACCATTCTTTTATCTTGTCATATATATTGTCATGTTCCATCCACATCTTTTCAAATTTGAATGAGCTTCTGGTGGGTTTAGTCCAATTGAGAAGATTTAAAGCAATCGGATTGTGATCCGATCCAACTCTGGGCAAGGAGGAGAGGTGAAAGTCTTGACTGAGAATCCAACTTGCTGAAATTAGTGCCCTATCCAATCTTACCTGAATAAACTCTTTCCCCAACCTTCTATTATTCCAGGTGTACTTATTCCCATGAAGATCCACATCAAAGAGGTTATGCTCAGCTATAAAATCAGCAAAATCCTCCATACCAATAGAAAAGTTGGAGGAACCTCCAAACTTTTCTCCTGGGTTTAGTGGAGAGTTGAAGTCCCCCATAATAAGCCAGTTAGCAGAACCATGCTTGTTTTCTAAAAGTTTTAAGGTCAGCCCAAAGCTTCCTTCTACCACTAACCGTATTAGGGGCATAAATGTTAGAAAGGATCCATTCATCATTATTCTCAAAAGCAACAAATTTGATTGCAAGATGATTAATACTAGCATTAAGAACCATACCAGTACAGTGTCTTTTATCCCAAAAGTAGCCATCACGAAGCTCCAGGGAGTCAACAGCCGCCATTTCAGAGATATCCCAAAAACTCTTTTTAATAGTTTCAAGGGTCATAGCTTTCATCTTAGTTTCTTGCAAAATCAAAATATTAGGATTACTAGAGTCCCTTAACTCCTTGATGGTTCTCTGTTTGGAGTTTCCATTTAGGCCTCGGATGTTCCATGAAATAATCTTCATTTGGAATATTTGGTGGTTGGAACTGCCTGATGGTTCAACTGGCGCTGAACTCCATCTGCAATGTCCCTCTCCGTTCTCTTAGATCTAAGAGCCTTTTTAGAGGGTCTTCCTCTTTTTGTACTTCCTCCAAAGTCCACTATTCGTTTAGCAGAAGATCTAGTTGTTCTGGATGTGGAGGTGTCCCAGTTATCTTTATTTTTTTATCACTGTAAAGTGATTCTGGGATCAATTCAAAGCCTTTCATTCTTTTTTTCTTTTTTGAAATAACCTTTGTGAATCCCGAATCTGGATCCTCCTCATCCAAGTTGGGCGTGACTTCTCCCTCTTCACATTCTTTCTGAGTCCTGTCCGATGTGTGTATATCAGCTGTTCTGGTGCTGAAGCAAGCAGGTGAAACCACTGATATATTGCTGAAACAAGGAAGTAAATCTTCTAAAGAATTACCATCTCCCCTAGGAGAGTTTTTCTGCAAAGGTTCTTTAGGAGCAGAACACTCCTTGTTTGAAGTTTCCTCAGTGATACTCATCAGATTATCTATCTCAAATTCCAAATTGCTTTGAGATTGCTCAGTAGGGACTATATTAACCTTCACAGAGCCTTCTTGCTCGTTCACCACCATGAATACCTTCACAGGATTTTCCAGGTTTTCTTTGCTCGGTACTTCAGCAAAGCTGCTGTTGAGACTTTGGGATGCCAGACCAGATGTTTCCTTATTTGAGTTCTAAAGCCCCCTTTTTTTTCCCCTTTCTATTTAATTCCAACTCCTTCTGACTAGGAGCTTTCTTTTCATTCTAGCTATCCTCTGCTAGGAATCCTACTATCCTTATTCCGAACTGGGTCCTCCACAGGCTGTTCAGCTTCCATTGCAGGATTCTTCTTCTTGGAACAACCTTTATCAGAGTGCCCAATGCTATGAAAGGATGTTCACTTCCATATGCACAAATTAGGATAGTATAGGAATATGGATTAACCGATAATATTCCTCTTTTCTTCTTTTCCTGTACAATACTTCCAAAGTGATGAAGATGAAGATGCATCAATAGAAGGAGAAGACCCAAGGAAATGATGGGTTCACTCATACACCTCTATTTTCTCTTTCATGCATGTGTACCTCTTATTTCGATCTCTGTACTTTACTTCTCGATTACACCCCACGGCTTGTGTGGAACCATTGACAATTTTTACACTTGTGTAAAAATGGGCAACTCAAAACTTCGTCGTTATGATGAAAGGCATTGGTGAAGTATACCTAAGATAAGGAAGTTTTGATATTATTGGTTACTACTGAATTAGTTAATGATTAAGTGAAATCTACAGCTATGTGTGCTGTTATAAAATGTAACAAATCACATAGTCTGCAATTTCATGATATCTTTAGCAAAAGAACACAAGGGCCCCGAAGGACAACTTGTGTTGTCTTGATGAAGACACCAAATTACAGAATAGGTGAAGTGTTGAATTTTGGGACAACAAACATAAGTGCAGATTACAGAAATCAGAGTTCATTACTTGAATGTTATAGGTTCTCATTAATTTTCTTTCCTTCATGATTAAGATATTCAATTATATTACTGAGTTGTTTAGTTCATTATACAATCCATACGAAAAGCTGAAATGTAGAAATAAATATACAACTCATTTACTGAATTCAATGTTTTATTCATAAGGAAATTTCAAATGTTCCCACACAAGCCGCATGATGTAAGCTGGAAAGTAGAGTAGAACTACTGAAATAAAGGTACACATGCATGAAAAAGAAAGTAAAGAGTATGAGTGAACCCATCATTGCCTTGGGGTTTTCTTCGTTGTTCGGGGTAGCTACATTCTAACTTTGTTCCTTTCTCATCTTCCTTGTGGAAGCCACTGTACCTAAAAATAATAAAATGCACTATTAGTTACAAGCTCAGGGATCAATTCATATTCCCTACTGTCCTAGTTCGTGCATATGAATCTCTTCAAAACAAGAGATATAATTTACTTGAAGAACAAATTGCATACATGCTCTACTCATTCAAAAAGAAGAAAGAGAAAAGAAAAGAAGAAACATGGACACAAGAGAGGCCAAAAAGCATAAGTATTTTCTAACTGTTTTCTTAAGTGTGTAGGTATAGGTTGCATCCAAGAAGAAATAGAAAATTCATAAGTACAATTCGGGAAGAAGTATAAATGTAACTCAAACTCAATATTTTCTTCAAATGGAACAAATTCTGATAAAAAAAGAGACTAGCAATAGAAGTACATGTTTCAGTTTGCAACTTAAAATGAAGAACCAGATTTCAAGAAGTTGAAGTTGATTAGAAAGAAAGGGTTACTGCTGAAACAGAACAAAAAAGAAGATTTGGGAAAATTTTGACAGGGCTTCGCCATGTAAAATAGACATTTACAACTTTTCATCATGTTGCTTTCAACTACTACATGCTTAAAAGAATTATTTAAATCAAGTAAGTGATATAGAAAAGCAATAAAGCATGCCATGATCAAGATAAACAACTATGATGTCTCATTTTTATTTACCAATCTAGCTTCAAACATGAAGTGTTATGTTCTATATTCTGAATCAGAAAATACAATTACTATAGCTGGAAATGGATGGAAGGGAGAATTCTGAAAAAATTTTCTAGGGCTTCGCCATGAAAAATCAACATTTCAGATTTTCCAACATGCCAGAAATGTTACTATAAAGGAAATAAAGCATCTATGTAAAAGAAACAAGTTACAGAGATCTTAACAAGCATCTGAATCAAGGCTTATGCCTAAAATAGTATCAAAAACAAGTGAACTACTTGTAATTTCCAGAAAGAATCATACAAGGTACAAAGATCTCATGAAATCAAGAATAATAGAAGTGCTAATACTGCCGTTCCAGAATCAAATGAACAAGCCTACCTGTCTATCAAAAGATACAGAATCCTCAAAGAGCTAAATTTCAGAATCAGGAAGGATAGAAGAGAAAAGTAATGACATAGTAGATATTTGTGACAGAGGAGCATATGTGCAGCCCAAACAACTTCAAATTTACATAAAGACCTCGAGCCCAAATCTGGGACAGATCAAAGTACACATCATGCTACATTATACTTGAGCTAAATTCAAATGCAAGATTCATGGTTAAATAGAACTAGAAAACACACAAAGGATCAAAGGTATCTCCTTGACTATGGCTCAATACAACAAAGCTGAAACTAATGGGCAGAGTTGATTGAGTTTGGATCAGAACAAAAAGACTCAAAGATTGAATGAAAACAATTTTAGAATCAGAAGCACATTCATACACAGGTCCAATGATTACAAACACTCAAATGATCATCAAAAGGAGGCCTCTTTCTGCAACATAAAGTACAACGGTCTACATTCAAGGGATAATTTTTATAAGGAATGGATCCAATTAGCAAGTAAACAGAGCTTGACATATTATTCAGAACACTAACTCAGGTGGAAGAACTTTGAATCAGAAAACTCATACATATCCAAGTCAAAGAAATATTCTAGTATTTCAGAGATTATCAATCCCATTAAGATCAGATTCAAGTTATAGTACCAGAGTAAAAGTGTACAGATCCCGACCATTCATAAAAACATTAATAGGAATCATCAAGTTCAGATAAAGAAGAAAACTCGAATGAGGTTCAACTCGAAATGACCAAGGCTGGGCCATAGATATACGAAAACCCCCAAGGAAAAGTCCATATTCGTGTCGTAATGAAATACGAATACCCAAATCAAGAAACATTCAGATCTGGAGTTAAGGGAGGAGCATGGCTGTAATGAAATAATGGAGACCCAAATAAATGTCGAGCTAAAAAATGCAAAGCTTCTAGAAGCATAGAGGATTAGACATCAATAATGGCGGAAGAGGTCAAATGACACCACAAAGTTGAAGAAATCATCAAGATTACAATTGCAAAGAAAAACGCACCCAACGCTTGAGCTCTTATGGCCACACACGAAACTATAGAACCATTTAAAACTCATATAGAAATGAAAACCATTATTTTGTGAAAGGAGCCATCACAAATTTCTACCTCAAAAGAAATAAGATACAGATCCAGTTCAGTAAAAGGATTTCTCTTCATTTTACCAAATACCCATGAAGGGAAATGGACTTACCAGTCGTAAACGCCAGGTCAAGACAAAAGTAAATCAATCATAGCATGATCACAGGAAGAGGAAGCATGAACTAGATATCAGAGCCAAGGAGCTTCACTTTCACCTTCCATGACTGTAGTTTGAGCCCTCAGAATGAGCTCGAATAGAGAAGAACAATGAAAACACGATATTTCAGAACCCGCAAGGTGGATTTACAGAAGAAGGCTAAGCTCAAAGAAAACACTAACCATGGCGGCCATCCAACAAAGTAAAACAGAAACCAAATGAATCTTAGAGCTAGAAAAATCAACAATGACACAGACTTGAGGATCTCTCGAATAATGGCGTCGAAGGAAAATTTTGCCAAGGCTTCACCCACATAATGAAAAATCAAATGAAATGTGCATTAGGGTCAAGTTTTCCTTTATCATGCAAACTCGAGAGGTGAGTTCAACCTAACTCAACCACGGTCAATAATCAATAGCTCCAGATCGAAAGGACAAAGATCAAAGGCCATAGATCAAGCTCAGAGATCAAAGCAAGTGACCGCAGTCAGTTGCCACCGACCACCTTTATTGCCAGGTTTGAAACCCTAACTGCGGGTTAAAAAATTGATTGACATCGAATGCATCAAGGACAAAAATCAATGGCCCAGGACCATCACCAAATTCAAAACAAACTCAAGCTGAGTTAACCATGCCACCGAAAAAAATTGCAAAGGGGCGAGTCATCGTGCAAGGGGGCCAGCCTCACATTTTAAACAAAAATCATTTCACATTGACTTTTATAAGTCTAAACCATAGTCCAAGATCGAATGATACATAACCGACCATACATGCCAAATAATCATCACTCAAAAGGTAAAAGTATAACCTTAGTCACTTCAAATATGCAAAGGCCGACAAGAAAATTGCAATGTAATATTAATCAAAGGGGGCTGAATGATTAAATAGTGATTATTATTCAAACCATGGTCTAAGAGACCCATGTATGTTATCAAAGGTGGCCGAGTGTATTGTGGTGCCTTTTTAAAAGGTGCCCCTCATCTTATTTCAAAACCAATAATGTGCTAAGTCCACAAAGGTGGCCAAACCAAAATGGAGGCTAGTGGTCAAGTGCAAAGGTGGTCCCCACTAGTGGGAAGGTTAGAGATAATTTACATTGTGCTATCCATGTGATCACTAGAAGACAAAACAAGTGTCAACATCAGAGAACAAAGGTGGTCCCAATCAGGATAGATATTTGGATGAATTATTTTGCAAAGTATTGCAATTAATGTAATTTATTTTTGCTCAATACACAGGAGTATTTTTGCATGCCTTCACAACAGGACAAAATAGAGAAGAAGACAGAGTTGCATGTTCAAAGGAGAAAGACTTGGATAGAAAGTAAGCTTATTATTAGCAAATTGTTTACCCTTGTTTTCTTAAAAATAGAACAATCAACTTCAGTTTGACTAGTATTGTAATCAAGGCAAATAATGCCTATTTGTAATTGCATGCTCTATTTTATCCTTTTATCTATTATTAAATAAAGGATAAAAATAGGATGCATGGGCGAGTACAAGCCTTAGGCTATTTTTAGGAAGAGGGTAAATTTTTGTTTTGCTATGTATTGTGTGCCTTGGCAAAGAATAAGGAGGACTTTTTGCATATAGAGTACTTGAAGCAATTGTTGCTAGTTTTCCTTCGAGTGTGAAGTATTTTATGCCTTCCCAATTATTTGCGGTCTTGTGTATGTTTGTGTTAGTCTTGTGAAATGTGAATTCCTTGATTAATCATCTTACCCTATCAGTAAGGTTCAATATTTTTACATGATATTAATGTGCATGTTCAACTTAGCGGTATTGTTGTGATAATCTCCTCAATACCTCAAAGTGTCTTGCCCTTAACATTCTCGCAAAAGAATTGTTGGTTCGTGCATCAAGAATTCTTTCACATATCAATTATGAATATACTCAAATCAAAGCCCTCATACAAATTTGGTGTCTCACCTTAGTTTCAATTATTTTACAAAGGTTGTCTTTTCCCTTTAAATCCTTAATCGCTTTAGGATACATCAACAAGGAACCGACCTTGATATCGGAGACTCACCTCAAAATAGGTATACCCACAGACCTGAGGTGTTTCCATTGTATCTACGAAAGAGAGAGATCAAATTTTGCAAGATTAGAAAACCTGTAGCCATCTCTCTACAGGGTGCACTTTCGAGAGATAACAGAAACATTTGAAATTCCTTATGAATAAAACATTGAATCCTGAAAATGAGTTGTGTATTTATTTCTGCATTTCAGCTTTCTGTATGGATTTTATGATGAAGTAAACAACTCAGTAATATAATTGAGTGTCTTAATCATGAAGGAAAGAACATTAAAGAATAATTGTAACATCCAGTAATGAACTTTGATTTCTTTGCAATCTACAATTATGTTTGTTGTTCCAAAACTTAGCATTTCATCTATTCTGCAATTGGATGTCTTCATCAAGGCAACACAAATGTCCTTTGGGGCTTTGTGTTATTTTGCTGAAGATAGTCATGAAATTGTAGACTATGTGATCTGTTATATTTTGCAACAACACACATAGCTGCAAATTTCATGTAATCATTAATTAATTCAACAATAACAATATTCTCTAAAAGAAAATCCCTAGCTTAGGTATACTTCACCAATGCTATCCATCGTAACAAAGTTTTGAGTTGCCCATTTTTACACAAGTGCAAAAATTGTTAACATTTTGTGATCCTGTGGGAAATTTTCTTCGTAGCTTGTAAACCAAAGTTGCCTTGCTCTTGTCCATTGGCCATGGAGTCTAAAGCATGTAACCAAAATATGCCTTTCTAAAGGTCCAACCCTTCCAAAATGAACTAAAATTGGGAGAGGATCTGGTAAACCAGATCACATGCACGAATGCACTTATTGAATTGAAAAAAATATGTAATGTGCGTAACTACACTTATTAAAGGGAAATCCTACTCTAAAAAGACACTGTAGGATTTTCAATAACAGTGTTTGAGAAACATACCACTCATAGGAATGGGAAGTTCCTCTCCATTCAGCTTCAAGAACTGAAAATCACTATGTTCTTTGCAAGTTGAAATCATGTAAGGACCACTCCAGTTGTATCAAACTTCGTGTGTTTCTTGGATTTATTTCGATCAACATCCCACTTTAACAATATATCCTTCATTGAAGATTCTAAATTTTTCTTTCTTATCAAAAGTATTCTTCATCTGCTTCGATTTGTTTCCATGTTTAAATGATCTTGATCTCTTAGCTCTTGTAACTCCATTAATTCTCGCATAACAAACCTACAATGGTTCATTCTCATGCACCCATTTGATACGAAAATCTAATTGGGTAATTCAACCGAAATAGACATTCTTTCTTCTCTTTCATAAACAAGCTTGCATGGTGAATTGCCAACTGATATTTTAGGAGTCACTCTATCATCCCAAAGTGTCAAATTCAACATTAAATGCCGAGCTCTTCTGTTATCTTTGAGTGTTCTTTTGATGATCCTTAAAATATTCTTGTTAGTACTTTCAACTAACCCATTACCTTATGGATAATAATTAGATGAAGAACTTAGATAAATTCCATGATTAACATTGTCTGTTACCTTTGCACAAAGAAATGCCAAAGCATTATCTAATATGATAGTTGCTAGAACACCAAATTTGTAAACTATACCTTCATAAAAGGATAATATCGAAGTTTCATTAGCATCTTTCAAGGATATTGCTTCAGTCCAGCGTGTAAAGTAATTTGTAGCAATCAAAATCCACTTGTGTCCTTGTGAAGAAAGTGGGTTTATCATGCCAATAAAATCAAGACCCCACTACATAAAAGGTTGATCAATTAAAATAGGCTATAAGGGAAGAGAAGCTAAACGTTACTTTTCCAACAAAGAAAGGACATTTCTTACACTTTTTGATCCATTCAAAATAGTCCTTGAATATGTTGGGAGAATAGTAACCAGCTATCATAATTTTTAATGCTATGGTACGTGTTGAGAAATGACCTCTTACAGTCCTTCATGGAATTCTGATAATAATTGCTGAATTTTGTCATAGTCGATATAGATCGCAGCAAGATTCCATTTATATCCCTTTTGAATAATACACCGTCAATGAAAACATAGGGTACAACTTGTAATCTAAAATACCTTCATTTATTTTTGTCCATACCCTCCAGATAAATACCATGCTGTAAATAGTTAACTAAATCAGTCATCCATCTTGATTCTTGGACCTCTTGAGTAAGTTCAGGTTGCTAGTTTTCTAGATGAACCATGACATCTGATTATTGATGCTTAACTTCAACATGTTGTTTTGGATCTTCTGATTCTGGTTCATGTTGTTTTTCCATATCAGCAATTAGGTGCTCACATAAGCCTTTCCCTCGAACTATCTTCACAACCCGGTGTAGACACTAAAATTAGGTCATACTCCCCTTGGTCCCCCATCAAATAAACACCTTGAACACATTCACCTAACCATGGCCCCTTTCATCCCACTCTAATATTAATTTAATTAAATTAATTCATTATCCTCACAATATTTATTATTTAAATATCCTAATTGGGATAATGCCCACATATCCACCTCATCTAGCCACCTCACTTTAGACCTATTCTTAGTAAGTTGCCATAACTAACACCTACCAAAACCCTAAAAATCAATGCCTACATTCCCTCTAACCACATTCCCACACGTTAGAAGGAATATTCCATGCTAATCCGAGGAGTAAATGAAACGAGATCCCATAAATCAAGGGGATCTGCCTAGTTTAGTAAATCTAAGAAATCTTGCCCTAACCGACATTGATTACCCTACCCGACCACCGCCGATTAAGATGGAACCGCCGTCGTTACCATTTAACCCCAAAAACAACCTTATTTGGAGGTTGGCATATTTCTGAGAGATATCACATGTTTTGAGAACAAGTGAGAAAACTAGAGCTGCATGCAAGCAAAACTAGCGTTAGTACACACATCGAGATCATCCATAGCCATCACCTAAGCAATCACACAATCATTTTACTTCTCGAGAGCATCTGGGAAGCGCTAAAACCACATCAAGTTCCTTCCATTTGATCACCCACCATTACTGACAACTGGACATTAAGCTCTGCATAAACAATAAGTTTTGTTAACTCCATTTGTCCATTTGTTTGGGTAGATCCTTTCACTTATGTTGTTAGTTTCTGTTCCCATTTCATTCCCCACCATTTTACCTCCATGCAAACTTGACCATCCTTTTCCCATACCCCCTGAATTTCCCATATCTCGGATCTTAATCATTCCTGTGCACACCTAATACCCACACGAATCTTGCCATCGCCCTTCCATCTTCATCTAACCTTAGATCTACCCTCACCTCGAGTTTTATTAAATTTCTGTACCACAACCATACCGACATCGGTTACCCACAACCACCGTCGGTTAACCTAAACCGACACCGGTCATACTAAACCAACATTGTTCTCTGTGTCTTTTACCAAAACCAAGAATAGAGCTCCTAAACCTCCACCAAATACCAAAACCACCTGAATCTCACCTGACCAGTATCGGTACCTACACGATCAAGACTTTGACCTTCCGATTTAGTCATAGCTTAGCATGTTGTGAATGAATTTGCTTATTGTAGATGAATGAGATACCTAAATCATTTTAACTACAGTAGGATTTTCTTTATTATAAGCATTAAGTTGTTTTAAATAGTGGGTTGACAGTCGTCTAGGAAGTATCATGCTTCCCGGATCTAACACATGCTAGGTAGTCCACTGAATATATTGTTTAACTTTTATTTGGTGGTATTGTTTTCCATTTCAGGTAGTTCCTCCAAGAAAAAGGAAGCTCTCACAATCAATTGTGGATTTAGAAGTCATACGTGCACAACAACCTACAACCGACATCTTAATAGGTATTCCTCCTAGCCCATTACCCTTATCTGTTTCATCAACATTCGAAGAAATGCATCTAGAATCAGGTGAAACATTTTGGCATGCTTGGTGGGACCCATTCGGGGTTCTTTGCATTCTTTCATTTCTAGGTGAAAACGTTGTATGTTTGTTTCTTTTCTAAAAAGTTCTTACATTAAAAATTTCTCCCTGGAACCTTCTTCTCTTCTATTGTCTAAAAGCAATCTTATTTTGGTGCTTAAAACGAAAATTTCTTCCCTTTCATTAGTATCACATTAGTGAAAGAGCATCCCTTCTCCTGTTCATCTATTTGTGGCATCGAATTCTACATTTCGATTTGGGTTTAAAAATCATTTCATTTCATTCTACTTTTCTGCATTAGCTCACATTAATTGAGGGAAACCTATACACTTGGAAGTCATTCCCAATTGATGGTTGACAAACGAATCATGAAAATTACTTCCTTTATTTTCTCTCTCGAGTCTTACCCAAACATCACAAATTTAAAATATATACACATTCTTAAACAACATCTCACCCGGAAGAGTTGTAGCTTATCACACGATCATCACGACACACAACGGGCACCCCATCAAGTTATCTCTATCCAAGACCCATCGAGGACGGCCTACCCTCGCCATAACATACCTGAAACCTCTCCTTATAGATATCCTTCTTCGTAGGAAGCCATCCTCACCAAAAATTCTATTCTAAGGTTCATGAGTCAGTCCTTAAATAACATAAGCTAAACAAACATAATAGAAAAAACACTCTTAGGATCGTATTTTTCTTAGTGTTTCTGCTTGGCTTGCGTTTTGAGGTGAGAGGTCACGTTCTTCATTTTTCTCATTTCCCCTTGTACACTCCTCATCACATTTGGTGTATTCTAGCTTCATCTGAGTGTGCCTGGACCTTAGTCTCATCATTCTTAGAATTTTGGGTTTGATTCCACATTTAATTTTAACTCACAACCACATTTTCTTCATCATTGTTTCAATTTCACAGTAAATTGTTGTGTCGGTCTAATGACCATCATCGGTTACTTACCATCTCGAATGTCATCGGTTTTACCAAATTGACGTCGGTTCACTGTTCTTTTTGTTAACCAACCCAAAAAGACACCTATTCCCCTTTGTTAGATGTTTAGAGTCTCTGTCACTCTTATCATATCCATTAACCTGGTAAGTCCCATCAACATTTTGCATACCTGGAAAATTTGGCCTTATACCTTGTTTTTGACCAACTATCCACTTTCCATAATGACCGGCAGTGGTTACCTATGACCAGCATCGGTTTAACCTAACTGGCATCGGTTAGCCTGTGTCATTTTCTAGCTAACATTTTAACCCCAATTCACCTACCACCACCTATTTATCCTACATGTGCTATATTTCGTGTCATTTACGAGAAAGCGGTCTTACCAAGTTAGTACTGTGTTCACATGGTACTTGACGCATCAACAAGAAAATGCCCTCGTATTCCATGCCAGGTTGTCAACCACTCCCACCTAGCCCTTCACCACCTTCCATTTTATCACCAGCCATGGAACCTATCCAACCTATCTCTATCGCTACCGGAGATGAGGAGTTCACACGACTCCTTGACCAAAATCCTTTTACCTTGTAGTTTTATCTTTCCCACTCATCCACTCAAGATGCCTCGGTCATTTGATATACGACATGCTCGTATCTATCCCCCGACTCTTCGTTCCACTCCTCGCATCAGCCCCATCTAGCTCCGTGCTACCCGCATCTACCTTACCCCCAGTCGTTTCATAGCTAGGCCCTATACCCACTATGACTACCACATTTGCTACATCCGTTGCACCCGCCACATCCACTATACCTTTGCCAACCACCCATAACATAACCTCATCTGTGCCTATTGTCTCACATATACCCATAGCTACACTACCACCCCCGTGTCGGTGACCCCCTACCCCATATCAAAACATCATCCTTTCTATTCCGTAATCTTTAGCCCCTATTGCCACTAGGGTCACCATGACCCTTCCACCTCCATATATGTACTATCGTAGCCTCTTTTTCATCTATTATTCACTCTGGGTATGTACCCCCTATTTCACTACCTTCTTCTCAATCTACCTATATGTGCAGCACCATATAGTTGGAATGCCACCCTATTATATGCCCAACACCAACCCTATTACGCTACATAAGTCACCCATCCATCACAACCTACCAACGACCTAATCAAGATAATGATGGACAAGATGCAGGACATTGAGGCATCGATTTGTGGCTCTCCCAAGACTCTCACCTACGATGAGATTTGTAATGAGCCCATACACCCATCCATTCCTATATGTCCATATCCCTTGCATTGGGAAATGCCTAAATTCAATCGTTTCAATAGTAAAGAAGACTTGCAACAACATTTGTGGTCTTTCAAACATGGGTGTTATCTGATTGCCCATGATGATGCTTTACTCCTGAGGACCTTTCCCATGTCTCTGACTGGACCCACGTTAGATTGGTATAGTGGGTTACTTAGACACTCTATATTCTCATTTAATCAGGTAGCCCAAGCCTTCTTGGATCACTTCTCCATTAATATCATTAAGAAGGTTACCATGATTGACCTCTACTCTATGCATTAGTATGACGATGAATCCATCACAGATTTTGTTGCTCATTGGCGTAGCTTGATCAATCAACTCACATTCCAACTATCGCAAACCGAAATCATCGAACTCTTCATGGGCTTGTGCTAGGCATATCTCACCAAATCTACAGTCCAAACCTTCCGAACCTTCAACAAAGCATTCACCATGGCATGAAAGCTTGAGATTCGGGCCATTGAAGAGAAGAAAATCCAATTACGTAATAAGAACTCGACATTCAAGTCAAATGATACCTCTTCTTCTTCAAAACCACAGAACAATTATTCAAAGGCCAAGGGACCACTAACGCAGCGAGGTACCAAATTCGCCACTCATCCATCAAATCAGGCTAGCCCCTCATCTAATCTCTCACCCATTCAGACTTTTCAATTCAGACGGGAACAATGAAATATACCCCAATTGGGAACCTTATTCTTCTATCTTAGAGAAGCTCATCAAAGTTGGGGCCATCACCCTTCCTCCCATGAAACCACACACCGGTTTTGACCCTACTCACCCCACACCCGCATGGTATAAAGAGCACGATTTCTGTAATTATCATCAAGTAAAGGGTCATAGTGATGGAAATTGCATCACTTTCAAAAACATTGTCCAAGAAATGCTCGAGAAAGGTGAGCTAACCTTGGATAATCCTAATGCACCTACCAATCAAAACCTACATATCTTCAAGAAACATTTTCCTAATCATGCCCCTTCTTCTGATCAAACGGGAGAGACCTCAACTCATGATAGTCATACCTCAAGGTCCATGTTATTTTCAGCGATACACCCATTGCCCCAATTACCTCATATTCCTTCCATCGAGGAAATCCTAGCCCAAAGTCCTTCTGCCTACACTTGAATCCACCTCACCTATTCCTCCACCCATAGAGGAACACCTTTCACCTCCTTCCTCACCCGTGGAGGAGCCTTCCATTAATATCAAAACTATTTCACCTTTGGCTTCTCCACCTAGGGAACCGTCACCCACAATACTTCTTCAGGCCATAAAGGATACTTGTTTATCTCCTCCACCCACAGAGGAGCACCCATCATCTCCCCCACCTACAGAGAAGCACCCATCATCTCCTCCACCTACAGAGGAGCACCCATTTTCTCCTCCACCTATCAAGGATCCAGTAGAGATACCTTTGCCTCTAGGTGATCATTCTCCATCAGCTACCCAAGATCCTGCAGACTTACTTTCGGCTCTCTTACCCACGGAAGCCAAGCTAGCAAATTCCTTGTCTCTAAGACAAATTT
The DNA here is from genome assembly GCA_018340775.1 of Taxus wallichiana var. yunnanensis. Lineage (NCBI taxonomy): Eukaryota > Viridiplantae > Streptophyta > Pinopsida > Cupressales > Taxaceae > Taxus > Taxus wallichiana. Next base: position 514,414,785 of record CM031242.1, on the reverse strand, counting down.
TATAGGAATTTCCATTAGGTCCTCATCAACCTTTCCTATAGATGTTGTCCATTCTCGCGCTTAGCCGATCACTTAGATTATGTGGATAGAGCCTTACTTTGGGCGTCTTCTGCTTCCTGTCTCAACGCAAATGCAAATGTCACTTGCTGACACTTCCACTATCTACCCAAAAATATTTCAGCCAATTGAACCAAGCACAACCACCTCTATCAAAACTTCTTCCATGATACCCCTCATGGCTCAAACCACACCCCTACCCATAACCCAACGCACATCTACACCCAAGCCTACACTTACATCATCTTCTTCACCTAAACCTAACACTACCTTAGGGGTCATCCCAACCGCTAACCTTACTCATCCACCCATCAAATTAGATTTAGCTACATCCTCCAAGGCCAATACCAAACCTACTCCGACACCCAAACAGAAGAACCAACCCCATAAATCTCATACTCCAACCTCACCGATCACACCTTCACCATTTTTCGTCCATCTTAGGACCTCACCCTTCTAACACGGTTAAGAAACCTCCACCCACTAGGTAAACTAAAAACACAATAACCCATTCCACCATTATAAACCTCAAACATACCCAGTGCACCCGCCATTGACTTCCGCCCACATCTACAACATCTTTACCACCCATACCTCTAATACCATCGATCACCCTTCACTACCCATGACACTTCAGTCTCTTTCCCTCACACCTTCGACATGACCTACACCATCTACCTTCACAGCACCTCCATTATCCCCATGGGTAACACGCCCTCTTCCACCATCCGCCTTTCCCTCTAGATCTCATGTGCCTGTATCACCTTTACCCAAGAAGGTACAACCTAAGGAAAAAATCCCCGCCCTCTAATAAGGTAGTTGAAACAACCACACACTCTCCTAGTTCATCTACCATACCCCTACCCAAACAAACATGACCAATGCCTAAGATCACACCAACACCTAAAATTGTAGCTCGACCTACTCCCCCTCGTGCAAAGACCGTTCCTCTATAGTCCTCCATGCCTACACCCAAACCCACCTTCACTTCCCATTGTGATCCACTAGCGGGGTCCTATGCCAAAATCTTAACCAACCTCCTTGAAACTTTTGTCATCACATTACCACCTCTCAGACCTTATGACCCACTCAAACCCAAACCAAAGGGGTTTGACGACACCAAAATTTGTGCCTACCATCATGTGCTTTAGGGACACGATGTAGAGAACTGCAAAGCTTTAAAAACCATTCTTATCCAGTTGTGTCCTCCTGAAGAAAACTTTGACGATGATGACCTTCTTGATGAGGACCCCATTTCACCAACACCCATTCCCATAGCTCTTCCCTCACTTCCTACTCAACAACCCGAGACCTTTACCCCCACAACTCCTAGAACCACCTCCAAGATTTGAAATTAACATGGTTTGCATCAAAGAACTCATCAAACCTCCACCTAAATGTCAGTGTTCTCAACTCATCCCACAAAGTTCCTTCCCACCATTGGGCTTTTTCCCTTCATGTCACTATACCTTTCATGGCTCACCTACCTCACCTACCTCCCCACCTCAAATCAACATGATCCATGTTTCTACCCATGCTCAGAAAGAACAAAGGTAAGGAAAAGGAAACTGACTCACCAACCAATCCTATACCCAACATACCATCTGTACCCACACCTAAAATCACTATCCATGGCCCCACATATCCTATTTCTAATGGGGTCACACACCGCACGATGCTCAAACAACTACACCAATCCCCCTCAAAATGTCCTTATATGACCTCATCCAAACCTCGGAATCCCATCGTCAAGCTCTCATGGAGGTCTTGTAATCTATTGAGGTTTTACCCAATGACCCTACACTCGTAGCCTCCATTATCACACCCCATCATGTAGCCTCTCTCACCAAATTTCCACCTTTATCCACACCTCAACCTACTCACCAAGTAGCCTCCCTTAGCTTCTCAGAGGAAGAGATCGCACCACACCAAACAGATGACCTAGACCCAACTCTCTTCATCTTTGTCCACATCGATGATATACATGTGTACAATGTGTTATGATCGATGGGGGTGCTAGCATTAATATCATTTCATCCCATGCATTCACTCAAATGCACATACCTGACAATTACATGCATAAACATCCTGTCATGTTGTGTTCATTCAATGATGCTATCACCTCTACACTAAACACTTTGTCATCCTCCACATTTGCATGGGCCCCCACACTGTTCCAGAGTTATTTTACGTCTTGGAGGGGGAATTTCAATATAACTTATTGCTTGGCAGACCCTGGATTCATGTCATGGGTTATGTCCCTTCCACTTTGCATCATTGTGTGAAGTTTGAGCATGAAGGACACACCTATACCATTCCAGCTGACCCATCACCTTTCAAAACTTGCAACATGCTTTACCGACCTAATGCTCATACCCATCAAAGCATCTACCTCCATAACCACTATGCCACGTCACCTACACATCCCCTCACCAATCCAGCCGCTACCTTAACCACACCTACATCCTCCATTCCTACCTGCTGCCACAACCTCCATAGCCAAACCATCGGCCTCCCAATTCATTAGCTCCACCCCGATCCGACCTCTAACACATCATCTATTCTAGCTACCCACATACCAACCACCAATCCCTTAGGGAATTTTTCATGCCTCACTTTGGGGTATCACCTATATAGTGTCGACACATTCCTTACTCCACAAGAATATGGAAGTCTTCACCAACACCCTCATTATGATCACCATATAGGAGAACACCTCCTTTATGGTCCTCCCCACCTTCATACCAATCTCACCTATGGGGGACTTGATACTACAACTTACACACCTGAACCATCACAAACCCGCCCATTTTCCATTTCCAACCTCTAGTCACTCACCAATCACCATTTCACCCACACCTTCCTACACCGATGTGTGTGGAAGGGTTTTGGTTTTGGCTTTTACGAGAAATTCCACCATATTGTTATTCCATGTACTACTCGCAAGCATAATGACCATAGTGGTATCAGCTTTGCTGAACCACCTACCAAGAAGGCCCATGTTGAACTCATTGAAGACATCAACCCTTTTCCACCTTCATCACCCCATCACCATCTTCACCGACGGAGTCGATGGATCCGAATCCATTCCTCCTAACTTTTTTTTTCATAAACACCATCTCCTTGGGGCCTCGACTTATCAACACGAGGTGAGGCTCCCTTCTCTCTTCCCTTCCTGTACCTAAAATGATCGATGATGATACACCTTGATTAATGTCATTTCGATGCCAAGGATGATGAATCTATACTCACCTACCTTGGTGCAAAGACTCATATATTCATCGGTCATTACCATCTGAGATGCAAACCATGTTGAATGAATCGACTATCGAGATCAACATTCATACTCAGGATGACCCTCACATTCTAAAGATTGACAATCTTTAGATGTTGCTAAATAAGAAGCCATCACTTCTCTTCTTAGAAACCATAACCATGTTTTTTCACTTGGTCTTACGTAGATATGCCTAGTATTGACCCCACCATAGTGGTCCACAATATCGTAACCATTCCTGATGCTAAGCCCATAAAAAAAAAGCTGAGGAAAATGCACCCTCGCATTGCCCTTCTCATCAAAGAAGAACTTAATGCCTTCTTTCCATTTCCTTCATCTTACCCATTGATTATCCTCATTGGATTTCTAACATTGTCCTATCACTAAGGCGATAGGGGACTTTGTATTTGCATGGATTTCCATGACCTCAATCTAGCTTTCCCAAAGATGACTTTCCTTTACCTGGTATTGACCAATTGGTTGACCTTACCACTAGTCATGAGATGTTGTCACTCATGGATGGCTTCTTGGGTTATAACCAAATCTTTCTTTCCCCAGAGGATCAACACAAAACTACATTCATCACCCCTTGGGGGACCTTCTGCTATCGAGTTATGCCTTTTGGCCTTAAAAATGTTGGTGCCACATATCAGCGGGCTATGACTTACATCTTCCATGACATCATGCATCATATATTGGAAGATTATGTGGATGACCTCCTTGCCAAATCTAAACACCGCTCTGAGCACCTCGCCATCCTAAAAACCATCTTTGACCATCTCATTAAATATTGCGTTCACCTTCAGCCCAAGAAATGTGTCTTCGCGGTTCTCTCAGGAAAGCTCCTGGGATTTATCATTTCCCTATGTGGTATAGAAGTAGACCCTACTAAAGTCAAGGCCATTCTTGAGATGCCTCCACCCACTAATCTTAGGCAACTCCACAGCCTGCAAGGTAAGTTGCAGTCTATTCATCGTTTCATTTCACAATTGTCTGATCGGTGTCAACCATTTCATCACCTTCTCAAGAAGGATGTCTCCTTTAAATGGGATGATGACTACCATAAAGATTTTGAGGCCTTAAAACAATACCTTCTTCAACCACCCATACTCATTCCACCTAAAGATGATCAACCCTTCTACCTATACATCTCAGCTCCGATCACTCCTTGGGGGCCATGCTCACTCATCATGATGAACAACACAGGGAGAAGTGGTTTACTACATAAGCCATACTCTTTTGGACTATAAAACCTGATACACCCATCTCGAAAAAAATTCTTAGCCTTAGTTTTCATTGCCACAAAACTCTTCCATTACCTACTCAACCACAAAACCTATGTTGTGACCAACACCGACCCCTTACACTTCATGTATGCCAAACCTTACAAAATCAATGTGCCACACGTTGGCTTATGCTTTTGGCTGACCTCGACCTCGAATTCATTCATCAAAAGTCCATCAAGGGCTAAGCTATTTACTTGACCAATTGGACAACACACCTATTTCTAGGATCGAACCCTCTAATTTTGACTTTCCAGATGAGTCAATTGCCACCCTTTCCCTAGACGAGCCCGCTTACCAAATGACACTCTTCTTTGATGGCTCCAAGTGTCAGCGTGGGGGTGGGGTAGGAGTTATCCTCATTCCACTTGATGGTGAACCCATGCCTTTGTCTTTCAAACTAGATTTTGATTATACAAACAATATTGCCAATACTGGCACTCGTTTTAGGTCTCCAAGCTACCTATGCCTTGGATGTCAAATCCATCAACATCTTTGGTGATTCCCAATTGGTCGTAAACCAAGTCAATGGTATATACCAATGTCGTAATGAGACACTTCAAAAGTATAAACATCACGTAGACATACTTTTGACCACCTTTGCTACACCCTTGAAACATCCCTATTCAACCAACAAATTATGATACCATGGCCTTTGTTTGGCTTCTCAAATACCCACTTCACCCACCGATTCTAAAATATTTGTCACCATAAAACAACTCCAATCACCCTCTTATTTACCTTGTGATGTTTACTCTATGGAACCACTACCCCCGACCTAGTGACCTTTGGTATAAACAATACTCAGACTATCTTTCTCTCTCCATCTTACCTCCCGACCTCACCCGTAATGGACAACGTGCCTTTCTTAAAAGGTCTCTCGTTATGTCATCATGGGTGGCCTCCTTTATAAGTGTGGCTTTGATGGTATTCTCTTGTGATGCCTTACGAGTTCTAAATTCCTTATACCATCAAGGAAGTTCATGATGGCATATGTGGAGGTCACTTTAGTGGCCTCACTGTTGCTAAGTGTATTCTTCACCTAGGCTATTATTGGCCAACCCTTAACCATGATTGTTGTGACTACATCAAGCATTGTGTAAAATTCCAACAACATGCCAACCTTCATCATACACCCAGTCATGCCTTATAGGTCACCCATGACCTTTGGCCCTTCTCTCAATGGGGTTTGGATCTTGTCGGAGAGATCAATCCCCATTCTTCCCAACACATCAATGGATCATCACTACTCTTTGAATACTACACAAAATGGGTTAAAGCCATACCACTCATCTCCATGAAAGCTGAGAAAATATGTGAGTTCATCAATCATCACATCATTTGTCACTTTGGTGTTCCTCATCACCTCATCATTGATAATGGAAAAAATTCAAAAATAAAACCTTGTGAAAAATTTGCGATGTCTTCGACATTCAGCTAAGTTTCTCATCACCTTATTACCCACAGACCAATGGCCAAGCCAAATCCACCAACAAAACCCTAAACAAAATTCTCATGAAAGTGGTTAACGATATTGGGAAGGACTAGCATACACATTCCTTTCACCATTGTGGGCATACCTTTACTAGTATTTGCACTTCCACCTTTGCTGCCACACCTTTTCTCTAGGTCTATGGTACAGAGGCTGTTCTACCTCTCGAAGTTCTAGATTCCCTCACTCCACATTTCTCTCCATGACATGCTCAATGATGATGAATTTTGTCAGGACCATTTAGCACAACTTGAGTTATTAGATGAACGTCATCTTAATGCTCTTGACCACCTTCAAGTTTACCAAAAATGTATCAAACATGCCTATGATAAATGTGTCCATGAATGAACCTTTCACATTAGTGACCTTGTCTAAAATAAAATCAACATGTAACTAAAGCAGAAAAAAGTAAACGGGAAAATTTTCTCCTAATTGGCTTGGACCATACATCGTGACCCATACTTACGGATCAGGTGCTTATCGTTTATCTTCACTCGATGGTAAACCCAAACCTAGAGCCCCTTAATGCCTTGCATCTTAGACCATTCTACTATTGACTTTTAGTCCTACCTCACTTTTTCCTCTTTCCATGCTCGTCCCTTGAGCGCTATCCACTTCCTACACCATCACCAATGATTAAACAAGAATCATGTGCATACCCATCACTTTTTATCTTCTCTTAAATATGTGTACCACGGTGCACATTGCACATAGCATGATTCTCATGGATACTTTTCATTTGTTTTTAGATGAGATCCCATGGTCATTTCACCTTGCTTTCTAAACAAGAATCCTATTCTTCACCTTAGTCTTGTCCATGACTTAAAATCCCTCACATGGGATCCAACTCCTTGAGTCAAACTTCTAATAAAAAGATGACTCCCTCAAAAGGACATCTTTCTCTCTACAATCGCTGCTATAAATAGACTACTCCCTCGAAGGACAGCTATATAAAATCTTTCAAAAAAAAAAAAAAAAAAAATGAAGAGAAGCTTCCCATTGATCAGCTTCACGAAGACCTCAAGGAGTTAATTTCCTCATCCCATATAGACTTCCCACATCGATCAGTCTATCTTAAATCCAAGTCAAATAAAAAAAAATTTTATCATGGACTTTCCCATTGTGACCTTGGATCTCTTGCCAAAAGGCATGATACCTACTACCATGTACACTACCAATTTTCACCCTCTCACCATTCACATCTTCATTTCCTACCACCTCAAGGGACCTCTTGGAACCATGACATTTGGTGATCATGTGACTACTTTTCACCCTTAGAATAATCAATCATGCAATGTCTTTAGGGTCTTATGTTCATCACCTCCTCCAAGGTATGACCTACTCATTATGATCCTAACCAATCAGGTGGCTTTCTTTCCTCCTCTTATCTTTTAACCTTCCTTATTACGTATTGATTACCTTATACAGGACTTGGTCCTCGAATGCTTACCTTTGGGTAATCTTCTTCTTCTACCACAATCAAATCACCTATACCAAGTTTCCCACAACTCACCCACACCTAACAGACCTAAACCCAAATCATGCCTAAAACCTACCAACTCATTCTCATACCTCCTCATATTCTTCCCTAGCTTATGGGAGAACTACATCGGCCTGAGGTCCCTTTTCATTGGGACTATGTAGGCAGCACTCCATGGGCATGGGGCCCTTGGAGGTTAGCTCGGCCACTCTCTACCCTAACCAATTCATCTTTCATTTTCCTAAATCACATTCTACCCTACTTCGTTTCCTTTTTATATCAAAAATTGGAAATTAAACCAAACAAATGACAAATTGCTTCACATTTTTATCATCATCAAAACATACATTTATTTTGATTACCATTTCTTTACCAACATCATGCATGTATTATAAAACATCTTAAACATGACCCATATCATCATTCATTGCAAAAATTAATGAATTACAACCTCCACAACTGACCATGCCTGACTCAACCATGCCATGCCTAAAACCATGACTTTCGATCCATGCCTAAACCAAAACCTAACTCGATCCATGCCTAAAACCATGAACCTAACTCATCCATGCCTAAATATATGACCTGACTCCATCCATGCCTAAAACCAACCTAACTCAATCCATGCCTAAAACCACGACTTGACTCAATCCATGCCTAAACCAAAACCTAACTCAATCCATGCCTAAAACCATGACCTAAATTCATCATGACCATCCATCATGCCTAAATCCATGACTAAATCAATCCACTCAATCCATGCCTAACACACCTACCATAAGACTCCATCATGCATAATAATAAAATGTTATCAACACAAACACATAATGACCCATAATCATCATCATCTATATAAATACAATATCCAAACATGTGTATCCATATACATAACTATCAAATGTCTTTGGCATGCAGGCCGGTGTATATAATCCAGTCTCTCAAAACTCTCATATACAGCCTCACCATCTTTGTGCGCAATTTGGTATATGATCAAAATATACAAAACTCTAGTACATCCTCACCATTTTGGCACGTAGGCTGGTATATATCAAAAAATGACTACAATACATCAAAATATAGGAATGGGCATCAAGCCTCATCTGTTGGACATCCTCCATGTCAGTCTCTCAATCTCCTCCTCGGCTCTTGTCTGATGGCCTGATATCATCTCACCACCCCCTACTAGCACATCACCTGGAGTTGGTCTCCAGTGAGCTGGTGGCCTCTCCTTGATCTGTCTCGAGCTCGATGGCCCCTGTGCTCTCTACACTGTGAGTTCGGATCTAGTCCTCTCACTCGAGGCCTATTGTGCCATGTACTCTCCATAGGATAGAAAATCTATCCCGACCACCATCAACTAATCTTGGTAGTATCTGGCCTCACCTAGGGCATCTCATAACCTAGATATGGGAATGGTCTATGGTGGCCCCATAGGCCTCGGCCCTATACATCTGCGGGACCTGTCCCCCCCTTCTGTGAACTGGGCCCTTGTCCGGTGCTGTGGAGTGTCATCGGCCTCGCACCTTGTGCTTGTAGTTGTGCACTATAATGCCTGAATCTGCCACATGCCATGGCCAAAGCTGGCCTACTGACCCTGTAACCTTTTCCTGTAATGGCCACCTGACCATCATCACCATCCCCATCTCCACCCTGGGCCATCTGGGCCTGAAGACTAGCCACCTATGCATGCAACTCGGCCACCTCCACCTCTAAACTAGCTAACTACCCCTGCACCATCCCCAACTAGGTAATCAGGGTCACCACTGCCCCTTTGTAAGGCATCTCTCTACACCGTGATAGTGGCTAAATCAAGGCTACCTAGGTTTGGGTGGTACTGCTCATAAATGAGCTGCCCACCACTATCTATATCTATTTGTCACTCTGGCATCATCGATCTTCGATCTATCACCTACTCCTCCTCCCTATCAACACTTGTCGGCTGTGGTAGAGGTAATGGCCTCTCCACGTCATCTCTCTTGTACTGCGGGAAGGGTGGAGGTATATCCTGTCATAACCCAAACTATCATCTGACCCTATCAATGGGGATCATCTTGTGCTCTCCTACGCATGCCCCTCTCTATCCACTTGAGTAGTTGAAGGCCAGCTAACTCCTCATCCATCTTCTGTATGAGGGATAACCCACATACGGTCTCCATATAATATCTACCCCAGACAATCCCTCCAGTAGCCTTTGGTAATATGCTACATCATGTGTAGCCCTGTTTGATCGCCACTCTCCAATAACAAGAACCCATCACCTATACCCCACACATACAAAACTTGGCTGAAAGGAATCTTCTCGGGGCATACCCACTGGACGCACATAGATAATGTGCTCATAGGCCCAGTAGTGAAGTAAAAGGTGCAACATAGGCTAAACCTACGGAGCCACCCATATGCCCACAAATCTCTATATAACTACACCAGGAATGTTGGTGCCCAGGTGAATCGGGTCCTCTCCATCATCATGTCATATAATACTCCCATCATGAGGCATGGAATCTCCCACCCTCTGCATCAGTAGTGTAAAACAATAGACTACCTCCATCAGTAAAACTACTAGCCTCATCTCCTCTGGATGGGCTAGGTACATCTCCCCATAGCTCAGGCTAGCACTATGGAATGTCAACTCTACCATCCCCTCCCCAAACACCATCAACATCAACTCCTCAGATGCCTCTGAGGAGATCAAATATACCTGTGTCCCCAATATGGGTAATCGCAGGATCCTGAACACGTCCTCTAGGGTGACTATCATCTCACCCATCGGTAGGTGGAATGTGTTGGTCATGGCATCCCATCTATCGATGAGGGTGACCATCGACTCAGGCTGCTTAGGACTACATGCGGTAGCATCGGACCCCACTCAGGCCCACCTCCTCCACATGCACAACTCCTCGGGTGTCATTGCCTACACCAAACTATCACGAGCAGGGGTGGCACCCTATCACACATCCTAAGCTGATCTCTCGCTTACATCCAACAAATCAATCACATTATTAAAACAAGACCATATCTACATTCACCCATACCCATACCCATTACCCTACCTCTTTTACTTTGCTACTTACCCGTTTATCCCATGTACCTCCCTACTTACCCGACCTACCTACTCTAACCCTACGACCTAATATCACCTCACCTATTAAACCACACACACTGACCCCTCACCTACTCCCATTTTGACCCACTCCCTAACCTTACCTTTTTCCTACATATCTATACTTTTTTCCCTAACAACTCCACCCTTACCTATTTTTACCCCTTACCTATATTATGATTTTCACTTAAACCACTTTCCTCACCCCTATCTACCTCACCCACCCAACCTCGGGCACCTTTTGGCCCCCTTTTTCTCCAAATCCAGATGTGTACCGGTTACCCCTAACCGACCCGGTCCCCCTTCAACCGGCATCGGTCACCTACTTTGTGATCGATCTTGGCACACTGAGCACCAGTGTTTACCCTCTACCGATCTTTGGTCATTGTCACGTCGTCAAAAACCCGCGATGCCCACCCCCATTTTCCTTTTAATTCCCTTTTCCTCCCTTCTACCCACCCAATCCTACCCAAATCCCTCCTACACCCTTCCCTACCCCTTCTTCACCTAATCCTCTCCCTCCCCACTCCTATTTTACTAGATTTCCCTCCCATAATTCAAAATTTCTTTTCCCCCAAAAAGAAAAAACCATTTTTACCCACCTCACCTTTAATTCAATCTAACAAATAAAACACAAGTGGGATTGAATCCTACCTCATCATATTGTTGTCTATGTGGTGGCACCTCTAGCCATTACACTGGTGGTCCTCCACGATCCCTCTCCTGCCTCTGCCATCACCAAATGCCCGCTCACTCTCCAATCACTCAATCCAATCAAATCGATCCACCTAGCCCATGGATCCACCTATCAACCAACTCTCACCAGCCACGTGGCTCACCAACTCAATCCTCAGCTTCACTCTTTCACTTTCCACTTTTTCTCTATCTCTCTTGTCATTTTCCCAATTCACTAAAAGACAAATGATTTGCAAAAATGCAAATGGATTTTCTCTTTTATAACACCCGACTTATTGGTGTGGTTTTGATAATAACATTGGTCCCGATTCCTATCTTACCATGGTCGGTCCATCTTGATCGGCATCGGTTCCTTTTAACCGTCATCGGTTTAGCTTACTTAGTCTTTTTCCTACCCCCTACCCCCATTTTTTTGACCTGAATCCTTTTTTTACCTCACCCATCCCTCCCTGGGACACTTCACTTGATCATTTTGACCTTATCATTTATACCTCCCCCTCATCCTCTTTAGGGACTCATTATTTTACCCATACCTCAGCCTACCTATGTCATGACCTAGATACTTGGACTAGACCATCGCTAGTGACATTTGACCCCATGTGTTCACTATACCTTGCGACACTTTACTTGTGTTGATTGACAATCGACCTTACCTTGCCTCTTTACGTGACCATTTATCCTTGACCCACCCTCGGTGTACCAGAAACATACCTAAACATTCCTGCACCTAACTCTGCGTGTGTTTCTAACCATATCCTATACCTTGGATACCGAATCACTTCACCTTGTTTGGATAAACCTATCGACCTTAGACAATGTAGAGTTTTCCTACTCTTCACTAGATACCGTGTTTAGTTTATACGTGTGCGTGTTTGACTATCACTACCTTTGACCCTGACCCATTACCTAGATTACCCGAGTGGACCTTTTTCCCTTTTTACCCATTACCCCACCTTCTTCTTCATCACATTCACCTTTTATCAAACCACTCACCGATTCTTCCTTCTACCTCATCAGTTCTGGTTTGAGGGGGATCACCTTCACCCACACATGGGGCAACCACATCTTATTTTTGTCAGCGTCACTTACAGATACAAGCTACGCAACAAAAAGGGAAAATGTAGACACTAAAATTAGGTCATACTCCCCTTAGTCCCCCAGTCAAATAAACACCTTGAACACATTCACCTAACCATGGCCCCTTTCATCCCACTCTAATATTAATTTAATTAATTAATTAATTCATTATCCTCACAATATTTATTATTTAAATATCCTAATTGGGATAATGCCCACATATCCACCTCATCTAGCCACCTCACCCTAAGACCTATTCTTAGTAAGTTGCCATAACTAACTAAGACCTACCCAAACCCTAAAAATCAATGCCTACATTCCCTCTAACCACATTCCCATCATGTTAGAAGGAAGCTTCCATTCTAATCCATGGAGTAAAAAATGGAAACAGATCCCAGAAAATCAAGGGATCTACCTAGTTTAGTAAACCTAGGAAATCCCACCTAACCATGCCGAGTCACCTAAACTACCTTTGGTTAAAATAGAAATCACCATCGGTTACCATTTAACCCCCAAAACAACCTTATTTTGAGGTTGGCACATTTTGAGAGAGATAATCACATCTTTTGAGAACAAGTGAGAAAACTAGAGCTACATGCAAGTAGAACCAACATTAGTACACACATCAGAGCATCCATAGCCAACACCGAAAGTAATCACACAGCCATTTTCCTTCACGGGAGCATCCGGGAAGTGCCAACACCACATCAAGTTCCTTCCATTTGATCACCCACCATTGCTAACTAGACATTAAGCTCATACAAATAGTAAGTTTTGTTAACCAGCACTGGTTCATTATCATTTGGGTAGATCCTTTTGTTATTATTAGTTTTTGCCCCATTTCATTCCCCACCATTTTACCTCCATGCAAACTTGACCATCCTTTTCCCATACCCCTAAATTTCCCATATCTGGATCTTAATCATTCCTGTGCACACCTAATACCCACACGAATCTTTCCATCGCCCTTCCATCTTCATCTAGCCTTAGATCTACCCTCACCTCGAGTTTTATTGAATTTCTGTACCACGACCATACCGACATCGGTTACCCACAACCCATCGGTTAACCTAAACTGACACTGGTCATACTACTAAACCAACATCAGTCTCTGTGTCTTTTACCAGAAACCAAGAACAAAGCTCCTAAACCTCCACCAAATACCCAAAACCACCTAGAATCTCACCCTAACCCATATCAGTACCCTGACCAAGACTTTGACCTTTCAGATTCAATCATATCTTAGCCTTGTTGTGAATGAATTTTCTTATTGTAGATGAATGAGATACCTAAATCATTTTAACTATAGTAGGATTTTCTTTATTATAAGCATTAAGTTGTTTTAAACAGTGGGTTGATAGCCATCTAGGAAGTATCACACTTCCTAGATCTAGCACACGCTAGGTAGTCCACTACATATATTGTTTAACTTTTATTTGGTGGTATTGTTTTCCATTTCAGGTAGTTCCTCCAAGTAAAAAGGAAGCTCTCACGATCAGTATGTGGATTCAAAATCATACGCATGCAACAACCTACAACCGACATCTTAACAGGTATTCCTCCTAGCCCATTACCCTTATCCGTTTAAATCAACATTGAAAAATGCATCTAGAAT